>JACEFZ010027407.1:0-342500 GCA_014155875.1 Cepaea nemoralis
AAACCACCAGCCCAATGCTGCCACGAATCCTGAATTACATACAAACAGTACAACCGTCATGATCATCTACATCATCACCATTCAGTGACTTGTCCTGTACAAAACTGTGCACTTTTTCCTTTCAATCCTTCTAAGTTCCACTCTTCAGAAGACAGCATTTTGTTGCTGCCGTGTGTCAATGACCTATCACAGTTTGAACACATCGACGTTCTTGTCTTCCGTTGGTGTTTGTGAATCCAACCGACCCACTCGCTTTTTACCTCGTACTCCAGCATAACCAGAGCAGTATATCCACTAAGTTCCTGCAAGAGATAGTTGTCATTGCTCGGCATCCACTCATGCAGGAATCCACACATGTCAGTATCCACTCATGCAGGAAACCACTCATGCCAGTTTCCACTCATGTCAGTGTCCACACATCCCAGTATCCACTCATGTCAGTATCCAACCATTCATGTCAGTATCCACACATGCCTGTATCCACTCCTGCCAGTATCCACTAATGTCAGTGTCCACTGATGTCAGTATCCGCTAATGTCAGTATCCACTCATGTCAATATCCACTCGTGCCAGTATCCACACATGCCAGTATCCACACATGCCTGTATCCACACATGCCAGTATCCACATATGCCAGTATCCGCTCATGCATGTATCTTCTCATGCCAGTATCCACACATGCCTGTATCCACTCCTGCCAGTATCCACTAATGTCAGTGTCCACTGATGTCAGTATCCACTCATGTCAATATCCACTCGTGCCAGTATCCACACATGCCAGTATCCACACATGTTAGTATCCACACATGCCAGTATCCACACATGCCAGTATCCACTCATGTCAGAATCCACAAGTATCAGTATCCACACATGCCTGTATCCACTCATGCAGGAATCCACACATGCCAGTATCCACACATGCCAGTATCCACACATGACAGTATCCACACATACCAGCATCCACACATGCCAGTATCCACACATGCCAGTATCCACTCATGCCAGTATCCACAAGTACCAGTATCCATATATGCCAGTATCCACTCATGCCAGTATCCACTCATGCCAGTATCCACAAGTACCAGTATCCACATATGCCAGTATCCACTCATGCCTGTATCCACACATGCCAGTATCCACTCATGCCAGTATCCACATATGCCAGTATCCAATCGTGCCAGTATCCACAAGTACCAGTATCCACATATGCCAGTATCCACTCATGCCAGTATCCACTCATGCCAGTATCCACAAGTACCAGTATCCACATATGCCAGTATCCACATATGCCAGTATCCACACGTCAGTATCCACACATGCCAGTATCCACTCATGCCAGTATCCACAAGTACCAGTATCCACATATGCCAGTATCCACTCATGTCAGTATCCACATATGCCAGTATCCACTCATGCCAGTATCCACATATGCCAGTATCCACTCATGCCAGTATCCACACATGCCAGTATCCACTCATGCCAGTATCCACTCATGTCAGTATCCACAAGTACTAGTATCCACATATGCCAGTATCCACATATGCCGGTATCCACTCTATGTAAATTACATTCTTAAACTTTACTCTTCTACATGCAATGGAACAGGTAAAAGTAGTTCCGTGAATGCCACTGTCGTTGTCGTCTCAGGTGGCAGGGCTTTTTCACATATTTTAGAGTACACATAATGAGATGGAATGGCCAATTTCCTTCCTCGTCCCCTTTCATTCAACGACCATTTTGGGGGAATTACGAAAGTTATTTGTTACTCAGCAGATGGGACTGGGGTAACCACAGATCCTTATTTGTGGGAATATAGAATCCTACCACAGATAGAGATTAAACCCGGGCTACTGTCTTGGCAAACAAACCCACTAACCACTATTCTACCACGATGTGAGTGTAGATCTAACAGAAGATAACAGAAAGTTCAGTTATCGATAAAAAACGAGGCTCTATAACATCATCATCAACAACAACAATAATAACAACAACAACAACAACACTTAGCCAATGTATCATGTGGACGATACCCCGCGTGAGTGTGCATATAACAGAAGATAACAGAAAGCTTAGTTATCAATCACAGACGAGGTCAGTGACATCTAGACCAACCACTAGGACCACTAGAGGCGACCTAGATTGACGCGCGATCGTCTAGTGGTGGAGATGAATAATTTGGATTACTTGTCGGTACCCATAGGTAGTCGTCATATCATCATGTAGCGGGTTCTCTGCAGAACATCTCTCTCATCACGGCCCGCGACAACTTTCTGGATCTCATGTCCACTCAGCCCGTCTCGTGCAGCCTCATGCGCAAGATTTCTGCAGTGACTTGTGTTCATCTTCGTACTGGCCGACCTCAGCCTCTTCCACCAGACACCTCGCCTTCCGTCACTGGTATTTATTTCTACGCTACTTGACGATTTATATCGCCAAGGTGTTTTAGTTTCCCAGACACTGTATTGCTTAACCGCCAGTTTTCGTGGATGTTCTACCATATTATAATTCTTCTGTAACGTTTCAGCTCAACAGCCCCAATTATCGTCATTAGTTATTGCTAGAGGAGCGGTCGGCCGAGTGGCTAGAATGCCGGATTCTCCTTGGGAAACCGGAGTTCGAACTCTCTTTACGGTGTGGATTTTTTTCTGTCGGAGGCAAATAGAAAGCCCTAACTTGAACAGTTTGCGGCGACTGCACTAGTCTGGCGGCCTTAATTTCTCAGGCTCAACAACCCCCCCCCCCCCTTCTTTTCCCCTTTCATGTCCGACACCACAAGGTATTATGGGCAGTGGATGACAGTTGTTTCTTTGTTTTTGATTTTGTTTTGACAGTGATTGCTAAATTGTCCACGGTTTACATCATATTTTTGCCACAGGAAAGATGATTGTTCTCACAAATGTGACTTTAACTTGCTTGCTGGTGTACCACAGGCACATAAAACAGTTTAACCTCCGGCTACTCGTATATGTATATAAGGACATCGCTGTTGCTGAATAGGATAGGTGTGCGACTGGATTGATAGCTGTACTAAATATTCGCGTCCATGAATGCTCACAGGATCATGAAACTGGTATGTGTGACCCGCACGACCATTGACAGATGTAATACATGTCAAATGAAACAACATGGAATGTGATCCTGCAAACAGAGTCAAAAAGCACAGAGACAGTGTAAGGTTTACAACGAACTCATGGTATGTGTGCAGGAATCGTATTGGCAAAATGGATGGGAAGAATAAACAACATAAAAACTGAAATAAATAAATTAATAATAATAATAATAATAATAATAATAATGTTATTCAAATGTGTGTGCTGTGGTTTAGCTTATTTACTTCATGGTTGTTGAAGTTTATTATTTAATTTTAATTCTTTCTATTAATTTTCACACTGTAATCGCTGTTTGTCTGTCTATCTAGCCCCCCCCCCTCTCTCTCTCTCTCTCTCTCTCTCTCTCTCTCTCTCTCTCTCTCTCTCTCTTTTCTCTCTCTCTTTCTCTCGCTCTCTCTCTCTTTCTCTTACTCTCTCTCTTTCTCTCTCTTTCTCTCTCTCCCTCTCTCTCTTTCTCTCTCTCTCTCTTTTCCTCTCTTTCTCTTTCTCCCTCTTTTCTCTCTTTCTCCCTCTTTTCTCTCTTTCTCTCCCTTTTCCCTCTTTCTTTCTCTTTCTCTCTTTCTCGCTCTCTTTCTCTCTTTATCTCTATCTTTCTCTCTCTCTCTTTCTCTCTCACTCTCTTTCTCTCTATTTCTCTCATTCTCTCTCTCTCTCTCTCTCTCTCTCTCTCTCTCTCTCTCTCTCTCTCTCTCTCTCTCTCTCTCTCTC
Organism: Cepaea nemoralis; assembly: GCA_014155875.1. Classification (NCBI taxonomy): domain Eukaryota; kingdom Metazoa; phylum Mollusca; class Gastropoda; order Stylommatophora; family Helicidae; genus Cepaea; species Cepaea nemoralis. The sequence continues at coordinate 3,819 of JACEFZ010027407.1, forward strand.
TCTCTCTCTCGCAAAGATCTACACATGCCATATTATTTCATGTAACCGTGTCATATCCCGCTGTTACAATGATTTCCCCATTTGTAACAAAGTTCTTTTTCCTTGGCGGTCTACTACTGGAGCTTTTTATTTTCTTTTGCGCTCGCTCACTCAAGTGTAGAACACTGAACTGATGTTTGTGTGTGGATTAGCTTTCCCTATTACCAGTGTCCCTCGCCATCAGGTAAACCCACTCCTACTCCTGAGGTGCTTATAATTTACGTCCTCAAGTCCAGGCGAGAAGTCAACATTTTAATCAAACTGACCGGTGTAGGAACTTAACCAGATACCTCAGCATCAGCACACCGGAAGTTTAAGAGCCATGCTCTTATCCATTCGGCCATGCCAACCTCCTTGAGAGTAAATGAGAGCGACAGTAAAACAGTAAAAGGTCTCTTTTTACGCCATGAGGCCTCTATGAACACTGCTGACCTAACACCTTATACCCAGTGCGTCACCAGGTATGAAAAAGAGTCTTTCATGTTTTTCTTTTTGCTTTTATTAAAAGATCGACATAATGAGGTGAGGAAATTAGTTCCCGCCTTTCCTTCTCGAACATTTTCTAGAGAAAAAGAAACCCCGGCATCCATTCTGTAAAATTGCATCGACTTCCTTCCTCGTCGAAAAAATGAATTATACCACCGATGAGGATTGAACCCGCGCCGCTATTTTGGTTATCAAGCGCGCTAATGGGTTTGCCGCTCAGGTTCGTTAATGTATAAACAGTCCTTTATGTTTGTTAATTTACGAGTAGGCTCCAAATGAAAACCTGAAAAGTGTGACAGAACTTACAATATCCATGCCGTTGTCTTGTAACCTGTCAATATTGTTGTTAAGGATGTCAATAGTGTTAATCATGTGACATCACGGTGCAGATGAACACGGTGGTGTCATAAGGACAGTTTAAAGATGGCCGCGCCACTTTTAACTGGCACAAAAGAGAAGCAGCGTTCTGTTATCCGCATTTTGATGTGTGAAGAGGTGAAACCAGTAGCAATTCATCGGCGAATGAAGGTCTGCTGTGGTGATGCATGCCTGTCAGTCCAGCAAGTGTATGAGTGAAGTAGGAAGTTTCAGAACCATGTTACTTCTATGACAGAATGTTCACGGCCGGGTCAGGCACACCGAGCAGAGACTCCAGATCATTTTTTACATAGGAATCCAAGCACTTTATCGGCGCTGGCGGACTTGCATTGAACACAGTGGTGACTGCATATACAAATTATGCATTTGTTTTTTACTCCCTCCCTCCCCCCCCCCCCCCCAGAATATATTCACCAAAAACACAAAAATTTAAGATATTTATTTGAAGCCCTCTCTTATAAGCATAATAATTGTTTATTTATAAACAACCCCCTGATGTTTGTTTTTTTAATGTTGCATATTGTCGTGTCCTCCTTTAAAGTGTCGTCCCTGGAGTGAAGAGAGTCGACCCCCACATTATAATATTTTCCCCCTTATTCATATCCTGGAGAATCCACCAGCTTCCGTCCAACACACTCCATCAGCCTATGGACACCTTTTCCTATCACTCTCTCACTGTCGTACTATGCCCCCCCCCCTCATAATTCCCCAACGCAACATACTCAACAACTCTTCTAAATATAATGAACCTACTCTGTCATGGACAGATGACTGAACACATATGTTATCATCAGGCCAAGACAAGAAAAAAAAAAATCAACAAACAGCATGCGGAACCCCGCCCACCAGGGACACTTACGGGAAGATCCCAATTATCCCTCATTACTCAATTCTCAACTAGTAAAGCTTATCAACACTTCACTAATCTATTTTCAACTAACAGAGCCAAGTATCACTTCCCTACTCTAGTTAGTTTTCCACTAACAGTGCTAATCATCACACTATAGTTTTAACAAGCCTACAGCCTATATTAATTAGAACTAATTATAATCGGTTCTACCTTAGGCCACACTGCAGTTAGATCAAATTACATCCACTCTTGCCATGACAGCACGTGTAAAATTAAATTAACTCAATTCGCACACGGTAGACGTTTTCCATCAGAACCACAGTGCCGAAGCACGTCTTCTACAATCCAAGGTTTGCGATCAACTCCTCCTCTCCAATCATGGTTTTTGGCCAAACCTCTAATTGGTCACGTGACTGTATTCTTCCTGTCCACGCAGGTGTTTATTTGGACATATCAGCCATTGTCAAGAATGTCATCACTTGTTTAGACTCCCAAAACAAGCCAGCGAGTTCCTGTATACTCCCAACACAGTTGCCAGTAACCAGCCGTCAATCTTCTTGATGTTCCGGAACTAAGACTTGACAGATGTACTGTTTACTGTCTCTCGCTGCCAATTCCGGTTTGTCTCTGACTGTTGACAAACTGTCAAGCGATGCCGGGACCTGTCTTCATCACCACCGAATGTTCCCAATCCGTTAGAGATGTACACGTGCAACTACAAATATTGTCCTGGGATTTTGACATCCGATTTGTTTTTACTGTTAGTAAAATAGTTGTCGCTGGCAGATAGTCCGTTTAATCAGAAAGCCTCTTATAATAATCAGCTGGGTAAACGCACGGTTTCATTTTGTGACACATATCCCTTACAGGACGTTGCAGTCGACACCAGCATTTTCATCTGCCGTTGATATACTAGGCACGTTTTACCTTCAGTAGTTTGCCATTGATTTCTGAACGACCGGCTCACAAACCCCCGTAAGTTACCAGCGCGGCGCGATCCGCTGCCGAATCTCGCGCAGCTATTTTCCCACATGTGAATATACGGGATTACGAACAACGTCGTTAACCCCTTGGCCAGGGACTATAAGAAAATTCTTTTATGTTTTTTTAAACTTATAAACAGTAATTTGAGTGTGGTAATTTATAACCAGTCCATCGTGTTTGCTAATTTATAAATAGTTGTTTATAGCTGTTAAATTATAAACATGTCGTTACGTTTGTTAATTTATTACCCCTCGTTATGTTTGCTAATTTATAACGTCCATGTTTGTTCATTTATAGTTATTTATGTTTGTAAATTTATTAACAGTCCTTTATGATTTTTCTTAATCTGTTTAGCAGTATTGTATGTTGATTATTCCATCCATCCGTCATGTGCCATACCAGTAAGCGTGGGCGGTCATGTTCTGCCATCTCACTCGATCACCAGAGTCGTGGATCAGCTCCGTGTTTCTGTATCAACCATGCCATGTGGCCAATCCATCCAGGTATTTACTTCTCGCCCCCCCCCCCGGTCTCTTCCCCTCGTATCTTGCCAGTTGTCACCAAGTCTCCCAATCATTTCTTCTCATAACATGTCCAAAAATTGTGACTGTCTATGTCTAATGACTCTAATCAGTTTACGATCTTCATTTGTTTCTTGAAGGATTTGTTCATTGGTTTTTCTGTCTGTCCATGGTATTCTTTGCATTTTCCTCAGAAATCACATTTCCACAGCCATCAGATGATTTTCAGCTTGATTGCTCATTGTCCACGCTTCACATCCATACAAAAGCACAGGTTCTATGCAGCACTTCAACACTCTTTTTCTTGTTTCAATTGATATCTTTTTATTGGTAGACATCACACAATCGATTAATTTTCTTTCTCAGAAAATGAAACAAATACAATAAAAGTGACGTCGAATGGGATGTAGTGTTCAAAAATGATATCCGTAATACACGCACAGCTTAATGTTCATTGGTCATAGAATACAGGACTTCAATGTACGGCCCGAATGCTTCCTAAAGAAGGTTTTGCAACACGGATCTTCTTTTATCAGACTACCTGAGACGTGAAAATATTTAGTAAGTGTTGTTAATTTCCTGGTCTGTGTTAAATTATTATAACAGTAAATATGTCTTTAATTTTAATAGAATACAGGTGACACGTGAAAGTGCGTCGTATGAATAAGTGGGGAAATTAAACAGCACCGTCTCGATTGAGGAGGGGTGGCGGAGTGGCTAGAAAGCCAGTTTCTCCTGAGTGGGAGGGGGAGGGGGTGTTGGATCCTCGGTAAGGTGTGGTTTTTCTGTCAGGGACAAAATGAAAACCGTAAACTGTAAAGTTAGCGGTGACAGGACTAGCCGGGCGGCCTTAATTCCTCAGGCTCGACAGCCCCCTCCTGGCCTCCCCTCCCCCAGTCCTACACCGCAAGGTATATAAGCAGTAGATGACAGGTGACCGTCTCGATTCAACAGCAGGACTACAAGCGATGAGTGATTTTTTGTGTGCTCCTACCACTCAGATACCAAGAAAATGCAGCTCTCCCACCTCTCTCTCTCTCTCTCTCTCTCTCTCTCTCTCTCTCTGTGTAGTTGAGAGGTGGCGGATATTGGGTGGGTGAGTGGGTGTAGGTTGGCTGATGTGTGTGTGGGTGGGTGGGGGAAAATTGTGAGGGTGCGGGATGTATGTATGGATAGGTTGCGGGATGTGTGGGATTGACGGGGGTATGTGTGTGTGGTTTTGTGATGTGTGTTTTGCTGGGTGGTTGCGGGTGTGTGGGTGGGTGGTGGAGAATATGTGGGTAGGTGTGTGCGTGTCGGTTATGGGATGGGTGGGGGATGTATGTGTGGGTGGGAAATGTGTGTGGGTGGGGGATCAGTGGGTGGGTGGCGGCATGTATGTTTGCCTGAGCCTGTGTGAGTGCGTGGAGGTATGTGTGGGTGGGGGTGTGGTGGGTAAGGGATGTGTGGGTGGCTGAGGGATGTGTGGGTGGCTGCGGGGTGTGAGGGTGAATGGGGGATGAGTCTCACAACATTGCAATATGCACTGTTTATGTTTACAACTTTCATTTGATAATGCTTTTTTCCCATGTGAATGTACCATGCGTAATATGCATTGTTTATGCTTACAAAATCTATTTGACAATGTCTTTTTTTTTCCCTATGCAAATGTAACATGCACATTTGATGAATGAAAGATGAGTGATCGAAAGGGCCGAATGTAAGACGGGCCTGCGTGCCCAATTTGTTACCCTTTTAAAATAAAGTTCGTTCGTTCGTTCTCTCTCATTTTTTCCCCTTAACCCCATTCCTCTTTTGTCCTACTTTATTTACCATGAAGCGTCGCAAAGAGGAGGCAGACATAATTTTCTGTTTCGTTGGTCTTGTTGATTGTTCTAACGTCATATTTCATTTCGTCAATGTCTTTTTTATCGCATCTATCCAACTCTTCCTTGGTCGTCCTCGCGCCTTGTATCCCGACGTTCTCACGTAGAACGCTCTAGTCGCTGGTTGATCTTGTTCTCTTCTAACGATATGTCCGAACCATTGAATTCTTTGGTGTTCTATGAATTAAGTAATAGGGGTCTTGTGGGAGTACGTGCACACCTCGGAGGAGCAAGTGGATCACCGTGGTCTGGCAAGAATGAGGCAGCGAGGAGTGACGAGGGGATCTGGCCGACGCTCGACGCTTAGAGAAAAGGCGAGAAGGACATATAATCAGATTGCTACTGGCACTACTATGGTGTTAGAACGCTTCGCTGGCTGCTGAGGATGGGGACGGAGCGTTTATAGGTATGCCCCGAATGCTGTGATGTCGGTTCTTAAAACAGTAAATCAATCATTAAGTAACAGGGGTTATCCCTAGACTTGTTCATAGGTTTTCATTGGTCTCTGTATCTCTTCTTGTTTTTCCAGCTGCATTTCTTATGCATCTCGTCTCAGATGATGTAATTTTACGAATGTGTTCGTAGGAATGTCGATGTCTGGCCTTTGTTACATAGGGCTAGCCTTATAACACTTTTTAAAATAATAATTAGTATTGACTAGTCATGTGATTTGTGCACATTTCCATCGTTTTTCCCTTTCGTTTATACTGTATATATTATTGTCTTGTTGCATCTTAAGCGGAAACTAATGAGATATATATGAATAATAGCATGTACCACTGGAGAAAGATCAGAATAGCAGTTGTAGACGGTCCCGCGTGCCCAATTCTTAAACTGTCTGTCTATCATTTACTGCAGATACGGGAACAATAAACACACATGTATTGTTTTTCACGCATAGAAGTAGAAAATAAAAAAAGAAGTTTGGATATATGTGCGTTTAATTGTGAACTGTCTTTGTGGCCTCAAAGGGTTCCCCAATTGATAATTTTGGCTATTTGTAGTCGGATCCCTTTGGTTTTGAACCACGGCAATAATTAAATGGGGTTTCAATTATTCGTCAGATGTTTTTCAGTAACTGATTGCAAAACGCACCCCTCCCCTCCCTTCAGCTACTGATTATCTGAAACGTGGTTAGTAAAGTGACGTCATATCTTATTGAATACACTGCCATGTCCTGCAGCTAATTAGATTTGGATGTTGTTTTTCTTTATGTAGGAAATGTCATTAAAACAACGAGATTGGTTTACGGTTAGGCGATGAGGGTATACCACGACACTGGTATTGTACACCCCCGCTGGTTCTTGTGTTTGGATAGGGGTAGGTAAGCTCAGCATACAGCGTTGAAACACAGCTGCAGTCGATTTGGCAGCAGACCGCCTTGCTTTAGTTTTAATAAAATGATATGGGTGCTGGTCGTTCAGAAAACAATGGCAAACTATTGAACGTAAACTTGCCAAGACATCAAAAACAGCCAAATATGCTGGGGTTGATTGCGACATCATCTGAAGGATATGCAACTAACTTACATGCTCTCATTGTAGATTAGTTGGTGTTCTTAGAACGGTTCTGTTGTATCTATTTTCGATGAAAATGATTTAAATTTTTAGAATGAATGAGTCACCAAAAAAACGAAGAGTAGACGGTAAGCTTTACGAGAACATAATCACAAGTAACTTTGCGGATAAAGCCTTCGTCAGCACGGATACAACAAACACACTCCGACACAACCACATGAAAAACACTATATGAATATATAAATATAAAAGTTACTCATCCGTATACTAGTTGTGGAGTGGCAACTGGTTTCGTACAATCCACGTGTGTGAATCCAACAAAGCGACTGAACCGGAAATGTTAAGGGCATCAAAGGGGGTAAAGGTCATAGCAATACGAGAGAAGAACACTAGTTGGACGGGGGGGGGGGGGGTTGATCGGTGGGGCTCTGTTCCATTTGGCCATGCTGACCATCACGACAATAACTGACACCGAACCCCTGTACGGCAACGTGTATGCCATTGTCATCATAACGCCCTAAACAATACATCATCTAACGTGAACTATGCTTTCAGAAAACCGGAAGCGCAAAGGTCATGTAAACTCTGCACTTCTGGTGCAAACTATGCCCTGGCGCGACAGCAGAAATCATTCAAAGTTAATCAATACCAGATCCTGTAACTACGCGTACAATTGCGGTTGCGTGTAGCCTGAGGATTGCTCAAATTCAGCTAATGGAAAATAGCAACTACTTTATATATATATATATATATATATATATATATATATATATATATATATATATATATATATATATTATATATATATATATAATATATATATATATATATATATATATACTGTACAACAGAGATTAAGTGCAGAATAGGGCAGGCAAAAGCCGCATTCCAGAAAATGAAGAGTATCTTATGCAATAAGTCGCTATCAATGAATGTAAGAAAGAGAGTGTTAAAATGCTATATAGAACCAGTTTTGCTGTATGGCAGCGAATCTCTTTCTATACACACACACACACACACACACACACACACACGCACGCACGCACGCACGCACGCACGCACGCACGCACGCACGCACACAAACACACATACAGATTGGTACATCGGGTTACGAACTTAATTCGTTCCAGAACTCGGTTCGTAACACGAAACGTTGGTAACCCGAAACACTGAAATCAATGAAATAAAGACAATCCGTTTCAAGATGAAAGAATCGTTATTTTTTTTTTATTAACATCCGGTCGTTTACCTGACAAAACGCAACGAATACGTGTACTTCACGTATTAAATAAAAAGAACGAAAACAACCAAATGAATTAAATGTAAAATTTAAAAAAAAGATTTAGACTATTTTTATTACCAAGAAAACGATCATGGAAAATGTGTCACTTTCTTTGTTATTCTCAATCATTACTTTCAGGATTATCTTGTCACTGTTTCTTGGCAGCCGACTGGGAATCTTTCTGCACCAAGAAACTACCAAGGGAAATGTATCGCTTCCTTTGCTGGAGAATCTTTCTGAAGTGGGCCATCGTGTTATCATTCATCAGGTTTACTGCCCTGTTAGCAACAAATATGTTTGAATGATGGTTCACAATGAACTCTTCAAGTCTGCCCACTTGCTGCAAATTTCTTTAATCCTGGCAGTTGAAACGGTCATTGACTCCTCATCATCAGACGACTGCCCCTCCTTTAATGTCCTTAGCTTTACATTCTGAAGATTAACAAGCTTATCTGTAGAACTGTTTGTACTGTATGCGATCGTTTGTCTCTAACGTTACACCCTACTCTCTCTCTCTCTCTCTCTCTCTCTCTCTCTCTCTCTTTTCTCTCTCTCTCTCTCTCCCCTCTCTCTCTCGCCTTCGTTCGAAACCCCGAGGCACTATCGTTACCCGAGACATAAAATTTTCGAAGTTGTTGTTCGTAACCTGAATTATTCGTGACTTGAGGCGTTCGTAACCCGAGGTACCACTGTGTGTGTATATATATATATATATATATATATTTTATATATATATATATATATATATATATATATATATATCTTCTTCTTCTTCAGCATTCCGAGCCATTGAGGTCTTTGCTGCAAATACAATCTGTCTCCATTCGTCTCTCTGGTGGACCTTCTCTTGCCAGTCGTTGATTCCAAGTGCTTGTAGTTTTATATATATAAAACGGGAAAAATCAACCACTGTTTATTGCCTTCATCGACCTCACAAAGGCATTTGATTTGGTCAGTCGTGAGGGTCTGTTCAAGACACTAAAGAGGATTGGCTGCTCGCCAACTCTTCTGTCCATTGTGGAATTGTTCCACGCAGGCATGAAGGGTATAATCATGTTTGATGGTGCAACTTCAGAAGAGTTTTAAACCAAGAGTGGAGTTAAGACAAAGGAGAAAATAATTGCAGATAAAACACACACAGGGCGTGAGAGGCGTAAGATGGTGCATGATGATGATGATATATATATATATATATACGCCTTTGTTTCAACTTTGATGTAATTCATGCAGCCATATTCTTAAGTCCACCTTCATATATCATATTCCTGCAAATTTAACCAAATAGCGTGAGAATACCATCCATAGGGCAAAGATAGAAAACAAATTAACGTACATGTTACTAGAAATGCGAATTGTGGACATTTTAGTTTGGTTTAATTTAGTTTAGTCGACGGGTCGACATCATGGTTAACCCATACGTGCTCGACCTCCCAGGCGTGAAATTGGAAAATCAAGAATTTGTTATAACAAGAAAGAAAATATAGTTCAGACCTGATAAGGCGAACTCACCTGAGACCCAAAAAATAATTATTATTCTTTACAGAAATTCGTGTTATAAGACTTCATGCATATAGTAGTTATGTATTTACAGCGTACAACACAATATTGTTCTTCACAACAGAAATTCGCCACATCCGAGACCGTTTTAAAAGGTTTGCACTGTATTTCGTTTTTCATTTACAAAGTCTTTAATCACAAAGCTCGATTTTTACGTGTCTTTCTTTTGAAAAGCATTGTGGTGTTATTTTACGAGAATGAATAAAATAAGTGGAACTGCGGTAAAGCTCTGGAAATGTAAGCAATATGAAATAACACAAAGTAATGCAGTTTTACGGAACACAGTCACGGAAAACATAGGATGTTGCGGACACTAGTCTTCATCAGCAAACAAATTCACAAAACACAACATGTAAACACGGGGAAGACACTACAGTGCGTACATTAAGGCATAAGAACGGGATGAGAAGAACTGAAAGATGAAAATATGAGAACAAAGCAACACATTTAAAAATGTACTATTTAGCTCAGAATCCCAGACTGTGATACTCAAATGTGATACTTATCTCAGAATCTCAGGCTGTGATACTCAAGAATGGAAAGATGAAAATTTGAGAACAATGAAAAAAAATGTGCTACTTATCTCAGAATCTCAGGCTGTGATACTTAAATGCGATACTTATTTTACGAGGGGCAGTCGGAAGGCAATGCACGAAAATTGTTATATTCGGAAACTATTTATTCAAAATGAATTACATTTACAAATAACATTTTTTTTAAATGTTGCATATCCCTTTCAGGAGGTTGCTGTCAATACCAGCATTTTTCATCTGCTGTTGATGTACTAGGCAAATTTTATGTTCAGTAGTTTGACATTACTTTCTGAACGACCGGCTCCCATACCAACACGTTATAAGACAACGCGACACGGCTGCTGCATAAATCAGTCGCGGCTGCGTTTCGAACGCCTGATAATCGGCTCACGAACCGCGTTCGCAATCCTTTACAAAATAACATACATGAACATTTTCTGTAAACATAATGATTATTTACATAATCCTCATCGGCTTAAGGTAGTACGAAACAAACGCATGCATGCAAAGACTGTACCAGGTTGTTTCCTGCTCGTCTAGCCATTTCTTCACCGAGAGAATCACGTCATCATGCAGCTCCGTCTCTTCACTTTCTGAGGCGTTAACTCTCTGAGCCCAGCGACTGGTGGTGCTCCTATCGACTGCACAACTTCCATACACAGCAGACAAACGTTTGTGAATGTTCACTACAATTTCGTTTTCAAGAATACGAAAGTCTAATACAATTCGCTGTTTGTATCGCAAGTAGTTCACACGCTATTTTAACGGATTGCTGTGGCTGTTTCTAATTGTCTAAATATGGTACAATTTCATACAAACAATAGATATATTCCACATTTGAAACGTGCCAAATGTCATGTTTTTATCTTCATTATTAGCTGGGGGTGGGGGGGGGGGGGGGGGGGGGTCTAGTCGTACATTACTTTCTCAACGACCCTATGGCATTCATTTGTTTACCTTGCAAAGTTTATAACTTCAAGTACAGACTTAATGTTCATTTCCAACAAGTTACTAAAACCTGAATGGTAGCTAGCAACACTATATTTTGAATCCCAAATAATAACAAAGTATTGAATTGCAATCAATCACAAAATTATAACACAGCACGTGGATGTTATAGGAACTCTGTGTGTGTGTGTGTGTGTGTGTGTGTGTGTGTGTGTTGTGTGTGTGTGTGTGTTGTGTTGTGTGTGTGTGTGTGTGTGTGTGTGTGCGTAATTAGCTCGCTCGCTTTGAACTCAATCATAGTCCATACACGGGCTCCTACTTCTAGTGCACTAAGTTGATATTTGCGTGTGGATTAGCTTTCCCTATTACCAGTGTCCCTCGCCATCAGGCTAACCCACTCCGGCTTCTGAGGTACTTGTAATTTATGTCCCCAAGTTAATCTTTTAGTCCTGCTACCTAGACATCACCATACCGGAAGTTTAAGAGCTATCGCTCTCATCAATTCTGCCATGCTGCTGTATGTGAGACAATTATGTAGGCTCTTCTATTGATGTCTGCTACAAATAGTTATGGTGACTAATAGATTGCAATGAAAAGATAGACATCTAATATATTTTATTGCTACTATTTTGTGTGACTTCACCACATCTGTGACACTAACGCTGAGTATAAATTTGTTGCAGCAAATGTAACGTGCATTTGATATTTCTGACAGCACTTCTGTCAAAATACAATTCCCATGTGAAATTACTCACAAGAAGGAATGCATTGTTTACGTGATTTTATTATTCAAGAATGCATGAGTCATATTTGCCTCGTTGTAACAACTTCAACTACCAACATAAATCAATTGTTAGTTGGTTGCATATCATTTACAGGACGTCGCTGTTTGTGATTTCATGGCTAGTTTACGTTCAGTAGTTTGCCATTGGCAGAGTACATATGTACAAATAACTTGATGCCTTGTAGGTAGACTGGGGACATTCAAAAGCTAGGGAAAGAAAACCTGCTGCCTTGTAGGTAGAATGGGGACATTCAAAAGCTAGGGAAAGAAACAGCTGCCCTGTAGGTAGACTGGGGACAGTCAAAGGCTAGGTACAGCAAACCCGAAAAAAATGCTTGTCGAAGTCGGATGTAGCTTGACGAAACAGCGCAACGCAACACGCTTAATGATGACATCATACAGAGTCAACGCCCAGAGGGATAAAGCATAAACACCTGATCAAAGAAGACCGACCCGTATGGGACAGAACCTGGCGCAATGAAATCGAATCTCTTGCCTTTAAACCCTATGTTAACGCAGATCTCAGCACTTGTAGCCATGTCATCGTGTCACTCCGTGATGCTTTTCAACTGAACCGAAGAAATTTTTATTACGTATTTTAAACTTCAACGTTGGTTCCTCATTTCAGAAAGCAATGGCAAACTACTGAACATAATCTTGCCCAGAAAATCAACATGTGGTTGGGGGTTGGAATTGATCTCAGTGTCCTAGGAAAGACATGCAACATTTATTTATTTTAGGGGTAGCTTTAAACTGCTTAGATTTGAATTGCTTAGATAAGAGAAGCAACAGCTGCGGATTTGAATTGTTTATCTTTGAATTACTTAGTTTTGAATTACTTTTGCTTAGTTTTGAATTGCTTAGCTTTGAATTGCTGCATTAAATTTGTCTACAGAATACCACAGAGGACAAACAGTCGTGTATTTGTTTAGTCGTATGCTGCGCCATGAGATTTTGAATAGATCTTATGTCATAGTGGGACCATTTCTACTCATTTATAACGTCATCAGCTTCAGCTGATAGCCATGGCCAAGGACGGAGTGTGGAACACCTCACTGCCTAAACGCCTTTAGCAGTAATTTTAGATAGAGAAATAAACAGACGGACGGACAGGGAGGTAGGCAGGTAGGCAGGTAGGTAGGTAGATAGGTACGTAGGCAGTTAGGTAGATAGGTAGGTATGTAGGTAGGTAGGTAGGCAGACATGCAGGCAGACAGGCAAGCAGACAGACAGACAGACAGGTAGGCAGGCAGACGGGCAGGCAGGCAGGTAGGTAGGTAGGTAGGTAGGTAGGCAGGCACGTACGTACATACATATACACATACGCGCACGTATACACACATACTCACACATATACACACATATAGATAGACAGGCAGGCAGAAAGATAGACACACCAACAGCCAGACAGGCAGGCAGGTACATACGCACGCACACACATATACGTATATACATATGTACACACACACACACATGCATAGCCAAACACAGGATGCATACAGACAGACATATATTGGTGGGTTACAGAGAGAGAGAGTGAGAGTGAGAGAGAGAGAGAGAGAGAGGAGAGAGAGAGAGACAGGCAGAGCAACACATAAAGAGACACAGAGAGATATACAGAGTGTGTGTGTGTGTGTGTGTGTGTGTGTGTGTGTGTGTGTGTGTGTGTGTGTGTGTGCATCCATTCACAGCGGCACTGGCAGAGGAGCGCAATTAAACAGAAAAGTCTTAAAAGTCGAGAGGATCGACTTCATTGTCCAGAGGGGGAGACAGAGAGAGGCAGAAAGAGGCAGAGAGAGACAGACACACAAAGAGAGACAGGCAGACAGAGACAGATAGACAGAGACACACAGACAGAGACAGATAACCAGCCAGCCAGCCCGCCACCTAGCCAGACAGACAGACAGATGGACGGGCGGATGGACATACGGACGGACGGACAGACAGACAGACATACAGACAGACAGACAGACAGACAGACAGACAGACAGACAGACAGACATACGACAGACAGACAGACAGACAGACAGATGGACGGGCGGATGGACATACGGACGGACGGACAGACAGACAGACAGACAGACAGACAGACAGACAGACAGACAGACAGACAGACAGACAGACAGACAGAGAAGCAAGGAATCATCTATCTTCCACCTGTCCTTGTACCTTGTATGCAGACGTGACAAGCAACAACACGGATTCAACCCTTAACCATCTTGCCATTCCAGCCATGTGTGTAGGACAATCCAGTAGCCAACAGAAGACAACACTCGGGTCGGCCTGGCTCCTTTATCCTAATTAGCCATTGCTTGTCGTACGCTGTTGTTTGTAGTGACGTCATGCATGGGAATTCCCAGTGCGAGTAATGGTTGGCTACGCCCACGAGTTGGTGCACACAGAATGGGCGTTGTTTCGGCCTAGTTCTTGGACATATGAGACAGAGAAACGTGGTATTCTTGTCTGTCTGTCTGTCTGTCTGCACGCACTCACGGTTATGTGTGTATGTATTATGCATGTATGTATATATATATATATATATATATATATATATATATATATATATATATATATATATATATATATGTGTGTATGTGTGTGTTCATCCATTCACAGCGGCACTGGCAGAGGAGCGCAATTAAACAGAAAAGTCTTAAAAGTTGAGAGGATCGACTTCATTGTCCTGAGTTTTATCCCACACGGCCCGGTCTCCTTCGGCAGGAGTCTCAGATAAAAATGCACTCGTGAACCGAAAGACGTAGCCCGGAATCGAATCCACAACTTTCGGATCGCGAGGCAGACGACTTGACCACTTCGCCACGGAAACTCTCTAGAGGAGCGCAATTGAGAGGGCACAAGCCTTATCCTAGTGCGTGGAAATGCAACCTAAATACTAAATGTCATGACAGGGCCGAGCAAACCTTAAGCTTTGGTCGGAAACTGGACTTGGTTGGAAGCTCCGACAGACGGATAGTTAGAGCATCGCTTTGCCAATCCGGTAGCTTCTGCAGCTTGTCTTGCTCCAAACGTTTTTGTGTTACCTTTCTTCTGGTGTAAACCAGGAAGGCCCAGAGTGGGATCATGCTGCATGGGCCACACACGATCTCTGTAATTCAGCCCACACTTTGTGCTATGGAGGGGTATAACCTGACTTAACCTGTTTCGGAATCAAAGCGAAAGGCAGCAGTTACGCGGAATGAGTCCTTGTCAATTAGCTTAGACAGTGGCGCTATTGCTTGGCTCTGACGGTGGGAGGCACCTACTGGTGTCAATGATCAGCTAATTCCCTCCTCAAACTGGGCATTCCCCAGCAATTGGGAGGCTGATCCGCCTCAGCCTGCCTGCTTCATTGAATGCTGGTGGCTAGAACAAAATCCGAATTACAGAGTGCAAAACCAATGCATCAGGCACTAAAAATAAAAAAGAAACCTCAAGCTACCGTTTGCAGCCTGGAACATTAGAATTATGTGTACGGGACTTCCCATTGATGTGACGAATATTGACCATGTGAGAAAAACGAATGTGATTGATGCCGAACTTAAAATTGCTAGCCTGCAGGAGTTTCGCCTATCTGAGGACGGGTAGGGAAAACAATTACACCATTTTTTTTTTATTGCAAGAAAAGAAACAACATCAAATGTTCTTTGCAGTGACAAATTATTGAAATTCCAGATGGAGGTAATGAAAGACAATTATCTCTGCGCTTGGCATCCTCTTGTGTTGTGCCAGAATTTTTACTGCATACGCACCGACACTCACTTCCTTTAGCGATATGAAGGAATCCTTCTTTGAGAAGTTATAATTTGTGACCAAGGCAGTTCCACAATCCGACTACATTTATATGTTCTGCGATTTTAATGCTCATGTGGGCAAGGACTCGAGTTCATGGCCAATGTGCTTTGCAAAATACAACATCGGTCGTGTGAATGAAATTGGCCATAGATTGCTGGAGCATTTCACAAAAAACGACCTATGTATCATTAACTATTTTTAATTTTTTTTGTAAACAAAGAGCAGCATAAAATCACATGAAAAAACCCAAGATCCGGCCATTGGCATCAGCTGAACTTCTCATCACACTTAGACAACATTTGAAACAAATATCATTAACTCGAAGTTACCACAGTGCTGACTGATTATGATACTGTTCATTCTTTAGTTGTTGCAGTGGTTACATTGAGATCAAATCTCCAAGATTAATCACCAACATCCTGATAAGTGTGTTGAGTTCCAAAAGCAACTTGTAGACATTCAGAAAATTGTACAGCAAGTGAAAAGTGAGGTATACTTTAAGAAACTAATAAACAGCGGCATTGCTTAATGGCACTGTGGATCATTAGAGGCAGAACTGGTTTGCGGCAAAAGCCTGTCTGGCCGTGATCAAGTTCTGCGAGTGCATTCTTATTGCAAATGATAAGGGAAACAGCTGAAGCATGTATGCAGGGATAAAGAAGGCCTGCGTTCCGATAGTTAAAAGACGTGCGCCACTAAATACTTTAAGTGCGGAAATCATCACTTATAAGAAACTGCAGATGGATGTAGCATTATTTCTAGCTTTATTTAAGCGAGACCAAACTTGACTACCTGGACACACTTCCCACCGTAACAGAAGTTAAGTGTGCTGTCAATAAACTTGCTACTAGCAAAGCTCCGGGCAAGTATATGATTGTAATAGTAATTAGAAGTGGGCAAAATATTATCACTCTACAGATCCACCAGCAAATAGAGCAATGCTAGCGAGAAGGACAGATCCCATAATATTTCACACATTCAAGCATCAAAATATTGTACAAGAACAAGGAGATTATGAGTGACTTTAACAGCTATAGGGGTGTCTCACTTCTATGCATTTTTGGGAAAATTTTTGCCACATTTGTTCTTCAGGTCCTAGGAGATCACGTCAACCCTGAAACATTGTGTGGCCTTTGGCGGAACCTGTCTACCATTGATATTATATTTTCATTCCGACAACTGCAAGGAAGATGCCATGAACAGAAATAACCACTATTTATTGCCTTCGTCGATCTCACAAAGTATGTCAGCCGTGAGTGTTTGTTCAACACTCTAGAGTAGATCGTTTGCCCGTCAACCTTTCTCATCATCATGGAATCGTTCCATACAGGCATGAAAGGTATACAAGAATTATGGAGTATTTTCATAAGAATTTGAAAACAAGAACGGGGTTAAGCAAGGTTTTGTACTTTCCATCCACCCTCTCTGGAATATACTTTTCACTACTATTGAAATATTCCCTCCGTGATCAGGACGGTGGTGTTTACATTCACTCACGCCCATATGCAGCCTCTACAATGCTCAGAGATAGAAAACTAAGACCAAAATTAGAACGTGATGATCAGAGAGTTGGTTTTTGCATATGATGCAACAATTACGACCCACTCTGGGGATGAATTACAAGACCTACTGTCCGCATTCCCCAATGCTTGCTATGAATTTGGTTTAACAATTAACAACAGCAAGACACGGATTATGACGCAGGGTTGCAATATGGTACCATCAATCTGTAATAACGACGTAGTGCTGGAGATAGTAGATGATTTAACATATCTAGGATCAGAGGTCAACAATAAATTATCACTGGATCAGGAAATCAACATCAGGATTGGAGGCAGCAACAATAATGGACATGTTAGCAAAGATAGTCTGGGAGAACAGATAGCTTACTGATAAAACAAAAGACAAGGTCTATTAAGCCTGTGTCCTTAGTACTATGCTTTATGGCAGTGAAACCTGGTCAACTTACACCAAATGAAGCGTTTAATAAACTTAAACCAGCTTTTATATGCAGTGCCTGTGAAGAATACTTGGTATTAAGTGACATGATATCATCATTAATACCTAAGTATTGGAAATCCCCGATATTCTTTGCATTTTCCTCAGAAAATATATTTCCATTTCCATTAGATGTTTCTCAGCTTGTCTGTTTATTGCCCACGTGTCACTTGCACACAGCAGTATATTTTCTGCATAGCACCCCCTTCTCTCACTGCATTTGACGTTTTATTGATGCATCTATTTTTCATCTGCCATGGCGATTCTTGTCTTAATCTTCACAAGTCATCTTCTATCAGATGTTACTATAATTGTTACAAAATACTTGAATCGATTCATCTATTAAACATTTTCCCATTTATTTGGATGTTATACTGTCGGATTGCTTTCTTCTTAGAGATGACCATATTTGTTTACAATGTATTTATAACGCGAGTTGTTCAGTATGCACACTGGCTGCATCCACTTATTTCGACATGTCTGTTCCATTGTCTGCAATCAATCCTGTATCATTTGCATATTGTATTTTGTTGATTCTGTTTTCCGAAAGCGATTCCTCTCAAATTCTCAAATTGTCTCGTATTTTCATTTTACCTGTAACAACATGTCTGTACACATTATACATCCTTGTCGCACAGCTCTCTTGATTGGCTGGTATTGATCAACATCATTATCGGTGTTTAAAGCAGCTTATTGTTTCCAACATGCTCTCTACAAGGCTAATGCCACCTATCAATTCAAGATCAACAAGTAATAAGTATCTTTACCACGTCAGCATGTCTTAGTCTATCGAAAGCCTGTGTAATCAATGAAGCAAGATAGACGTATGTGTAACCTACACTATAAGAACACATGGCAACCTCCTTCCTAACGCATCAATTTATGTTCTCAGCAAATACGCATCATTTGTTGCACGATTGCCTTCCACAAATCTACTTTGTTCTTTCCTTACTTCTGGTATTGTCTCCCTGTCGCGTCTAGCAGACAAGTTATATGCGTCACACTTGCACTGCAACGGCTTTCCTGGAAAGCGAGCATTACGCGGGATGTTTAGTTTCGCCTTCACTTTCTGTTCCGTAATCTCTCGGCTACATAGCTGATTCAAATCTGCTGAGCTGTGCGTTCTTCGGGCGGAGAGTGTTAGAAATAGAATGCAGACAGTAGTGGCTTTGTAAGGTTCGGAAATATTAGACAGTTGGGGAGGGACCCCCGATGTGAATGGCTCAAAAATGCCAGGTGTTTGTAAAGTCTCACTACATTTTGTATGTAGAACAAATTTGAAAAATGAAGTACATTACGTCATTAAAAATGTGCTAAAATATTCATTAAATTAGTTACAATAGTTACTGCTATGGTCTAACGCTGTTATGGGGAAGCTGGAAAGTACGAATGAAGTATGCATTATAACATGTGATGGAAATGTACACCGCGGGCTTCAAGACATGACTGTACACGTCCCTTCATATTGTCAAATAACTTCTGCAACGTGTCTGTTGTCATTTCTTGAATGGTAATTCTGATCGCTTCTTTCAGGACCTCAATTCTGTGTAATATAGAAAGAAAGAAAGATAAGTGATTGGAAGGGCCAAATGTAAGACGGGCCTGCGTGCCCAATTTGTTACCCTTTGAAAATAAAGTCTGTTTGTTTGTTTGTTTGTTTGTAAATTATTTTTGTAAACATTTCCTTTCATTAAACCCCATAGATAATAATCTAACAGAGTTAGGCGTAATTCTACGTGATAATATACGATTTGCGAAAATTTTTCTCCCCACCCCCTCCAATAACAAAAAATAAATAACACACACACACACACACACACACACACACACACACAAAGCGCAGTGATGCACTAGCTGTGTGATGTTGACCATCTTGCTAGAACCAAGCTTCTTCAATTTCACTTTCATTCAGCTGTTCTAAAACAAAACAAAAAGGTTCCAGAATGTCAATACGGTACCGATCGGCATTTATAGTGTTGTTTAAGAAAATTAGTCAAATAAAACGTTTTCTACACACCATACTCCAATTTTCTCATCGTGTAGAAGCGCTCCATGAAATGCACCGGGGTTAAAAGTGCACCAAATACTATTATTTTGGCTAATAACGTATCATTCATTCATTCAGTAGCATGTCCTTTGCAGAAACTCGTTCCCATAACAACCTTCCGAAAACCTCTCGATCATAAGCAAGATGCCCTGCGTCCGATACACCCATCTGGAGATCATCCGCCACATCCTGCACACATCTTCTCTTTGGCCTTCCTCTTCCTCTCTTCCCAGGCATATACCCTTCCATTATTGTTCTCTCCAAACTTTCGTGGCGTTTCAAGTGACCAAAATATTTCAATTTTCTTTGTTTTATCGTCTTTAATAGCCAACCTTTTTCAATATTCAACTCTTGAAGTATGGATGCATTTGTTCTTTTCTTTACCCAAGATATTCTTAGAACTCGTCTATAACATTTATATCCAAAGGCGTCTATGCGCTGTTCAGCTTGTTTAGTAAGTGTCCATGTCTCACAGACGTATGTTGCAATGGGAAAGATGCATGCTTTTAAAAATATAAATTTTGTAGTTCTGTCTGTCCCACTCCATAATTCATTCAGCTGTTTTAGTCTTTGAAGAGCAATTGATAGTCGCCGTTTAATTTCTTTCATTGTGTCACCATTGTTGGTAATCAATGACCCAAGATATTCAAAATTTTCCACCACCTCCAATTTTTCCCCATTAATGTATATTTCTTTCTCCATAGTAGTTTTATCTTAATGCATTATCTTTGTTTTTGCTATGTTAAGATATAAGTTGTGATTTTCACTATTCAATTGGGTTGAGGCTATTAGGTTTTCTATGCCATTCTGTGTTGTGGATAGTAATACTGTATCATCAGCATATCGAATCTCTGGTATGTCATGACCGCCGATATTTAGGGCATCATATAGCTCCGTTATATCATCTCTTACATTTCCCATTTTATTTTCGGCGTACAGGTTAAACAAATTGGGTGACAGCACGCAGCCCTGACGGACTCCTTGCTTGATGTCAAACCAATCTGATGCCTCGCCATCTATTCTAACTGCTGATTGTTGGTCTAGATAGAGCATTTTGAGTTGTACTACATGTGATGGAAAGCCCATAACGTATCAGGAAAGATTAAACCATGCCTCACCAGAGAAGGTTACATCGAGAATTGACTTGTTTTCTTTAGCTAAAAATGCTTAAAACCACGAGGAGCGGTTGACTCTGGATTGATTATCACACTCTTTTAGTTCAGACAAAACAGAAATCATGCATGGATGAAAATTTACTCGTTGTGTAAGAATTCTGTGCACTGTGCTCAATGATACGTTCACTTGTTGCCATATTTTCCTTAAGGACTTGCTTGGACTTTTTAGGATTCTGTCTTGGATATCTAGACATTTTTATTCAGACACAGAAGGCCTACCAGATCGCGAGCATCTTCCACATTTCTCGAGCAAGAAACATTTTAAACAAATATCTAACCTTAGTTCGATGAGGAAGTTGTTTATCAGGAAATCTTGCTATAAATCTTTGAACAACCATCCGTGTGTATCGGCTACCCTTTCGAAACACTTGTTCAATAAAAAAAAAACATATTTCTTCCGTTGATAACACCAGTCTGTTTGCAATACAAAGAATTACTCCAGCAGGCGACAGCCATTCGTTGCATATTGCTTCACGATGGACTGTGGAGCACATTTTTTGATACCATGTACTTCATTTTTCACATTTGTTCTATTAGGGACGTTCATTTGAAAACCGTTCCAATGGCTTTATTACAAAAGCATGAAAGAAACATTAACAGGTGCGGTAGAATTAAACAATGCATTCATTTTGAATGAATTATGCACTATTGGTTGGTCAGAAGAAGTCGCCGTAGGCATTCAGGCAAGCATTCCATTGCTTAGGTAGGCAGCGAATGCCGTCCACAAAAAAAGGATTGTGGTTGCTCACTGAACTAAGTGTTTACCGCGTTCATTACGTCAGCATCTGTGTGAAATCGTTGCCCCTTGGGAGCTTTTTTTAGAGGTCTGAAGAAATGAAAATCACATGGTGACAAATCAGGACTATAGGCTGGATGTTGCAGAATTTCCTATTTCTTCTTTGCTAATGCTTCTTGCACAGTTTTTGCGACATGCGGACGAGCATTATCGTGCAACAAAATCACACCGTGAGAAATCATACCGGGTCGTTTATTCTTGATAGCTTTTTTGCAGCTTGTCTAGTGTTTGCAAGTAGTGGGTAGAGTTGATGTTGACACCACGTTCTTTAAACTCGGCCAACAATAGCCATTTATGGTCAAAAAATGCGCTCAGCATAATCTTACCAGCGGAAACCTGTAACTTGAATTGCTTGGCTTTTGGTGATCCAGCATGCTTCCATTGCATGCTCTCTCTTTTGCTGCTCAGCTCAAAGTGGTGATACCATGATTCATCGCCTGCCACTATGCGGAAGAGAAATGCATCACCCTTTACTCTGTAACGCAGCAAGTGGTTCGAAAACCATCCCATGCGTTCCTCTTTTGGTGGTCGGTCAACGTCCGTGTGAACACACCTTCCGATATTGCAGTTTCTTACGAACGACCTTTTGAATTGTCCCAATTGACACATCATGTTCGTTGGCTAGCGAACGTATGCTTCGACAATGTTTCATCTGTACTGTTGCATCAATTTTGGAGATGTCTTTTTTTTCTGTTGCAACAATTTGCGCTTACCAGCCGTCGAAGATCTGTCGTGAACTGACGTCCTTTCCGAAACAGTCGTGCCCAATCTGTCACTGTTGTTTTCGACACACATTTGTTACCGTACGCTGTCTGCATTCTTCGATGAATGTCCGTTGGTCGACATCCTTCAAATGAAAGAAACTGAATCGCCGCTCTTTGAGCTTCTTTGGGGGGATTTTGAATCAACCCGGCCATTTTCTCAACGGTCAGAAACAGAACCTATGCATCATGGGAAGATAAGCTAGTGCTCTTTTATTCATTGGTCAGTACTTATCACATGACAATGACATGATCATGTTCAACGTACGCAATTACGCGCGGTGCGGCACGAACGGATTTCAAATGAACGCTCCTTATACATACAAAGTGTAGTTAGACTTCACAAACACTCGGTATAAGGCAGTTAGCAGGAACCGCCGATGTGAATTGTTCAGAAATATTAGACAGTTGAGAAGGGATCCCCTATGTCTATGGCTCACAAATATTAGACAGAAGAGAAGGTATACCCGATGTGAATGGCTCAGAAATATTACACAGTTGAGAAGGGATCACCGATGTGAACGGCTCAGAAATATTACACAGGTGAGAAGGAATCCCCGATGTGAATGGCTCAGAAATATTACACAGTTGAGAAGGGATCACCGATGTGAACGGTTCAGAAATATTAGACAGTGACACAACCACACCCGATGTGAATGGCTCAGAAATATTACACAGTTGAGAAGGGATCACCGATGTGAACGGCTCAGAAATATTACACAGTTGAGAAGGAATCCCCGATGTGAATGGCTCAGAAATATTACACAGTTGAGAAGGGATCACCGATGTGAACGGCTCAGAAATATTACACAGTTGAGAAGGAATCCCCGATGTGAATGGCTCAGAAATATTAGACAGTGGCACAACCACACCCGATGTGAATGACTCACAAATGTTAGACAGCTAAGAAGGAATCCCCGATGTATGTCTCAGAAATATTACACAGATGAGAATGAATCCCAGATGTGAATGGTTCAGAAATATTACACAATGGCAAAACCACACCCGATGGAATGACTCACAAATATTAGGCAGGCTGTCGGATGTATTCGTTGGGTCAACCCCAAAGAGATAGATAACACACAAGTTCCTCCTTCCCAATGTGATCCTGCCCGTTTAATTATGTTAACCTTTAATGGTTCAGTTGTTTGAGTCCATAAATAGAGTCTCAGAAAACCAAGGAATACCTCTAGGAAAACAATTAAAAGTGTTCCCCTTAATACCCAAAATATCCTGTTGGTGGTCCCTTGCCTCTCCTCTCTCAGTTAACCTAATTTTATCTAGGGTTGTTTTAATTACACTAATTGACTATGAGTGGTTCGAATCGCATCGGTAACTTACGGGGTATGTGAGCCGGCCGCTCAGAAAGCAATGGCAAACTACTGAGCGTAATCTTGCCAAGAAATCAACATACAGCTGAAATATGCTGGTGTTGACAGCGATGTCCTGTAAAGGATATGCAAAAAAAAAAAAAAAAAAATTGACTATGACAAGAATAAAATACACTCACGAGATGAAATTACCTCCTTTTTTCATCATTTATTAACTATACAGTTAGTAACGAACAGTAAACATATTAAAACAATATTCAATTCAATGAATCTTCATGAAAAACAGAAGTTCATTTACATCAAGATCTCTACATTTAATTATATATCTCCATCAATGAAACTCCCCTCCCCATATATGACCAATACTACAGGCTACTGTTCAATTTCTCAGGTAATGTTTCTGCAGATCCTCTGTGGTAGTAAATCTGAAACAGAAAAATTGGCCTGCTCTCCATTGTATTGACATGTGGGTTATGGATACCTGCTCCAAGCAGTCACTGTGATATATTTTAAGCTTCATTGTATTGTTATTTCCAGGTTGGTAGAATAGTTTAGTTGGCTCTGGGATTTTCAATTTGTCATACAAATTATGCTAAAGAAGGGACGCAGAGGTGTTTCCAAGGCACCAGGGCTAGGTTCTATACTGGCCAAGACATATTGACGCGTCCTCGCCGAGCGAACTGGGTAACAGGTCCCTTTGGGGTCCTGGCTAAAGTCAATAGGATCGTTGATTCCTCCGAAGTCGGAGAGTGTCTGCCTGCATGGCGAGGAACCACCAGTCTGCACAGAAATAAGCCAGACATGGGACAACGGATACTCACGCAAATCTCAGGTCCTGTATGACATCACACTGATGTTGGGCAACAGGATGTCTTCATCCGACATAAAGGACATCACGCTGGAGTTCATAGCCAGCGAACACAAGCAAGCAAGCATGCTAAAGACAATTTACCTCTCCTCTAAGGGAAATTGAACTTTTGCAGGTGGATAGGTTTCTACCCCGCTCTCTTACAGAGCTTCATTTACAAAGTTACTTCTATCATAAAAGTCAGGTGCATCTAGATGAGTCTAGCCACTACCTGAAATTATATGACAACAGAAATGAAATGCTGAAAACTCGTAAGAACGCAACGAGTGAAATCAATAAAATGCATCTTGTTCCTAGAGAAAAATAAACATAGGAGAAAGATGGTCTTGGTGTTCTCAATTAATTATCACCAACAGAATTTGTTGCTCGCCATCCAATTTTCCATTATAAAGTGTTCAAGGTTTAGACTAGCAGATGTGCAGTTTCATCTTCACCTATGCCTGTCATCATGATCTCCAGGTTGAGTAATACCTTGATTGATTTGGAATTTGACAACTATGTTCACGATTCTCTTCTGTAACTAGTTATTTTCTCTACACCTTCTCCTTTAAAGGCAAAAGGGCCTCATACATTAAGGGGGTTTAAAATCATTCCCCATTGCAATGAGTATTTGCTTATAACCAATATAAGTACATCATGGTCTCAATTCTTGTATAGTATTCAGGTGCATTCTTCTTAAGTAAATGCTTCAAGAGAGAAGTTATCTTCCCTCCTCTTCTCATGGATGTAAGATGACTTTACCACATTCATCATCATCATCATCATCATGATCATCATCATCATGATCATCATCATCATCATCATCATCATCATCATCATCATCATTGTTATTACAATCATCATCATCATTTTCATCATCATCATTATATCATTATCATCATCATTATCATCACAATCATCATCTTCATTACAATCATCATCTTCATTACAATCATCATCATCATCATCATTATTATTACAATCATCATCCTCATTATCATTACAATCATCAGGACACTAGACCATATGTTGTAACATGAGTGATATGAAATACAAAGTGGTGTCAAGCGTCGCAGTGAACTAAATTATGAATTAGTGTATGGGTTGTGCCGAACATGTTCTCTTCTGATAGACAGGACATGACACATCAAAGTTTCCTTCTATCATGAAAATCATTTCTAGCGTATACTCCTTCTTAGCATGTCACTTCTCTTCACTCATTCACACTCATTCATCAGAAATCATTCTCATACTTGCATGTAAGATAAGTAATTATACTTATGTGATTTCCCAACGACATATTTAAATGTTTAACACCATTGACATCACAATGAGATCTCAATCATTCCACAATCATTCATCAGACGCAATCATATCTGTATGGATGACAGTTACGCATATGTATGTGCTTTACAAAGGATAAATTTGCAGATTCAACAACAATGACATTAAAATGGAATCTCAATAATTCCACCATTATTCGTCAGAAATTATAATATTTTCCTGGATGATAATTAGTCATACTGATGTGGTTCACAAATGATACATTCACATCTGTTTAACAATAATGAAATCACACACGAAGCACCACAGGCATGCTCTCATCAATTACATAGATTTATGTTATATACCCAATCCACATTCATTCACTATGAATCCTAACCATTCTTGCATGACGGTTGATTAAGCATTATTATGTGGCTCACAAATATTAATTCCACGTGTTCATCATGATTTCTGTAGAAATCTATTTGGCTGCCATGTGCTCATGGACACACACAAAATCTACTTGACTTCTCATGTGCTCATGTAAAAAAAAAATCTACTTGACTATTACACATTACACTAATCTGTCTTACCAGTGTTTGCACATTTAAAATAGTTTTCTTACCACTGCACTAAGTATTCTTAGCCTTCTAAATCTTAAGTTATTCACCAACTTCTAAATCACCGCTGATTGAATTTAACTACTTAGAAATAAAATGTACAACCTAGGTCTAATGCTTACACATTAAATTAAGTTGTTTAACTGGGAGAAAAAGAAAACTCACTGTGGTTTATCCTAATGTACAGTTTATCCATGACTATGATAACTGAATATAATATTTAGTTTCTACTAAATTAATTTCTTAAGGACTAATCACGTGGTTTACAACACATTGACTCACCTACTTCTTCTTGAAAAGGGATAACTGACTAGCGTAATATAAAATATATTATTGTGTTTACCTTCATTCTTTTTGAATGGCCCCAACACCACATGTCAACACCAAGATTTCAGGTCCTAGATTTGGTTGGGTTTCCAAATACACTAGCTGCTGGTTTGTTGGTCCTTCTTTTCTCTCTCGACTTGATTTTCTATCTTGCGCTCGTAGAGATTTTCGAGGCTACCATTTACAGCAGTCATCAGCCGGCCTTCTTCTAGTGACGACAAGTTTGTGGTACGTACAATGAGGCCTTGAACCGCTCGTTGCTATTTTTTTTTTTTTGGGTTAGCTTTTCCCGTCCAAGTTTTTGGCTATCACGTCGAAAATGAGTCTGTTATTGTAAAATTTGAATTTTAGAAGTGGGGAACAAACCAGCACTGTTGCGGTGGTAATCTTTAATGGTATTGCGGGAAATATTCACAGCGACGTTGACGGCTTGCGAAAAAATATACCACATGACTCCCCTTCTCAGACTGTTGTTCACCTGAAAAACTGTAGCTTTGAGCAACCGTAACAAGCTGATATTTCCTCTAATCATTTCTACTCCCATTCTTTTTTCTCCTCTTCTGGTTCTTGCACAGAATTTTCAATAGGATGTCTGCTGAGAAAGTCTGCTCCATGAGAAGGAATTCCAGATGTGAATGGCTCAGAAATATTACGCAATGGCAAAATCGAACCCGATGTGAATGACTCAAAATATTAGACAGTAGCACAACCACTCCCGATGGGAATGCACTCCCCTTGATACTTTAACCCTGTCTGTCCTCTACCGTAACTCTCTTGATATGTGCGTGTGTACGTATGTCTGCCTGTCTGATAACATGATAATATGCATTGTTTATGTTTACAAAATCAATTTGACAATGTTTTTTCCTATGTGAATGTAACATGCAAAATTGACGAATGACAGATGAGTGATTGGAAGGGCCGAATGTAAGATGGGCCTGCGCGCCCAATTTGTTACCCTTTGAAAATAAAGATCGTTCGTTCGTTCGTTCGTTCGATCGTTCGTTCGTTCGTTCTCCTCTACTGTACCTCTCTTGATACTTTAAGCCTGTCTCTCTGCTACTTTATCTTGAGGACGCGTACAACAGAGTACCATAGGATGTTTTTATGTTTCAGCTCCTTCAGCTCAAGATAAGTCCTTTCCTCCTTAACTGTAACGCTGCAGCGCTCTTCCAACGGAAAGTAGCGTTTAGATGTGGCAGTTGAACTTCAGAACCAACTACAATATATCCTGGCCTACGACAGAGATCACCTTTATCGCCGATGCTGTTCAACGCCTATACTGTGAGAATCACCAGTGAGAAAATCATAGGACCGGGGAGGACATTGTTGTATGCAGACGATGTTTTAGTGTATCGTCAGAGCAAAGATAGAGATCAGGTTGCTGTGGAACCACAAACCGAACTCAATGGCATAAGCACTTGGTGTGTTGAAGCTGGGGCAATGGTCAAACCAGCAAAGGCAACAGTGGCATGGTGCTCTTTGAATAACCATATTGTCAACACCCAACGCCAACTGTAAATCTGGGTTCAGAGACGGTGGAAAGAACGCAGGCAATGAATTACTTGGTGATACGATTTGATCGAAACCTAGCTTAGACCAGCTGATAACAAAGGCCTAGCGGGGCTTGTCTGCAATGTCGGTAATGGCGGCGGCAAACTGAGCAGCGCCATTTATGTCTTCTTTACGAGGGTCTGGTCCTTTCTGTTTTTGGAGTATGCTATGGCGATCCTTACTCTCAGCCGTAAGCAGATAGAAAGGATGGAAAGGATACAGAACGAAGCTATGTGCTTCATTCGTGAATGTACAAGAGGTACAGCATGTAAAGCGGTGCGCTACCTTCTTGATCTTCCAACCTTGAGGGACAGAATTCAAATTTGCCAAGCACGTACCTATCTCAGAGTCAACGCAAACACAGAACATCCACTGCACAGAGAGATTAAAAAGGTAAAAGGCAGCAGGTTAAAACGGGTAAATTCGTGGATGGGTCAAGCCGAAGACATTCTTCAGCAGGTGTGTTCGCTTGAGAACTTAGAACCTGGCGAGGAATGGGTACAAGTGCCAGCAGAGTTCTGTACATCCTTTTCAGTGTGCATCCCACTAGACAGAAAATGCAGACATAAACATCCAGCTGCTGTGGAGGCGGAAATACAGGAGCTGATCTTCGAGAATTCTTTAGAGGATGATGCTGTCATTTACACGGATGGGTTGGTCGTCCGAGGAGTGAGAAGTTCATGGGCCTTTATGGCTCAGGTCGGAGGGACAATTGTGAAGGAAGAGTGGCACTTTGGTTTGACCACAAGCAGCCTGACTATGGAAGTCATGGCAGTAAGTAAAGCAATATCATGGCTCGAGACACAGACATTCAATTGGGCATGTGTCCTTAGTGACTCAATGAGTATGCTCAGGAGGATAGAGATGGGGTGGGTCCGACGAGAGTGGCTGCTGTCTCTGGAGTGGTCTCGGCTGGCAAAGATTAGTTTCATCTTCGTGCATACAAGGGAATGAGTAGGCTGACAGACTTGTTGGTAGGGCTATTGTGGAAGGCGGACGAGCCATGAACCAGGCAGACATTCTGAAAGCTCTACGAGAAGTAAGTCGTTTACGAGAACCAAGCGATGACTGGGAATTTACATCTATGGTCAGGCTACGAGAACAGCAAGTTAAAAGAGGTGTGGCCAAACAAGAACACTACGCAGGTAGCCAAAGAAGAGTAATAAACCAACACAGAACTGGTGTCGTGAGCCGCTACACGCTGCGGGATTTGCTGAGGAGGGGATCCGCGCACTTATGAACTGAATGGTTCGATGTGCAATGAGGATGATCTGTCGACTAACTAACTAACTATCTCCGCTACTGTACCTCTCTTGACACGTTAACTCTGTCTCTCCCCAACTGTACTTCAACTGTTTCTCTCCAAGTTGTAGGACGTGAAATATACAAATCCATCCATCCATCCATCCATCCATCATGTGCCATGCCGTTAAGCGTGGGCGGTCATGTTTTGCCATCTCACTTGATCACCAGAGTCGTGTATCAGCTCAGTGTTTCTGTCTCGACCATGCCACGAGGCCAAGCCATCCAGGTATTTGCTTCTAGGTATTCCCCTTGGTCTGTTCCCCTCGATCTTGCCAGTTGTCACCAAGTTCTCCAATTCATTTCTTCACATAACATGCCCAAAATTTTTTGACTGTCTGCGTCTAATGTCTCTAATCAGTTTACGATCTTCATTTGTTTCTTGAAGGACTTGTTCATTGGTCTTTCTGGCTGTCCATGGTATTCTTTGCATTTTCCTCAGAAACCACATTTCTACAGCCATCAGATGTTTTTCAGCTTGACTGCTCACTGTCCAAGCTTCACATCCATATACAAGTACAGGTTCTATGTAGCACCTCAACACTCTTTTTCTCGTTTAAATTGACATCTTATTATTGGTCAGTATGTTTTTCATCTTGCTAAAGGCTACTTTTGCCATGGCGATTCTTGTTCTAATCTGTTCCAACCGAGATGCAGTAACATCGTTACGCCCGCCAGGCGAATAATCTCCAACCGGGATGCAGTAACATCGTTACGCCCCCCCCCAGGCGAGTACCAGTTACCTGCCCACAGGTTGCTGGCTGACGTGATAGTCAGCGGTCAGGCAAGGACAAAGCAAGACGCACGCAGTCCTCGTGAAGCCAATCCACAGGGCAAGCGCTGTGCGGGGAAACCGGCAGACGGCTTGGGAACTCGGACATGACAGGACGTGTGGGTTGAGAAAGGCTTCGTGTAGTTCTGGGCCCGAAAGTCGAGTGCTTGTATATCTTGTGAGATAGACTGTGAAGCTGTGGGTTTTGTCTGTAAGTGTACTGATGTATTGTATATGTATAGTAATGATCATCACATGCCAAACTAGATCGTATTGCATTTGACTTGTAAATAAATCCATTGAACTCAGTGTCATTGTGTGTCAAGTCCAATCATTTTGTACTTGTACTTGTCTCACATATGTTAGGTCCAACGAGCCAGGTTTAAGATCCTGACATGTGTGAACGTGGGAGCTCGTCCGGTTTCAATTCACCATACCATCCTCACTCAACTGGAATCATAGAAAAGTTTAAAGGGGATTTGAAGCATATGCTTGCTAAAGTCACGCAAGAATATCCAAAAAACTGGGACGTCTATTTGCCTGCTATACTTTTTGCTTATCGCGAGGTCCCACATTCTAGTACTGGATTCTCTCCTTTTGAACTTATCTATCGTGCCAAGCCACGTGGCCCATTGAGTATCTACCATTCAATGTTAACTGAAGCCACCCCGTTACTTAAACCCATATCATCATATGTATATGTAACATCATTGCGTGAAAGAATCATCAAATCTTGTACTATTGCAAAAGAAGCACTAAAACTATCTGGTGCTACATATAGACAATATGCAGACAAAGGTAACAGGACAATAACGTTGACACCTGGACAGGACGTACTTCTCCTCTTACCTAGTGACCGACATTTATTGACTGACTCTTGGCAAGGACCATTTAAAGTAATAAGACAGATTTCAACTGTAGACTATGAGATTCAAATAAAAGACAAACATAAAATATTCCACATCAAAATGCTAAGACCATACCACAACAGAGACAACGAACAAGACGATACAACAGCCTGTACAGTTATAATAGACCATGAAGATGACGAAGATAGTGACGAAATTTCAACACCTGCATTAGACACGACAAACTGCTTGAAAGAAATCAAAATAAACCCAAATTTAACTCAAGCGGAAACAGACAGTTGCAAACATCTCATACAACAGTACAACACCATCTTCTCCAACAACCCAGGACAAACAGAATTAGTACAACATCACATCACGCTTACTTCAAACACACCAATAAAATGCAGACCTTACACCATTCCATTGCATTACAAAGAAAACCTACATCAAGAGATCATTAGCTTAGAGAAAAACAACATGATTAGACGATCCCAATCACATTTTTCGTCTCCAATAGTCATGGTATGCAAAAAGGACAACACGATAAGACTCTGTGTAGATTATCGAAAATTAAATAAAATAACACTATTAGATCTGGAACCAATGACCAACCGCGAAGATCTACTGACAGAACTGACAGACTCTAGGTACTTTACGAAGCTGGACATGACTAAAGGTTATTGGCAAATAACGGTACACGAGCAGAGCAGACATCTGACAGCCTTTGCCACACCTTGGGGACTTACGAATGGTGCAAATTGCCATTTGGGCTAGTCAATGCCCCAGCAACATTCGTACGCATGACACGACTCTTACTTGTTGACATAACAAACATTATCTGTTACATGGACGACATTTGTGTCACACAAAGACGATGACAGACCACATAAAGACATTACAGCAGACATTTGAACGGATCAGACAGCACGGACTGACTGTGAAGCCTACAAAAGTTGACATAGCCTATCAAGAAATCTCCTTTTTAGGGTATAAAATATCTAATGGCTTTGTTTCGACAGACGATAACATCGTGTCTAAAATACTGAAACTCTCACTTCCGACTACCAAGAAACAAGTCAGAAGTGTGTTAGGACTATTAAATTATTATAGGCAGTTCATACCAGATTTTGCTGAAATAACAGAAAAGTTTACTAACCTACTAACGAAAAACCAGCCTGAAAAAATTGTAAACAATGAATGCCTAAAATTTGCATTCCAGAAAGTGTTATCGTATTTTTCTGAGAATAGTTTAAAGAATCCCATTCTCAAATTGCCAAATTTACATATTCCTTTCAGATTACGCACAGACGCGAGCTCCGTGGCGATTGGGGCAGTTATGTTACAGGAACATGACAACATTCTACATCCTGTATACTACGTCTCTAGAAAATTGAAACCAAGAGAACGCGCTTGGTCTACATCACAATTAGAAGCCCGTGCTCTAGTGGTGGGTATAACTAAATTGTCCAGATTCCTCCTGGGACGGCATTTTATTGTAGAGTCCGACAATAGTCCATTAAAATTTATTACTTCAGGAGTGCCGACGAACCAGATGATAGCTCCATGGTCACTTTTGCTGCAAGATTACAGCTTTGAAGTGCGACATATCGCTGGCAGGACCAACACGATTGCTGATCTTTTGTCCCGTTGTCCGAACGACCCAGTAAGCACTAATGTCTGAGTGCAGTGTTTAGAAAACACTCAGACCAACACAGCCATCAGTGAAGGTTTTTTTTTTCAGGAAAGCTGTGTACATCTATTATGCGATGTGATAGGGTGCATTCCCACTGCAAATATTTTTCTTATTTTATTATTAGTGGAGTAATCGTCTTGAATAATTGCGTAGTGTGTGTTAGAAAGTGAACAATATTAATTGTATATATTACGAAATAAGAACAGTGCCACATGCGCTCATAACTTACCTCAAGCGAACTATTCAAGTTATCAGTGGTATCTGCGAGTGGAACATATCCAGTGATATTTTAATCCGTGAACGAAAGAGTGAACTGAACTGTGACATTTACACCACTGCAGTCAATCGCAATCCAGAAGTTTTCCAGCGAAACAACGAACACATTAACTATCAGAATAATTTCACATTCCGAATTGTTACACCCTAGCGGAACAAGTGTGTGATGGAATTTTTAACGACATCAGCTGTTCGTGTGTACTTCCGGATAGTTTGTAAATTTAGACCAAAAGTAGCAGACTATAAACAAAAACCTTAAAAATTTATGACGCTTCTAAAATAATTGTGAAACACCAATTTCGAATACACGAATTGTGGATTAGTATTTTTTGACTAGTGTAATCTTAGAATCATATCTTGAGTAACTTATTCACACTAGCGACTTTTTTTTCGCTATTAGGGAAAAGCATCAAGCTATGACGCTGAGAAATAGAATAATAATTGTAATAGGTTAGATTTGAGATCTCTAGAAATTATGTCCCTTTCATTTAATTGTTGTTACATTATTACACTAAGGGCGGTAAATTGAAATGGATTCGAATAGGTGTTGTATAAAAAATAGCCATTGTGTTGCCAGATTGTCAACACTCCAAGAAGTCATCAGCTGGGCATGGTATAGGGTTACCGACGTTGTAGACCAACGAAAGAGCTCCCGGCCAAATGAGGTCGGAGCTCGAGCGTTGAATGCGGCTTATAAAAAGACGTATTACAGTCTTACCTGATGTTTTTTTTTCTAAA
Source organism: Cepaea nemoralis (assembly GCA_014155875.1). Classification (NCBI taxonomy): domain Eukaryota; kingdom Metazoa; phylum Mollusca; class Gastropoda; order Stylommatophora; family Helicidae; genus Cepaea; species Cepaea nemoralis. The sequence goes on from JACEFZ010027407.1 coordinate 37,709, forward strand.
AGCATATTATTTCGTTTTTTTTTTCAATGGTTGCGAATTAGTTGCAAGGGATGCTGGTGCTACCGATCTGACTGGGTCAATATTGCAACTCAGGTGATCATCCATCGAGAGGATGAAACTTGGAAAGTGGTAAAGATTGAACACCACATGACTTAATATACAACTTGCATTTCTTATGTATTTCTATGCCAATGTACATGACAACAGAAAGGTCGATTCTGACATGGTTAAAATATTAACCCTTTATCTATATAGAGTATGCATGAAATATAAAATATTTCATGAATAAGCCCCGGGGGAGCGTGTCATAATCTCCAATATCTCCAACCGAGATGCAGTAACATCGTTACGCCCGCCAGGCGAATAATCTCCAACCGGGATGCAGTAACATCGTTACGCCCCCCAGGCGAGTACCAGTTACCTGCCCACAGGTTGCTGGCTGACGTGATAGTCAGCGGTCAGGCAAGGACAAAGCAAGACGCACGCAGTCCTCGTGAAGCCAATCCACAGGGCAAGCGCTGTGCGGGGAAACCGGCAGACGGCTTGGGAACTCGGACATGACAGGACGTGTGGGTTGAGAAAGGCTTCGTGTAGTTCTGGGCCCGAAAGTCGAGTGCTTGTATATCTTGTGAGATAGACTGTGAAGCTGTGGATTTTGTCTGTAAGTGTACTGATGTATTGTATATGTATAGTAATGATCATCACATGCCAAACTAGATCGTATTGCATGTGACTTGTAAATAAATCCATTGAACTAAGTGTCATTGTGTGTCAAGTCCAATCATTTTGTACTTGTACTTGTCTCACATATGTTAGGTCCAACGAGCCAGGTTTAAGATCCTGACAAGTATGTTTTTCATCTTGCTAAAGGCTACTTTTGCCATGGCGATTCTTGTTCTAATCTGTTCAAGGCATCTCCCATCAGATGTTATTACTGTTCCGAGATAATTGTACCTATTCACTTGTTGAAGAATATTCCTATTTACTTGTATATTACACTGTGGTATTTAGTTCTTCCTAGTGACGACCATAATCTGTGTCTTTTTATAATTTAATTATAACCCTCGTTGTTCACTGTGTGTAACAACCGCATATATTAAATGTTGCAGATCCTGTTCATTGTCTGCAATCAAGACTGTATCATCTGCATATCTAATGTTATTGATGCATCGTCCCCCAATGTTGATTCCTTCCATATCTTCAATATTTCTGAAAATACTTTCACTGTATAGGGAAAACAGATCTGGAGACATTACACATCCCTGTCTCACACCTCTCTTAATAGGCTGATATTGGCTTACTTCATTATCAACTCTTATGGCAGCTTGCTGTTTCCAATATATGTTTTTTACAAGTCTAAGGTCTTTTCCATCAATTTGTAGATCTTCAAGCATCCTTATCATGTTGACATGTCTCACTTTATCGAAAGCCTTTGTGTAGTCAATAAAGCAAAGGTGTACATCTTTGTTTACTTCTATAGAACGTTCGATTACGGTTCTCAGTAAATACACAGCATTTACTGTACCCTTTCCTTCTACAAACCCACATTGTTCTTCTCCTATTTCAGGTTGTATTTTCCTCCTAATTCTTTGCATGATAATTCTTAGCAAAATCTTCTTGATGTGACTCATTATACTAATTGTTCGATGTTGATCACATTCCAAGGCTCCTGATTTCTTTGCAATAAATACAGAATTACGTAATTCATGAGGCATATTTCCAGTTTCATATATTGTATTTAGCAGACTAATAACTTTATCTATTCCATATTCTTCTAAAGCATTAATCATTTCTGTTGTGACGCTGTCTGAAACTTGCCAGATTTCATATGGTTAAGAGTATTCTGAACCTCCATCTTCAAAATTGCTGGTCCTTCATTATTATTTTGAACATCATACTGTTCGTCTCTGTTGTCGTCATAAGGGTTTTTCATGTAATCTGACCATACATGTAAGATCTGATCTTTTTCTATTATGACTCTTCCATCTTGTGTCTTTAGGCAGCCTGCTGGTGTACGTGTTCTTTGATTAGTAAGCTCCTGGATTCTTTTGTGCAATAGTCTCGCATTTTTACTGTTGTGTTGTTTTTCAATTTCTCCGCAATTTTTCTCAAGCTATGTTGTTTTTTTTTTTTTTTTTTTGCCTCCCTACATAAGCTTCTGACTTTTCTGTGAATTTCTTCATATTTGGCAGGATTATTTTTGTTTTGTCTTCTTGTTTCCATTAGTTGTAAAATCTCTTCAGTCATCCATGTCTTACGGCCCACTTTCTTTAATTTTGGAATAGTTTTTTCTGCTGCACAACTGATTGAATTCTTCAGCATTTCCCATTGATCATCTACATCTTGAAATATACAAATGGGTAGGTAAAATCAAGACATTGTCGGGATACAGTATACAGTATATATCGGGATACAGTATAGAGTATATATCGGGATACAGTATACAGTATATATCGGGATACAGTATACAGTATATATAGGGATACAGTATACAGTATATATCGGGATACAGTATACAGTATATATAGGGATACAGTATACAGTATATATCGGGATACAGTATACAGTATATATAGGGATACAGTATACAGTATATATAGGGATACAGTATACAGTATATATCGGGATACAGTATACAGTATATATAGGGATACAGTATACAGTATATATCGGGATACAGTATAGCAGTATAGCAGAATGTACAACGAAGGCTCCGGACATGAATTCCTGGAGTTCTATTTCTGCCAAGCTTCATAGCGGAAGCGGCACAAGCTGATGATTATGATGAGGAGGCAGGTCGGCAGTTTTTGCTGATTCAAAAAATATCCCAATACTCATTTTGTTGAAACTATCAATAAATGTAAAGGGTCAGTTGTGTTGACCGTTAACATCTTTATTCCCATCAACTGATAAGTGGAGCACCAGTGCATTGCTTACCTAAGGGTTACATTTCTTCTCATGCGACTCTACATGAAAGTGAAACACAACTGTCTTACCTTCTAAAGCCTCTTACCAGTTTACTATCGACCAATTCCTTGCAAGCCTTTTCTATTTAGTCACCAACAATATTTTGGCGACATCAAATGACAAAACAATCTACTGAAATCCAAACATGTAAGAAACAGTTAGGGCAAATGAGTTCTAGGACGCCAAATAAAGAAATGGATAGGCAAAATCAAGATTTGCTCAGGATACAGCCTAGCAAAATGTACAACAAAGGCTCCCGACATTTTTAGTTTAAATTTAGTTTAGTTTAGTCGACGGATCAACATCACGCTACACGGGTGTAACCCGTAAGTGCTCCGTTCTACTCCTAACTCAAGCCTGAGTCCGGAGAATCTCAGCTCAGTGCACGAACTTAGCACCGGCGAGAATCCTGAAATACTTTGGGTAGATTTTTAACTCGAAATTTTGCCCGGGCAGCGCCGTTAGGCTACTCTTTTTCGATTTCCAACTGCCAACAATACTCACGGGCGTCCGATATCACTGCCCATATAGAGACCAGGGGAAATTTTATTACTAGAAGTCACGTGAAAAAATCCCGGTCCTTACCGGGGCTTGAACCCGGAACCTCGAGCACTCGAGGCGAACACCATACATCGAGACCACTCAGCCCTTCCGACATGAATTACTGGAGTTCACTTCCCGCCAATTTTCACTGAGGAAACGACACTCGATGGTGGTGTCAATAGCTTCGGTTGATTAATCATGGCTTCATATGTTTGAAAAAATAAATATTTCAATACTGATTTTGCTGCGGAATCAATCAATGTAAAGGGTTAATTGTGTTACCTCCGTGGCTAAGGGCTTACGGACGCGATTCGTAAGCCCGCTTACCCGCATTCGAAACACAACTGCGACAGATTTAGTAGCAGACCCCGTTGCGCTGGGTTTTAAAGTGTTGGTATGGGCGCCGGTCGTTCAGAAAGCAATGACAAACTACCGAACATAAACTTGCCAAGACAACACCAGCAGTAAAATGCTGGTGTTGACAGCGATGTCATGTAAATAGGATATGCAAAAAAAACAAAAACAAATGTGTGTTACAGTTTACTTATTTATTTTACATGAAGGGGAGGGGGGCGGTGTGTGGAAAAAGCGGGGAGGGAGCGTTGCGGAGGTGACGTAGTGGGTAAGTCGCCTGTCTCACGCACTGAAGGTTGTGGGTTCCGAACTCTTATCATTCGTTTTACAAGTAAAGTTTTCTCGGAATCTCCTGGGGTTCGTCGCCGAACATAGTTCGTGCTTTGTGTGCCGCTTTCGGAGGGCTACACTACGGGAAAAGACCGATCCATTTGGGATAAAATCTGGTGCAATGAAGAGGACCCTTTCGTCGTTAAACCTACTTTATCTTTATTCCCATCAACAGGAGAGTGGAGCGCCAGTGGAATTCTTTTAAGACAGCTCTGTGTGAAACTGAAACACAATTGTCCTTCCTTCTCATCTAAGGTTATCGCCGGCTTAGCATCGACCTAACTTCCTTACAAGCCTTTCATTGCTGAGTCACACTCAATATTACAAAATCACTTTCAGTTTTGTTTAGGAAAAATCAACATTTTGGTGCAGAAAACAAAGCTACTACCGCTGGAAAAAAAAACTCGCTTCAATATTACAACATTACTTTCAGTTTTGTTTAGGAAAAAAATGTTTGATGCAGAAAAAAAAAAGCTTCTAGTGCTGAAATAATTACTTCAATGTTACAACAATACTTTCAGTTGTTTCTAGGAAATAAAACCAATTTGGTGCACTAATCGTACAATCAGAAGCTGAATTACAAGACCACATTCCTCCGAAGTCGGAGAGTGTCTACCTGTACGGCGAGGAACCCCCAGTCTGCACACCAATAAGCCAAACATGGGACAACGGATACTCACGCAAACCTCAGGTCCGGTATGACATCACACTGATGTTGGACAACAGGATGCCTTCATCCGACATACAGGACTTCGCGTTGGAGCTCAAGCCAACGAACACACGCAAGCAAACACAAGGCCACATAAAAAGTCTAAACGAAATGTGTAGGGAACATCACATAAAAATTATCACAAGTAAAACAGAATTACTGACTATAACGAAAGAAGAAAAAACAACAACAATTCACCTAAGCGAACATCCCCTGAAACAAGTAAAGACTTTCAAGTACTTAGGAAGTATAAAATCATCAAATGCAAATCAGAAGACGAGATCGAAAATAGATGCAATAAGGCAAACCAACTCATTGGACAAATGGCATTAATACTAAAGAACAAACATGTATCAATAGTCACTAAGAAAGCACTTTACAACACAATCTTCCTACCAACTCTATGCTACTAATGCCAAACCTGGACAATGACAGAAAAAGAGAAAAGAAAAATCACAATAACAGAAATGAGATTCCTGAGAAGAATACTCAATGTTGGTCGTATTCTGGTATGAACCTAAGGCCTATCCACGTCAATGTGGAAGCACCAGACTCGAGTTTCGCACTCGTTCGAGCTCGTCAGTAGTGCATATCCTTGACCGGATCCGGAAACAAACCCCGGATCACTGGCGTGTGGAGTGGGTAAGTAACCACGTGGCACACGCTGGACACGGCCAAATTCTCATAACAGAATGTTACAACGTCATCCATCGTAGGCCGTAGCTCAAGATTTTCCCTATCGCCGTGAATGACGTCCGTCAATCGATGCGGACCCGAACGATCAGGACTTCTCACTGGCAAGGCACACCAGGCCGCCTAAATGCCAGCGTGCAATAATCAAATTGATTTATTTGGTTCTTTCGGGATTTGAGATTTAAATATTGAGCACAACCCACTACTGGCAACGCTGATCGTATTCTGGTATGAACCTTAGTCCACGTCAATGTGGAAGCACTAGACTCTAGTTTCGCTCTTGTTTGAGTTCGTCAGTAGTGCATATCCTTGACCGGATCCGGAAACAAACCCCGGATCACTGGCGTGTGGAGTGGGTAAGTAACCACGCGGCACACGCTGGACACGGCCAAATTCTCATAACAGAATGTTACAACGTCATCCATCGTAGGCCGTAGCTCAAGATTTTCCCTATCGCCGTGAATGACGTCCGTCAATCGATGTGGACCCGAACGATCAGGACTTCTCACTGGCAAGGCACACCAGGCCGCCTAAATGCCAGCGTGCAATAATCAAATTGATTTATTTGGTTCTTTCGGGATTTGAGATTTAAATATTGAGCACAACCCACTACTGGCAACGCTGATCGTATTCTGGTATGAACCTTATTCCACGTCAATGTGGAAGCACTAGACTCTAGTTTCGCTCTTGTTTGAGTTCGTCAGTAGTGCATATCCTTGACCGGATCCGGAAACAAACCCGGATCACTGGCGTGTGAACAATGTATCAAGAAGAGGTAAGATTAGATATGAAGAAATCGGGACTAAAGTGGGGGTTATAGCAGCGCTAGATTTTAATAGAAGGCAGCAAGTCAAATGGTTTGGCCATGCAAGTAGGATACCAACTAACAGTATACCACAACAGGCAATGATCTACAGACCAAATGGAAGCAGAGGAAAAGGCCGACCACGTAAACGATGGACGGAGGGAATAGTAGAGTCCATGGGAATATCGATACATGAAGCCCATAAGCTGACAATCTCCCGCTGTTTACACTTCACCTCTAATATAATTGCTTCAATATTACATTATTTTCACTTTTGTTTAGAAAAAACAATTTGATGCAGAAAACAAGTCTACTAGTGCTGAACTCGGTGCTTCAATATTACAACATTACTTTCAGTTTTGTTTAGGAAATAAAAAAACACAGTTTGATGCAAAAAGCTACCAGTATTGAAATAATTGCTTCAATATTTACAACTTTACTTTCAGTTTTGGTTAGAAAACACAATTTGATGCAGAAAACAAAACTACTAATGTTGAACTCATTACCTTAGTACCCCTGTTAACTCCTTTAGTGATTCTGCCATACCATTGTGTCCTTTCACCCCGACCACCTGTATTGTCCTAGATATTATCTGGTACCTATTTTAGGCTAGGTCAACCTAGAAGCCTGGGTCAATTTTATAAATCAGCCCGTAGTGGATTAGAACTCTTGACCGTTGAGCCAATAGCCAGGCATCTAGCCACTACACTAGTGGATCCATGGTCTCGCCGGGGTCTGGAGGATGGTCGTTGATGTATCCTGCACGGGTTGTAGGTGTGTTATTGTCAACAGATCCCACCACACTGATAACATAGACACCGGTCAATTTTCGCGGAGAAAAGGCGGTAACTGATATTAACCGCATCAACCCTACAGTGACATTTGGCCTGGAAAACATGGGTCTAACGTCACACCGACTTGGTGGTCCTGGGTTCGAATCGGCATCGAGACGATTGTGTGTGTGTGTGTGTGTGTGTGTGTGTGTGTGTATTAACGTAGGCTTCCCGGTCGACACAGCCTAAAATACGTACCAGGATATTGGTGTGACATTGACAGCATCACCTTTGGAGCGCCAATTGGTCTAAAGAAATATGGGTCTAGCACCTAATGCCAAAAATGCCTTAAGGGATGTATGTTCTACTTACCATACCGTCAGTGTGCCACAATGACAGAAACTGTCGTGTCACTTTCACATAGTACTGTCTATTTCAGTCCTCGTCGTCTTCTTGGCAATACGTTCTTATGTAAACAACACCAACAACAACAACAACAACATTGTACAGGATTCTTTCTCACGCCTTGAAATGTATTGAGTGTTTGGTATTAGCCTCTGTTTGTATAGACCCATGGGCACTCGATGGCTCATGTCGTTAATGTCACCACGGCCGCCTTTATTTTCCACAACATTCTCTGGTACTTATTTTAGGCCGGGTCTACCTAGAATCCCAGGTCAATGTTTTGTTTGTTTATATCACTACCTACAAGAGTACGAACACACGACTATCGGGTCGGCAGACAAGCGTGTTATCCATTGCTCTATCGCGGTACCTTTGCTTCTATGTAATCTATTACAAGCGGGAAGCTTTAGAACAGGTCTGTGCTGTATATAAATATTTGTCTTTGGTCGCCTAAGCCCGCTCTAAATCAGGACATGGTTAACCAGAGAAGACTGTGTTACTGCAGAGAGACGCCAGTGACACGCCAGAAGTATTTCTGAACTATAAAGTGTCAGATTTTTGTCCCGAAACATCTAGTATTGTTGCTATATGTACGCACGATCACGGCGCATTGTGTTTACCTGGTAGACTGTACCCTGTTTAGTTAACCGATTTTCTCTATTTTCTTCTCATACAGTCTGTTGAGCCGGCGCTGCGGTGAAGTGGCTATGAACACAATTAGCAATGCCGCACACCGCGTTCGAAACACAGCAACTACGGGTTGGTTTTCATATAATGGTGTGAGTGCTTGTCGTTCAGAAAGCGCGTCCTGCCGAAAGCGTCGCACAAAGAACTAACTTCGCAGCTCACCCGATGACCACCCATTGACTTTATGTGGAAATTATAAGCATAATTTTTTTGTAACAGTGGTTGTTTACATTATGGTACCTATGTGATTAAGGCTGGTTCGATTCCAGAGCTGTTCTGGTCGGAAACAATAATCCTTTCTCTGCTGAGGATCGAACCCTAACCAATATGGTCAGGGCATAGAGTTTTCATTGTAATTTCATATATTGTAATTTGTTTATTAATGTTTTTGAGCAGTTATGACATTTCATGCTTACTTATTGACCTACTTCATAGACTGTTATATTATTCTTTTGCTGTTTCTTATCGTATATTACGAGGGCTATTCCAAAATCAACCGCTGATTGGCTGGTAAAAATGAACCTGTTGCCATAGCGACACCGTTCATTGCTGGCATGCATCATTCAGTAGTCTTTTAACTCACTACACATCAATCTACGGCCGCATTTATTCAGTGGTACTCGAATCGAGAACGAATAAACATGGACACTGTTACTGCCCTTCGTGCCAGCTATGAACTACGTGGTGTGATTCGATTTTTTCAAGCAGAAGGTCAAAATGCAGCCGAGATTCATCGTCGATTGTGTCTTGTGTACAGTGAAAACGTTATGAGTGACAGTTCTGTGAGGGATTTGTGCAGGAAATTCAGAGATGAGCGTAACGATGTGCATGATCAGGGCGGACATAGACGACATTTATTTGTGACAAATGAACCCATTCAAAAAGTCGACCAAGTCGTAGTGGAAAAGCGCCGTTTCACAATTTCAGATCTTTCTACAGAATTCCCACAAACTTCTAGGACTAGTCTGTTTGAATTGTCACAAAGAGGTTAGATTACCAGACATCCTGTTCACGGTGGGTACCAAAGCCACTGACTGACGTTCACAAAGCTCAAAGAATGGGCTCAGTGTTGATGTTCCTTCTGGGCTACTGGGAAGAGGAAGAGGGTGTGTGTGTGTGTGTTGGGGGGAGGGGGGGGGGTTCATTTCTCGACAGAACTGGGACTGGGGACGAGACATTGGTTCACTTCGTGAATTCAGAGACATAGGAACAATGAAAACAGTGGGTGTATACTCATTCTCCAAACAAGCCTAAACAATTCAAGCAAACATTTTAGCAACGATAAATGATGGTTACAGTGTTCTAGTACCGCAAGGCCATTTTGTTGACGGAATTCATGACACTGGGGACCACAATAACGTCAGACGTTTAATGTGAAGCACCGAAGAAGCTTCGTCGGTCTATCCAAAACAAAAGGCTCGGAATACTCACCAATGGCGTCATTATCTTGCACGACAACGCGCGGCGTAACACTACTGCTCGCTCAAATGCTTTCTTGTGCAGTTTAAGTGGGACATTTTCAACCCCCTCCCCCAGCCTTTATAGCCTGGACTTGGCACCAAGCGATTATCATGTCTTCGGCAAGCTGAAGGTCTGGCTGGCGACCCAGCGCTTCGACACCCCTGACGAGCTCATGGATTGAGTCAACAACTGGCTAAGTACCCTCACGGCCCCGTTACTTGACGAAGGGTTACAAAATCTCGTGCCACGGTACGACAGGTGCCCGAATTTAAGTAGTAATTAAGTGGAAAAGTTATGCAGTGATGAGTTCAACTTTTGTATATATTTAGATGTTATTGTAAATTTGTTTACATTTTTACCAGCCAATCGGTGGTTGATTGTGGAATAGCTCTCGTATAGAATTCTCCTTTTTATAAACTCTTATAGAGCTTCAATCTCTCGAAAAAACGAGGGTCAATGACATATCAACAATTCTCTGTCTATGAAGTGCGGGTGTAGGAGGAAATGAACAGGCTGGTATACTGGCTGCGGCTACACCTTTGAGCGGTGAGCTATCTTATGGCAAGGCTGATGTGGTCAAGTCTCTGGATCGAGTAAAACAGAGGATCCGCATGTGGAGATATTGACTCAGCAAGGAATATAGTGACAGTCTGCCCAGCGCAAGAGGTATACTAGGATATCAAATGCAAAACTACATGACACAAACATAACAGGAGGTTGGGGCGCAATCTTATTATGGGCAGAAGAGGATAACAATTTAGTAAAGGACCGCTTTACAGGCCTAACGGCGTGCACATAGTGCTAGGTCTGTGATTGTATAGACCAATCGCAATCGACGCTCAGCGGTTGATGTGGTCAGTAGCAGGCCAGCTGGCAGCCATTTTAGGCTGCATCGACCTGGAAACTCATCTTGACAGGAGCTACCCCACAAAGAGAACTGGTTACTCGCATCAGATGAAGATAGTCCATATTCATTGGGCATGTCATGAGACGGTTTTAAAAAATTTCCAATTTGGCGGGTATCATGACCACCTCGCCGCAGGCGAGCGTCTAGTCACTACGCTACCGCGGCTTCCTAAGCTGAAGAGAGTTACCGAGAATTCGAGAAAAGGGAAGGGACGTGATCAGACGACTTCAACACCAGGTTTGAGACGGACCGACCTAGCGAAAAAATAAAACTCAGGCCGAACCACCAGTTTAGATTAAGTGTGTGTCTGTGTGGGTGGGTGTGTGTGGGAAGGAGGGAAGTTTGAATCTCTCGATCTAGACTCAAGTGTGTGGTTGGGTGTGTTGGTGTACTTTATAGTAAACAAGAAGTAACAGTCCCTTTTACACACCCTAGGCGCATTGAGTATATGATGCAAGACCCATGTTTGTATAGAGCAATCGGCACTCGGCAGTGATGTGGTCATTGTCACGCCCGACGCCTTTACTTCCCGAGAAAGTTCTTGGTACTCATTTTAGGCTGGTCGACATGGGAGCCCAGCAGTGTATAGGCTTGACAGAATTCCCCCGTCCGGTTCTTGGTCTTTATCTGGCCTTAGGCAGAGAGTCTTAGGATGTAACTGTAGGCAGTGAAGTCATCTTGTCTCTATTTCTCTATTAGACAGCTTTTCACGAAAGATAAGTTTTTTGTTTTTTTTTTGCATATCCCTTACATGACGTTGCAGTCAACATCAGCATTTTTCAGTTGCTGTTGATGTACTAGGCAAGATTACGCTCAGTAGTTTGTCGTTTCTTTCAGGACGACCGGAAGTTACCAACACGGCGAGAACCACAGCCGATTCTCGCGCAGGTTACGTTACTCACGAGAATATACGGAATGACGGAGAAAGACGCTAACTCCTAGGCCAGGGAGAGTGGCGAAAGATAAGTGTGTGTGTGTGTGTGTGTGTGTGTGTGTGTGTGTGTGTGTGTGTGTCTGTGTCTGTGTGTGTGTGTGTTCATGAAGTTGTATTTGTGTGTTTGTTATTTGTGTGCTCATGCAGGCTTTAGCTGAAACGCCCATTTTGTCACTTGTATTTGCATTCAAGTGAAAATTACCCGATTCTATTTGTCGTTGTAGTCGATTCACTCACTGCATTCCCTGATCGTAGACACAAAGACTGCCTCAGTGCGGCACATCCTCTTAGCATCTCTTGCCCAGATGGCCTAAAAAAAAAAGATCGCATGTCCTTGACAGGACGGTGCCATTAACCCCATGTTTGTTTTATAGGCAATTCTATGTTCAGTAGTTTGCCATTGCTTTCGGAAAGAGAAATCAACTTTTAAGGCTGACTTAATTAATGCTGGCGTAGGCGTTGATTTGCCTACCTCTACCATCCACGCACCGGAAGTATAAGAGCGAGCACTGTTATTCTTTCGGCCACTTCGGCAAGATCTTAACCCGGCTCTGTTAACTGATTCAGTGCCAAAGGATAATATGTCGCCAAATGTGACCCCCACCCCTATTTCGACAGAAGGACAATATTTCGCCATCCTAGGTACATCGTGTAATTTGTTTTGTTTCGTGTATCCTCCGCAATTTCGATGCTTAGTGAACGGAACTTCACTTAATAATATATGTTCATTTAATTGTGCACTATGTCCGGTCCAAACCTAATTTTTTGTTTGGCACTGATTTAGTTAAATGTTGTACTCCTAGTTGAGTCCAAGCTACAGGCAAGGAGATAATCACGTCTCTTTTTAAATATGTGCACTCCACCTGGACAATTACTTTGGAAAATGTGACTTTTTGGTATAGAATAAGTTAAACTGAATAAACCCAGCTTTTAACTTCTTTGCCAGTTGGGGTTTTCGTTGGCGTCTGTAGCAAAGGGGTTAGTGATCGCAGTCTCAAACCTCCCGACATACCGGGTAGAGGGTTCGAAATCAACTGCCGGCGATTTGGGAGCAGATCGCTTTGCGTTGATTTCGATGCCATGAGCTTTAGTTGTTCATAACGCAATAGCAAACTACTTAATGTAAAACTGACTAGTAAATCAAAAACGCCAATAAATTACGGGGTTGATTGCAACATCCTGGAAACGAGGAAATGTACAGATTGGCAAAGAAAGGTGGAAGACCGCCTCAGTCTCATACAAGCAGAACCTATGATGGGGGCAAGAGATTTATGAGAAGCAATTATAGAACCACGAAGAAACTGGAGCATCCAGGAAAGATGATGCGTATTATCAATTCAACCTAAAAGAACAATTAGCCATCTTCAGACTCGGGCAGAACACAACAGACTGAAATACTGCATGCTTAGTAAAGATATTTAAAGATAGGAGGTACTGGTTAGTGTAACTGTGGAACTGGTGCAATGAAAGCAAAGCGTGATTTTTAGAAGTGTCCAATATATGCAGAACAGAGAACCGTTTGTTTGTTTGTTGTTGTTGTTGTTGTGTGGACTACATCCACTCCATTAAAGTACAGACACTGTGGAGATGTCAATAACCTTAAGTTGACTGCATGTATGTCGGAGCACGTATGGGAATGTTCCGAGTGCAGTCATGTCCGTTCTTGACTCAACTCAAGTTGATTGCTGCTCTCCTGGCATTTATTCATATTGGCGTCTTATGAAGAAGAAGAAGAAGAAGAAGAAGACAAAGAAGACAAAGAAGAAGAAACAGAAGTAGAAAACAAAGAAGAAGAAGAAGAAGAAGAAGAAGAAGAAGAAGAAGAAGAAGAAGAAGAAGAAGAAGAAGAAGTAGTAGAAGAAGAAGATTGCAACGTCCTGAAAGAGAACATGCAACTTTTAATCAAAATTGTAACGATCGTTAGAGGAATTTCATCCCTTGTCCGCTCTTTCAATTACCATGTTTGGAAAGTCATTACCCTATTAAAGCTGACCGACTTGTGTCCTCAACAGTTCCCAGACCTTCTTTTATTGTAAACATGCAGTGTGTTGGCTATTAACGACATATGGCGTGTTCTCCATTTACGCGAATTGACTATTTTCCTGGAAAACGAAACTGGAACAACGCTACCTTCCTTTAGCTGCGATCAACCAATAAAAACTAGGTTTACAGATCTCGGCCTGTGTACTATTAAAAGATACATACTAGATATTCAGAAACCAAATAAAATAGGGGAAGTAAAACTGCTACATAATACTTTCGATTGCTAGCCACGAAGAGATATCACAGTTCTAACATGTGATGGTATAAATCTTGCAATTTATGTTCTATACCAATAGAAACATCTTCCATTTTGAAATGAATGAAACCTGGTTCTTCAGCAACCCACATAACGACATACATATTATGTCGATCAATGTTCTGCTCAGAGATGGATGCCAGATACGAACTTTCACTCTATCTACATGTATTTCAAATCGCTCAATTGTCTATTGTTTGTAATGTATTTTTTTGTGTGTTCGCATATCCTTTACAGGACATCGCTGTCAACAACAGCATCTTTCAGCTGATTGTTGATGTCTTGGCAAGATTACGCTCAGTAGTTTACCATTGCTTTCTGAGCGACCGGTTCACATACCCCGTAAGTTACCGACGCGGAGATAACCGCTACCGGTTCTCGCGCACGTCACGTTACTCAAGAGAGTATACGGGATTACGGAGAAAGTCGTGTAACTCCTAGACCAGGGAGACCGGCTTGTAATGTAGTTAGTTATTGAAAATATAATTTTCGTTTATTAGCAGGTTTTGTCCTTTATTATAGTGCCTTTATTGCTGCTTCTACTACTACTACTACTACTACTACTACTACTACTACTACTACTACTACTACTACTACTACTACTACTACTATCGCCACAGTTGCATTATTTGTTACTTCCTCAATAACTATTCCTAGTTATGTCTTTAAAAAAAAAAAATGACCCAGTTCTCACATCCTCTTTCGTGAAGCTTCAGAAGAAGAGTGCTACCTTAAGGCTTTAAGGCTTACTTCTTGAGCGTGGGGTCACCACAACAAGTTTCAGGAAACCGGTAACACAAGCTTAAAGTGCACCTGCCGTGAAATGTTCTATAAGAATGTGTTTTCTGGTATAAGATGATCTCTGTACGGCTCGCATATGTCAATTCTGACAATAAAGTGAATAAGCCACAAATATGCGCACGCTTGCTATTTTAGACCGCGTGCATAATCTTCTATGGCGCAGTAATGCGGGACAACAAACAAGAGCCACTTCCAGGAACACTTGGGTTGTAAAATAGCATCAGAATACTGAACATTAGAGAATGTCCTGGTGGTGTTTACGTGGAGGTAACTCATCTAACGTTGCTATTAGACAGTTCGTCTAACGTTGCTGGGTGTTTGACAACTCATTTAACGTTGGTGTAAGACAACTCATTTAACGTTGGTGTAAGACAACTCATTTAACGTTGGTGTAAGACAACTAATCTAACATTGGTGTTAGACAACTCATCTAACCTTGGTGTTAGACAACTCATATAACCTTGGTGTTAGACAACTCATATAACCTTGGTGTTAAACAACTCATATAACCTTGGTGTTAAACAACTCATCTAACCTTGGTGTTAGACAACTCATATAACCTTGGTGTTTGACAACTCATCTAACATTGGTGTTAGACAACTCATATAACCTTGGTGTTTGACAACTCATCTAACATTGGTGTTAGACAACTCATATAACCTTGGTGTTAGACAACTCATCTAACATTGGTGTTAGACAACTCATATAACCTTGGTGTTTGACAACTCATCTAACATTGGTGTTAGACAACTCATATAACCTTGGTGTTTGACAACTCATCTAACATTGGTGTTAGACAACTCATATAACCTTGGTGTTTGACAACTCATCTAACATTGGTGTTAGACAACTCATATAACCTTGGTGTTTGACAACTCATCTAACATTGGTGTTAGACAACTCATATAACCTTGGTGTTAGACAACTCATATAACCTTGGTGTTAGACAACTCATATAACCTTGGTGTTAGACAACTCATCTAACCTTGGTGTTAGACAACTCATATAACCTTGGTGTTAGACAACTCATCTAACCTTGGTGTTAAACAACTCATATAACCTTGGTGTTAAACAACTCATATAACGTTGGTGTTTGACAACTCATCTAACCTTGGTGTTAGACAACTCATATAACCTTGGTGTTAAACAACTCATATAACCTTGGTGTTAGACAACTCATATAACATTGGTGTTAGACAACTCATATAACTTTGGTGTTTGACAACTCATATAACCTTGGTGTTAGACAACTCATATAACATTGGTGTTAGACAACTCATATAACATTGGTGTTAAACAACTCATATAACCTTGGTGTTAAACAACTCATATAACCTTGGTGTTAAACAACTCATATAACCTTGGTGTTAAACAACTCATATAACCTTGGTGTTAAACAACTCATATAACCTTGGTGTTAGACAACTCATATAACCTTGGTGTTAAACAACTCATATAACCTTGGTGTTAGACAACTCATATAACATTGGTGTTAAACACCTCATATAACCTTGGTGTTAAACAACTCATATAACCTTGGTGTTAAACAACTCATATAACCTTGGTGTTAAACAACTCATATAACCTTGGTGTCAGACAACTGATCTAACCTTGGTGTTAAACAACTCATATAACCTTGGTGTCAGACAACTGATCTAACCTTGGTGTTAAACAACTCATATAACCTTGGTGTTAAACAACTCATATAACATTGGTGTTAAACAACTCATATAACCTTGGTGTTAAACAACTCATATAACCTTGGTGTTAAACAACTCATATAACCTTGGTGTTAAACAACTCATATAACCTTGGTGTCAGACAACTGATCTAACCTTGGTGTTAAACAACTCATATAACCTTGGTGTCAGACAACTGATCTAACCTTGGTGTTAAACAACTCATCTAACCTTGGTGTTAAACAACTCATATAACCTTGGTGTTAAACAACTCATATAACCTTGGTGTTAGACAACTCATATAACATTGGTGTTAAACAACTCATATAACCTTGGTGTTAAACAACTCATATAACCTTGGTGTTAAACAACTCATATAACCTTGGTGTCAGACAACTGATCTAACCTTGGTGTTAAACAACTCATATAACCTTGGTGTCAGACAACTGATCTAACCTTGGTGTTAAACAACTCATCTAACCTTGGTGTTAAACAACTCATATAACCTTGGTGTTAAACAACTCATATAACCTTGGTGTTAGACAACTCATATAACATTGGTGTTAAACAACTCATATAACCTTGGTGTTAAACAACTCATATAACCTTGGTGTTAAACAACTCATATAACATTGGTGTTAAACAACTCATATAACCTTGGTGTTAAACAATTCATATAACCTTGGTGTTAGACAACTCATATAACATTGGTGTTAAACAACTCATATAACCTTGGTGTTAAACAACTCATATAACCTTGGTGTTAAACAACTCATATAACTTTGGTGTTAAACAACTCATATAACCTTGGTGTTAAACAACTCATATAACTTTGGTGTTAGACAACTCATTTAACGTTGGTTTTAGACAATTAATTTAACGTTGGTGTTAGACTGCTCATTTAACTGTTGTGTTAGGCAACTCATTTAACGTTGGTGTTAGATAAGAAAATGCTACCCAGTCTTTTCTTTCTCTTATTCTTTCGTTCGCTTGAAATGTATTGTCTATATAAGCTATGCTGTCTCTTGTATACACATCAATGTCTATTTTTGGTTCACTCAGTGATCCATAAAGTTTATCTACCACTGTTGTTTTCCTTAACCAGAAGATTTGCCTAGATATGCTGTTTTATGGGCAGTCTTGGAGTATTTGATCTGCTGTCTGTGGCGTTAATCCACATGTGAACACGGTTGATTTGCTAACCCAGTTATTTGAATGGTTACCTCATATTTGAATTATGTTTATTGGCTGTAATGGTAGCATAAAATTCGAGCTAATGTTCCCTGTTAGTTGGTTGGTTGGTTGGTTGGCTGGCTGGCTGGCTGGCTGGCTGATTGGTTATTTGGCTAGTTGGTTGGTTGGTTGGTTGGTTGCCTGGCTGGTTGGTTATTTGGCTGTTTGGTTGGCTGATTGGTTGGTTGGTTGACTGACTGGTTGGCTGGCTGGTTGGTTGGTTGGCTGGCTGATTGGTTAGTTGGCTAGTTGGTTGGTTAGTTGGCTGACTGGCTGGTTGGTTGGCTAGCTGGCTGGCGGCTTGTTGGTTGTTAGGCTGGCTGGCTGGTTGGTAGATCGGCTGGTTGGCTTGTTAGTTGACTGGTTTTATGGTTAGCTGGCTGGCTGGTGGCTGGTTGGTTGTTGGCTGGCTGACTGGTTGGTTGGTTGGTTGGCTTGTTGATAAATTGACTGATTGTCTGGCTGGCTGGTTGGTTTGCTGGCTGGCTGATTGGTTTGTTGGTTAGCTGACTGGCCGACTGGCGGCTGGTTGACTGGCTGGCTGGTTGGTAGATCGGCTGGTTGGCTTGTTAGTTGACTGGTTTTATGGTTAGCTGGCTGGCTGGTGGCTGGTTGGTTGGTTGGCTGGCTGACTGGCTGGTTGGTTGGTTGGCTTGTTGATAAATTGACTGATTGTCTGGCTGGCTGGTTGGTTTGCTGGCTGGCTGATTGGTTTGTTGGTTAGCTGACTGGCCGACTGGCGGCTGGTTGACTGGCTGGCTGGTTCGTAGGTTGGTTGGTTGGTTGGTGAACCCCCGGAAGGCCGAGTATAACTCTTTATGTTCGATGCATTAATATTCAGATCGTTGAATTCCCGAAAAGGACGAGCATAGATCGGAACGAGGGTCCTCCCGACTCAGCACCTCTCGACCTGGCACCTCCCGACCTGGTACCTCCCGACCCGGTACCTCCCGACCCGGCACCTCCCGACCCGGTACCTCCCGACCTGGTACCTCCCTACCAGGTACCTCCCTACCAGGTACCTCGCGACCTGGTACCTCCAGACCCGATACCTCCCGACCAGGTATCGAAGTACCGTCTCCATGGAGTCTGTGCTGTAGACCTCTCCTGCCCCTGTTCAAGCTCAGAAATCAGAGGGGTGTACAGGATCGGTAATGCAACTTTACATCTGAGGAGAGGCATATTACAATATCACCCGGTCATGATTCAGCCCGGTTCATACACACTGCTTAAGATTACGCCTAGAATGCTCATATTTCCTCCACAGGTATTAGGTACTGCATTGTCTCAGACTCGAACCCAATGCATAGAGACTCCACAGTATAATGGTAAGTTTATTTTCTTTATTAGCAGATACCTATTGGTTTGTGTAAAGGTAATTCCAAGACACTTTTTCCATAAAGTGTTGCTGGCACCTGGCCGTCTTGACAGACGGTATGTGTTTCTTTGTGTTTCCAAAAAAAAAAAAAAGGCAAAACTACAACCCATGGCGGTAAGACCAGGGACGTAGTTATTCCTTTTTCATAGTACAAAGCCTAGGCTGAATGTGAGAGACCATGTGTTATATATGCAGCATGATCCCTCTCTTGACGTGCCTAGTTTAATCCAGAGGAATACATCTGGAATAAGACAAGCTGCAGAAGGTGTCGGATCAGCAAAGCAATGCTCTTACTGACCGCCTGTCGGAGCTTCCATCCTGGACCAATTGCTAACTTAGGCTTAAGGAATGGTCAGTCCTGCCGTGACATTTAGTATTTCGGTTGCATTTCCTCGCACCAGGATAAGTCTTGTGCCATCACAATAGCACCCCTCTTCACGAAGACGCTGGCACAATGCGGGGTATAAGGTTTAGTGAGCGCCACCCTTCGGCGCTAGCAGAAAGCACGTAGCGCAATCTACTGTCATATGGTAGCTAAGTCATAACTGACTAAGACCTGACACAAATCCCCATAAAATACAAAGTGATAAACTACTAGGTCATGTTATTATGAACTTTGATGACCTCTTCCGCCCTATTTACCCCTCCCTGGTCACATCCGTAATGGTTATTTTACAAGACAGCCCCCTCGGTGCAATGCTATCAAGAGTTGTACGTTTTCCGTTAAATAAAAATCATAATTATTATCAAGTGCCCGGTTAGCTGGTGTTGGCGTTTATATCTCTTCACAAATCGCGGTCTTTGGTGTTCTGAATCAACTCTGCTGATATTCTTCTATGCCACTATCTCAGTCAATCGTGCATTATTTCTCTTGGTCTGCCTCTGCCTCTCTTTCTTTATTGTCATGCTGTTCTTCAATTCATCTCTTCTCATCACATGAGACCAATGAAAGCTGTTTGTCTATTTCTTATTGTTGTGCGTAACGTTGTAGTTTCATTAGCCTCTTTCAGGCAATTATTCTTAGTTAGAATATGTCGAGTCAGCAAAGCAATGCTCTAACTGTCAGCCTGTCGGAGCTTCCATCCTAGACCAGTTGCTGACTAAGGCTTAGGAAATGATCAGTCCTGCAGTGACATTTGGTATTTAGGGTGCATTTCCTCGCACCAGGATAAGGCTAGTACCCACCAAATAATTTGCAACATTCATCTCAGGAATACTCAACAAATATCAACATATTCTGCGTCTTCGGGTGACAAGTCTGAAGCAGTCAATGTTTGATCATATTTTGTTTTTGGTGCTCGCTTGAACCGCCTGCCTCGTCATCAGTACATCGGAAGTTTTAGAGCGTGCTCTCGTATCATTTCAGCCACACCGATGCCTCTTAAAGAAGATATGACATGAGTGCAATCACATGAAATAACACTATCCATTGTCACCCATCAAGCGCTGGAACGTCAATTAATCCTCCCCACAACACTTCACGGCAAAAGTGGAAGCTGATAGTGATAGCGTCTCTTCGATGATAAACCCCGTAAATGTCATTTCCCTTTTATGTATGACAATCAGTGATTTGATGACACTGTAGCAATCCATGGCGAAGGAGTTATGGGCGCAGTGCTTATTCCCGCATACCGTGTTCGAAACACAGCTGCGGGCGATTTGGCAGCAAAACGCGTTGCTTTAGTTTTTTTTTTAAATTACTTTGATTAATCTGGGGAGAACCAGGAGAGAGCTGCTGAGTAGTGTGAACGGTCGAAGAACTTGGCTTGAGTTGGTTGGGGGACTTTGTTTCATTGGGGGTGAAAAGACAAGAAGAAGTAATGCATATTTTCATACTGCTGGTATTCAGTACAAATATTCAAAGTTAGTCAACAGATCATATACTCGTTGCACATAGATATAGTAGTCCATAAGTGCTCAGATCATCTCCTCAGTATCTCTATCGGCTGATGAAGGCTTGTCACCGCATTGTCCACTGTTGTTTTAAGTGTATGTTGTAAAACTGTCCAATACTTCGTGTTTGAGTATAGTTTACATGCTCACAGTTATCCTGCAGTTGTAACCCAATTCATTCATTCAACGTTGCCACAAGTACACGTGTTGCTAAACATAAGACCAGACTCGGATATTGACTGGGCACGCTGTCATTGTAGCACAATGACTATCCACAGATGGGATGCAAGAAAAAGAAGATGGTGATGATGATGATGATGATGATGATGATGATGATGATGATGATGATGATGAAGATGAGGGCGAAGAAGAAAGAAAGAAAGAAAGAAAGAAAGAAAGAAAGAAAGAAAAAAAGAAAGAAAGAAAGAAAGAAAGAGAAGAAGACAATGCATTAAATCCTCTTACTAATCAGTCTGTGTTGTTCTTGACAAAAGTTGTGATAATCGAAACATCTGACATATGTAGCCTATTTATTATTCCTATGTTTAGTCATTTTTATGTTACCCTTAGCCATGTCTCCACTGATTTAATGTTAGCATGGCCTGAGGTCCTTGCAAGGCATGTCCGTGTTTTTGTAGTTTTTCTCACGAACAATCTTGCATGTTTTATATACCTATGGTAACATGTTGTCATTGCTATTGAAACTGGCTTGAAATCATATG
Source organism: Cepaea nemoralis (assembly GCA_014155875.1). NCBI lineage: Eukaryota > Metazoa > Mollusca > Gastropoda > Stylommatophora > Helicidae > Cepaea > Cepaea nemoralis. Next base: position 59,282 of record JACEFZ010027407.1, read on the forward strand.
GCGCTACCATAGTGACGCGCCCACTTTGTAGGGTTATGACGCAGTATATGTGACTTGTGTATCACTTCACACACCTATTAGAGTAACCCTTGTGGGATTGTCCTTAACCCCGGCCACACAATGTCGGTCATGTGTACGTTAAAAATTGTAAGCAGTATTTGTTGCGAAAAGTTCCGGTTCTGGTTCACTTCACGCACTTTGAGTGAAATTACACAAATGCATAACAAGCTGCACTCATGAAAACGTCTTATTGTATCATTAGGAGGCTGGGTATATAGTATAGTATAGTATAGTATAGTATGGCATAGTATAGTATCGTATGGCATAGTATAGTATAGTATAGTATAGTATCTTCCATTGGGGCCAAGGTCCGCAACCAACACAGTTCAACCCCCCCCCCCCCCCCCCCCCCATCTTAAGCTACCCCATGCAGCTCTGCCCATGTCCTCCGATATTATTCATGTCAACTCTAAAGTTAAATCAGTTCTGCTGTATGGATCAGAAACTTGGTGAACAACGAAAACAATTGCAAATAAATTACAAACATTTGGTAATTGCTGCCAGCGCAAAACAGAAGAAATAAAATAATATGGTAAAATCACCAATGTGAAGCTCATGGAGAGAACAAGACGAACACCAGTAAACCAAGAGGAGAAGAAAAGACGCTGGTTCTGGATAGGTCAAAGATTGAGAAACCCCGAGAAAAGTATCATTAGAAAAACCTTTGTCTGAAGGAACCCACTTGGCAAAAGAAATACAGGAAGATCTAAGAACGCGCGGAGAAGAAAACCGATACCAACAGAAATAAACAGTCAAACATTACCTTATTCTATATTTAATACTTATGAAAGCAGGCCAAGTTTATCTAGTATTTCAAATTCTACAGTGAAAAATAAGTACAGACATCGTACGACGGTATGTTGCAAGGCTATTCGATAAATGGGCGTACGTGTTTTCTGATATACGTTAACAAATCTATCAATGGGTAATGAACGGGCTGCGGGAATCCACCTAATTCTTGGAAGCGCTATCTGGTCGGTCTAATTTACTGGCTGACTGCAGAAAGTTCTTAAAGTTCTTATATATGACTAACACAAAGTCGCAATCAACCTCAGTATTTATTTCAGAAAAAAGCTCACATGTATTTTTGGCGCTCATAGAAGAAAGAAGTAAAGACTACACAACACACTAGACAACATAACAATTGAAAGCCATTGTTTGTCAGGCGTCGGTGTACACGTGTTACTGCAGAGAGGTGCTGTCGTCATTTGAAGGGGCAGGTTCGAATCCCAGTTGGTATACTATAAATTAAAGTAATAATAATTATGATGTATGGAAGTGAGTCGTGGACAATTAATAGTAAAGAGACTGCTAACGTGGCTGCTAAGATATGGTTCATCTCTCAAGTGACAAACAGGTTATTGAAGACCTGCCCACGGAAAAAAACTGATTCTGATGAAAGTAACAAGTCTGTGGAACTGTGGGATTATATAACAACTGGAATGTGGATAATGAGAGTAACAGTTTTGTTGAACTGTGAGATTAAAAAACAACTGGAATGTGGATAATGAGAGTAACAGTTTTGTTGAACTGTGAGATTAAAAAACAACTGGGATGTGGATAATGAGAGTAACAGTTTTGTTGAACTGTGAGATTAAAAAACAACTGGAATGTGGATAATGAGAGTAATAGGTCTGTGGAACTGTGAGATTATATAACAACTGGAATGTGGATAATAAGAGTAACAGTTTTGTTGAACTGTGAGATTAAAAAACAACTGGGATGTGGATAATGAGAGTAACAGTTTTGTGGAACTGTGGGATTATATAACAACTGGAATGTGGATAATGAGAGTAACAGTTTTGTTGAACTGTGAGATTAAAAAACAACTGGAATGTGGATAATGAGAGTAACAGTTTTGTTGAACTGTGAGATTAAAAAACAACTGGGATGTGGATAATGAGAGTAACAGTTCTGTGGAACTGTGAGATTATATAACAACTTGGATGTGGATAATGAGAGTAACAGTTGTGTGGAACTGTGGGATTATATAACAACTGGGATGTGGATAATGAGAGTAACAGGTCTGTGGAACTGTGGGATTATATAACAACTGGAATGTGGATAATGAAAGTAACAAGTCTGTGGAACTGTGGGATTATATAACGACTGGAATGTGGATAATGAAAGTAACAGGTCTGTGGAACTGTGGGATTATATAACAACTGGGATGTGGATAATGAGAGTAACAGGTCTGTGGAACTGTGGGATTATATAACAACTGGAATGTGGATAATGAAATTAACAGGTCTCTTAAATTGTGGGATTATATAACACCTGAAGCGCTCCGTGTGAAAGTAATAATTCTCTTAAACTGCGAGTTTATGTTTAACATTAAAAAAAAAAAAAACTGGTTACAGCGGGGAGTAGAAGCCATGCATTTTTGGGCTCGAATATTTTAACATTTACTTCAGGTAGATAAAACAAACAGCTTTCATTATGTGGGATTAGAACATCTGGCCTCCATGTTTAAGAGACAGGTATCATAACCATTTGGACGCCTCTAAAAGATTACATTTTTGTATATTAGAAAAGAGAGAAAATCATAGCTATATTCAGTAGCCGGAGCGGCTAATTTAAATAAAGCTTAAGCGAAAACAAAAACAAAATTTATTGACATTTCCAACGCTGTCTTGGTCAGTGTGTGTATTTCTAAAACAAGATGCATTTGACTGTTTTTTCTTTAAAATGATCAGATTTGTATATCATCAAGTGCCCTGGCTGTTAGCGGAGGCATTCATGGCTCTGTCCACAGATATCGTTCTTTGGTGTTCTGGATAAACTCTCCTGATATTCCTCCATGCCACCGTCTCAGTCCATTCAGCATAATTTCTCTTTGTCTGTCTCTGCCTCTCTTCCCCTCGATCTTTCCAGTTGTCACGATGTTCTCCAATGCTTCTCTACTCATCACATGACCAAAGAAAGCTGTTTGTCTATTTCTTGTAGTTCTATATAATATTCTAGTTTCATTAGCCTCTTTCAGGCAATCGTTGGTTTCTCTGGCAGTCCAAGGAATTCGCAACATTCGTCTCAGGAAAGGCATCTCTGTTGCTTCGAAGTTCTTCCCAATTTGTTCATTTACATTCCAGGATTCACTGCCATGTAGCAAAACATGGTTCTATATAGCATTTCAGCACTCTCTTACATTCATTTAAAGTGACTTATTTCATAAGACACTTATTTCCTGAAATGCAGCTTTTGCTTGCCCTATTCTGTTCTTAATCACTTTTGTGCATCTTCCATCTAGTTATAATTGTCCCTGGGTGATTTACAATTATCACTAGGTTCAAGAATGTTCCCTTTTATTTTAATTTCTCGTTTTGGTTTTAATTTCTCGTCTTTGACTTGCATATAGACAACATAAAACCTTGTATATAGACAGCATAAAACCTTGAATATAGACAATATAAAACTTGCATAAAGACAACGTAAAACCTTGTACATAGACAACATAAAACTTGTATATGAACACAATAAAATCGTGTATATAGATAACATAAAACGTGTATGTATATAACATAAAAGCTTGTATATAGACAACATAAAACTTGTATATAAACGACATAAAATGGGTATATAGTTAACATAAAACCGTGTATATATAGTCAACATAAAACCTTGTATATAGACAACATTAAACGTGTATATAGACAACATAAAACGTGTCTATAGACAATATAAAACTTGTAACTATACAACATAAAACCGTGTATATAGACAACACAAAACTTATATACAGACAACATAAAACTTGTATATAGGCAACATAAAAGGACCCTTCTTCAGGCCTTATGGCACTTCGTGAATGCGGTGTTAGACCCATATTTGTATAGACCAGTCGGCACTCAACGGGTGATGTGGTTAGTGTCACACCGACTCGCCTTTACTTCCCAATGCATTCTTAGTATACATTTTAGGCCGCGTGAACGTACGAGCCCAGCCAGATGTTTTGTTTTTTTACAAAGCCAGATCGAACTCACAACCACCAGGTCAGCCTCTAGCCACTGCCCTAACGGGGTCACTGTTACAGATTAAGGAGAGAGAGAGAGAGAGAGAGAGAGAGAGAGAGAGAGAGAGAGAGAGAGAGAGAGAGAGAGAGAGAGAGAGAGAGTGTGTGTGTGTAATGGTAATTGAAAACAAGATAACGCAATAAGCTAGAGCAGTGGTTCTCAACCGGTGGGGAATTCCCCCCCCCCCCCAGGGGGGAATTTCACGGTTTCCAGGGGGGTGGGGGGGGGGGGGGGGGGGAATGAAGACCATTTCAAGATCGTGTTAATACAAGAACCGATTACTTGACATAGTTTTTCCCTTCATACTTTACAGTTATGTATGTCTCGCCCTTCTAAAATTCATTTTATAAAGTAAGTAGACACACAAATCATGTTTTATGTGGATGTCTAGACTTGTTTTAGTATATGCTATTACATTTGCCTTCCACTTTTACGTATACTGTGTAGGGGTGAGGGGATTTTTAGATAGGAAATATGAAAGGGGGGGGGGGGGGAATGACGTTCTGAAAATACGGTGAAGGGGGGAACGGGCCAAATTTTTTATAGGAAAGGGGGGGGGGAATGGCGTTCTGAAAATATTGTGAAGGGGGGAATGGGCCAAAAAAGGTTGAGAACCACTGAGCTAGAGAAAACTCAAGGAGAAGAAGGAAGAGGAAGGTACAATCTCAGCTAACGAAACATAAGCAGGATACAGGGAGGCTATGAACCAAGCGTTGCCTTGAGCCTTATCACAGTCATGAACATTCAGCGTATGTATATCTTTCCTAGAAACACGTGACTCGGCGCTGATTGTTTGCTCAAATAAATAAGATCGAATGCCTTCTTAAAGGGTTAAAGTAATAGCTGTGTGGTTCAGAGAGTTATGAGATTATATATAATATCCTTGATTGCCTTCTGAATATTCTTGATTTTATATAATATTCTTGATTGCCTTCTTAATATCCTTGATTACCTTCTTAAATGGGGTTACGAGAGTTATGAGATTATATATAATATCCTTGATTGCCTTCTTAAGGTTGCCTTCTTAATTGCCTTCTTACAAGGGGTTACGAGAGATATGAGGTTATATAATCAATTGCCTTCTTACGAGGGGTTACGAGAGTTATGAGGTTATATAGTCAATTGCCTTCTTACAAGGGGTTACGAGGGTTATGAGGTTATATAACCAATGGCCTTCTTACAAGGGGTTACGAGAGTTATGATGTTATATAGTCAATTGCATTCTTACAAGGGGTTACGAGAGTTATGAGGTTATATAGTCAATTGCCTTCTTACAAAGGGTTACGAGAGATATGAGGTTATATAACCAATGGCCTTCTTACACGGGGTTACGAGAGTTATGATGTTATATAATCAATTGCCTTCTTACACGGGGTTACGAGAGTTATGAGTTTATATAATCAATCAGATCGATTGCCTTCTTACAAGGGACTACGAGAGATATGAGTTTATATAATCAATCAGATCGATTGCCTTCTTACAATGGGGTTACGAGAGATATGATTTTATATACTCAATCAGATCTATTGTCTTCTTAAGTCAAAGGGCCGGCCGGCGCTGTGACGAAGGAGTTACGAACGCAATTTACAATCCCACATACCGCGTTCCAAACACAGCCCGCCTTGCGCTGGTTTTCACACAAATGCATGAGTGCCGATAGTTCAGAAAGCAATAGCAAACTACTGAACGTAAACCTGCTAAGACATCACATTCAGCCCCCCCCCCCCCCCAAAAAAAAAATATATGCTGGGATTGACTGCGACGTCCTGTAAAGAATATGCAACTAACTAAAAAAATCAAAGGTCCTGGCTCTTTTTTGTCTTGTCGCCATAGCAATGTATTTAACGTTCACTTTATAGTCCATCTATTCATATTTTTCCAGTCAGCTTTTCAAAGTGGGTTTAAAAAAGGCTAAAGGTAGTCCCATGATAGATATTACTACAGTATTATGATGTGATGTTTAAGGTCTTCACATATAGCCACGATAGATAAGAGTTGGGGTGACGAACTCCCTTCCCTTCCTAGACAACTCCAAGAAAATAGTCGTACCTGTGTTTATGAGACTGGGTCAAACCCAGAGCAGAACTGGGCTGGTTAAAAAATAATCCTGCCCCTGTTGGGAATTGAACTCGGGTCACTGTCTTGGCAGGCAAGTGTGCTAACCACTATACCACAGCGGCTCCTTTACATGTAGAGAGGCCATGTTTGGGGTCGGTGAGTTCAAACGATTATTATAGGGGGATAACTTCCAATTAACATATTTATTTCGTTGCGTCCTGATTATAAATTTTTATTATATCCTATTTTCATCATCATCAAGTGCATTCCAGCTGGCTTATATGTTCATGTCTCTCCATATATCTTCATCTTTGGTGTTCTGGATCAACTCTGCTGCTGATATTCCTTCAATCTATCCAGCATTATTTCTCTCAGCCTGCCTCTGCCTCTTTTCCCACCGATCTTTCAAGTCGCCAACAGGATTCTCTGTTGAAACAGATATGGTAATTCTTTTCTATGCCAATTTGAAGTTGTGCATTATAACTTGGAAATTGGGATTATATTCTTGATTTCTGTTTCATTTCTGATATCGACAATCACAACGTTACAAAGACAGGAGAAACCTTACACGTGTGGGAAACTTTAATATTGTATGTTTTGTTTTTTAAAATCTAGTTTTGTCAATAATAATTGTCTTTGTCTTCGTGACACTAGCTCTATTTGTCCCACACTAGCACTGCCTCTCTTTATGTCCCATAAAGTCCAAAGAAAAAGTGTGGAAGTTTATAATGATAAAGATAAAAATCGCAACAGTGTTACTTTTAGACGCTAAATATATACACCATATATGATACTAATTGCTTTGCCAAGCTATTCTACAGTGTTCTAACTAAACGTAAAAAATACCACCATGCAGCACTGGAAATGGGGAAAAATAATTCTGCCTCTGGCAGAAGCCACCATGATTAATCTTCATTGGCCAGTTTTGTGCAAACAGAAAGACATGATAGTCAGTTTAAAATTACCGTGATAGACAGTTGAAATTACTGTGCGAATATGTGTATATTTCAGCTTGAAGGATTTTCTAATTACTTTAGTTTATATTGTGTGATTCTTTTGTATGTACTTGACGAGATGTAGCGAAATATGCCAAGCAATAAATCATGCAATCTATTGTTTGTGTCTTTGTTATTCAAATTCTGCCCCTGCTGTGAATTGAAACTGTGTCACTGTGTTGGCACTTAGCACTAATCAGCAAACTGATTGTAACATTGTACGGTAAGTGGCCCGGGACATAGAGAATTAACATAACTTTCCATAGTTGACGATGAAATCAATGTTTGAGCAGAAAGTGCTAAAGTAACATCTAATATTACAGATGGTTAACTGATTCAAAGCCGAGGGATAATATATCGCCACATGTGAACTCCCATTTGGACAGAAGAACGATATATCGACATACTAGGATCATCGTTTTATCTGTTTTGTCTCGTGGTATCTTTCACAATTGTAAGGCTCAGCGAATGGAAATTCCCATTATAATACTTGTTTATTTGATAGTGTACCATGTTTGGTTCAGGACTACTTTTTGTTTGGTACTCAATCAGTTAATATAACAAGTATCATACAAAAGTTAAATCTATGATAGAGAAACAGAGATCATGTCGATTATGTCATAACGAAGGCTCGAAAAGGTTTGGCAGCAATGAGAGTCATGGCGACTGCCAATATCGAGCAAAGACTGCTATTACTTCTGTTCCAAGGACTTGTGCTTTCACGCATCGAGTATGTCCTGGCCATCCTCACTGTCAGCCCTACACAGATTGGAAGACTTGAAAAGGTACAAAACGAAGCCATGCGCATCATTTTGGGCTGCACGAGAGACACCAGCTGTGTAGCAATGAGATACCTCCTTGACTTCCCGACAATGGAACACAGGATCAAGATCTAGAGAGCTCGTGCATACTTAAAAATAAGTGCAGATGAGCAGCACCCTCTGCATGACGCTGTATTCAGAGAAAAGGGTGACAGGCTAAAGAGGGGCAAATCATGGATGGGTCGGGCGGAAGATGTCGTCGGACAGGTCTGCAGTCTTACCAGTATCAACCCCGGCAAGGAATGGGTGCCGGTGCCTCCAGCTTTTAAGTGTACCTTCTCCTGCATTATCACACTCGACAGACGGTGCAGAGAGCAGAACCCTGCCGCTGTCAATGCAGAGGTTAACGCGCTCATCTATGATCACTCAGATAGCCCCGAAGTGCTCATCTATACAGATGGATCTGTTGTAAAGCAGCAGAGAAGTGCGTGGGCATTTACAGCCCGTTCAGCGGGCCGAACCGTTCAAGAATCCAGTGGTGCCCACTCTATGACCACGAGCAGCATGACGATGGAGGTGATGGCAGTTACACCGGCTTTCATATGGCTGGAATCACAGCATTATACCAACGTGTGTGTACTAAGTGATTCAATGAGCATGATTCAGAAGGTCGAAGCTGGATCTGTACGTAGACAGTGGACTGAGTCGCTGCGGAAGTCTGTTGTCCGCAAAGTCACCTTCATCTTCGTCCCGGGACATGCGGGAGTCGAGGGAAATGAACGAGCTGATAAATTGGCTGGCTCTGCACCCCCTGTAGATGGCCAGCCCATGGATCGTGCGGATGTTATTAACGCCCTTAAAGATATGGCGAGAACAGAGGATTTTGACGCCAGTGATTCCACATCGCTTTCCAGGATGAAAGACCTGGGAGTAAGAATCGGCACAGCCAGACGCGAGAGGTACATCGGGAAAACAAAGCGCCTCGTCAACCAACACAGAATTGGCACTATTAGCCACCGGACGCTGATGCATATGCTGGGGGGGGGGGGGGGGGGGAGGATCTGAGCACCTATGGACATGTCCGGAGTGCAACGAAGATACCCCAACTGATAACTAACTAACTAACTAAGGGGTTAACAACACGATTTATTAACGTGTACACGTTTAGAGCTGTGATAAAGGCAGGCACAACTAGTGGCCGAAACGGGACACAGACAGCTAACAAGCAACAATTGCCTAGATCATGAAAGAGTTAAAGTAACAAGCGTCTGGGTCATAAACAATTAAAATAACGATTACATCGGCCAAAGAGAGTTTGAATAATTTCCTGCGACAGAAAGAGTTCAAGCTAACAACTGCATGGGTCAGAAAGAGTTACAGTAACAACTGTCTGGGTCAGAAAGAGTTGTAGTAACAACTGTCTGGGTCATAAAGTTACAGTAACAACTACATATGACAAAAATTTAGTTACATATCCTTTAGAGGATATCGCAATCAACCCCAGCATTATTTGGCTGCTTGTGATTTCTTGGCTAGTTTACTGTTTTCCATTGCTTTCGGAACGACCGGAACACATACCATTGTACGAAAATCAATGCAAGGTGGCCTGCTTCCAAATCGATTGCAGCTGTGTTTCGAACGCGGTAAGCAGGATTACGAATTGCGGCCGTAACCCTTTCTCCATGTAGGACAAAAAGAGTTGAAATAACAACTACTTGGACAATCAAGAGTTAAAAGTAATTACTATCTGGGATAGGCATAACTGTTTAGGACAGAAGTAACAACTATGTTGGACAGAGGTAGTAGAAGCAACAACTACTTGGGATAGAGAGAGCTAAAGTAACAACTGCCTGGTTCAGAGAGCTAAAGTAACAGCTGTCTGGTTCAGAGAGCTAAAGTAACAACTGTCTGGTTCAGAGAGTTAAACTAACAGCTGTCTGGTTTAGAGAGTTAAAGTAACAAATGTCTGGTTCAGAATTCAAGTAACTGTCTAGTTCAGAGAGCTAAAGTAACAACTGTCTGGTTCAGAGAGCTAAAGTAACAACTGTCTGATTAAGAGAGCTAAAGTAACAACTGTCTGGTTCAGAGAGCTAAAGTAACAACTGCTTGATTCAGAGAGTTAAAGTAACAACTGTCTGATTCAGAGAGATAAAGTAACAACTGTCTGGTTCAGAGAGTTAAAGTAACAACTGTCTGGTTCAGAGTGCTAAAGTAACAACTGTCTGGTTCAGAGAGCTAAAGTAACAACTGTCTGGTTCAGAGAGTTAAAGTAACAACTGTCTGATTAAGAGCTAAAGTGACAACTGTCTGGTTCAGAGAGCTAAAGTAACAACCGTTTGGTTCAGAGAGTTAAAGTAACAACTGTCTGATTCAGAGAGCTAAAGTAGCAACTGTCTGATTCAGAGAGCTAAAGTAGCAGTTGTCTGATTCAGAGAACTAAAGTAACAGCTGTCTGGATTAGAGAGTTAAAGTAACAACTGTTTGGGACAAACAGCAACTGTCTGTTATAGAGTAACAACTGTCTGCAACAGAAATAACAAGTGTCTAGAGCAGACAGAAAGCTAGAGTAACAGTTGCATGGGGAAAGTAACAACTATTTGGGACAGAGAGAATTAAAGTAACAACTTCTGGGCCAGAGATAATTAAATTAACAGCTGTCTGGTATAGAAGGAATTAAAGCAACAAATGTCTGGTTCATAATTAAAGTAACAACTGTCTGGTTCAGAGAGTTAAAGTAACAACTGTCTGAGACAAGTGACAACTGTCTAGTACAGAGAGTTAAAGTAACAACTGTGTGTTTCATAATTAAAGTAATAACTGTCTGGTACAGAGAGTTAAAGTAACAACTGTCTGGTACAGAGAGTTAAAGTAACAACTGTCTGGTACAGAGATTTAAAGTAACAACTGTCAGGTACAGAGAGTTAAAGTAACAACTGTCTGGTACAGAGAGTTAAAGTAACAACTGTCTGGTACAGAGAGTTAAAGTAACAACTGTCTGGTACAGAGAGTTAAAGTAACAACTGTCTAGTACAGAAAGTTAAAGTAACAACTGTCTGGTACAGAGAGTTAAAGCAACAATTGTCTGGTACAGAGATTTAAAGTAACAACTGGTACAGAGAGTTAAAGTAACAACTGTCTGGTACAGAGAGTTAAAGTAACAACTGTCTGGTACAGAGAGTTAAAGTAACAACTGTCTGGTACAGAGAGTTAAAGTAACAACTGTCTGGTACAGAGAGTTAAAGTAACAACTGTCTGGTACAGAGAGTTAAAGTAACAACTGTCTAGTACAGAAAGTTAAAGTAACAACTGTCTGGTACAGAGAGTTAAAGTAACAACTGTCTGGTACAGAGATTTAAAGTAACAACTGTCTGGTACAGAGATTTAAAGTAACAACTGTCTGGTACAGAGAGTTAAAGTAACAACTTTATGGTACAGAGAGTTAAAGTAACAACTGTCTGGTACAGAGAGTTAAAGTAACAACTGTCTGGTACAGAGAGTTAAAGTAACAACTGTCTGGTACAGAGAGTTAAAGTAACAACCGTCTGGTGTAGAGAGTTAAAGTAACAACTGTCTGGTACAGAGATTTAAAGTAACAACTGTCTGGTACAGCGAGTTAAAGTAACAGCTGTCTGGTACAGAGAGTTAAAGTAACAACTGTCTGGTTCAGAGAGTTACAGTAACAACTGTCTGGGACAGAGAGAGGAAAAGTAACAAGGTCTGGGACAGTGAGGGTTAAAGTAACAACTGTCTGGTTCATAATTAAAGTAACAACTGTTAGGGACAGAGAGAGTAAAAGTAACAACTGTTAGGGACAGAGAGAGTAAAAGTAACAACGGTCTGGGACAGTGAGAGTTAAAGTAACAACTGCCTGAATACACAAATTCTGTCCAGAAAGCTCCTTGAAATCTGATACTGAAAGGAAAGATAAAAGTGGTGAAAAAAGACGTGAAGAGTAAGCTAACACAAAAGTGGAAAGAAGATGGGGAGTAAGCTTGTCTGAAAGAGAAATGAGGAATAGGTACTACAAAAATGGAAAGAAGATTAAAAATAGGCTAGTACAAAAATTAGTAGAAGCCAAAGAAATAGGTAGTACAGAAGTGGAAAAGAAGATGAAGAATAGGTTAATACAAAAGTAGGATACAAATTTAAAATCAGGAAGTACAAAGTGGAAATAATAGAATAAGGCCAGTACAAAAGTGGAAAAAAAAAGATTAAAAATAGGCAGTACAAAAGCAGAAAGACAATGACTAGAAAGTTCAACAAAAACAAACATGGCTGTAGTGATAAACTCCAAGTCAGGCTCATCAATACAGTATAACATTTATTCTATCCTTGCTACTCTGGTAGTTTTTGAACACCTGTCTTGTCACAAAAGTCTCACTTCAAATGTCTAATTTTGCAGCATCACACAAACTGTCCGTTGGATACACACCTCACAGACAAAAAGACAATCCTCAGTGCATATGCTACAGAGACAGGGCTAAAAAATACCAGATTTGTTACATGTTATCAATTACGATAATATACACACACTCAAACACACATATATATAAGTATATGTTTGTGTGTCTGTGTAAGATAGAGAGAAGAGAGAGTGAATAAGAGTGAATATATATACATGCATATACAGTGTTTTAAATAGAATATCAGCACTTTGAAAGTGTACCGTATTGTTAAGTGTAAAATATACTATTTATATAAAGCAACAGCCAAACTGTCCAAAAATCCTGAAGCCAGATTTAAATAAAATTGTTTTTGATTTTGGTCGCTAGACATTGTGAGGGGTGGAAATTACGAAGTCATAATCAGAAATTATAATGCAACATGAATTGTTTTCCTGATTTCAATCAAATAGTTTATATTTCAGTTACTAGACATTGTGAGGGATGGAAAAAGTGATTTCTTAATCAGTAATTGTTGTGCAATCTGAATTGTAAAGACTGACTAACACTAATCCCACAATGCAATATGAGGGAGACATTTTTTGGGATTTGTAATGCAAACAATTAACTCTAATTATATTGAGTAACGCTTTTTGTGGCTCCAAAAACATGCCAAATTTACCAAACTCCACTCAGTGTGGCTCCAACAGCTGAGACCCAAGAAGTCCAAATTGGGTCAGATGTAAGTCCAGATGGGGTCAGGTGTAAGTCTAGACTGGGTCAGATGTAAGGTCAGGTTGTGCCACATACAAGTCCAAATTGGGTCAGATGTATATCCAGATTGGGTCAGACGTATGTTCAGATTGGGTCAGATGTATGTCCAGTGCTGTGTAACATAATCCGCTACTATTTCTGTATGTTGTATAGATTTGTCTGTTGTGAACATAATTGAACATAAACATGTGCAGATTGTCTGTTGTGAACATAAACATATGCAGATGCTATTTCTGTATGTTGTGTAGATTGTCTGTTGTGAACATAAACATATGCAGACACTATTTCTGTATGATGTGTAGATTGTCTGTTGTGAACATAATTGAACATAAACATATGCAGACACTATTTCTGTATGTTGTGTAGATTGTCTGTTGTGAACATAATTGAACATAAACATATGCAGACACTATTTCTGTATGTTGTGTAGATTGTCTGTTGTGAACATAATTGAACATAAACATATGCAGACACTATTTCTGTATGTTGTGTAGATTGTCTGTTGTGAACATAATTGAACATAAACATATGCAGACACTATTTCTGTATGTTGTGTAGATTGTCTGTTGTGAACATAAACATATGCAAACACTATTTCTGTATGTTGTGTAGATTGTCTGTTGTGAACATAAACATATGCAGACACTATTTCTGTATGTTGTGTAGATTGTCTGTTGTGAACATAATTGATCATAAACATATGCAGACACTATTTATGTATGTTGTGTAGATTGTCTGTTGTGAACATAAACATATGCAGGACACTATTTCTGTATGTTGTGTAGATTGTCTGTTGTGAACATAATTGAACATAAACATATGCAGACACCATTTCTGTATGTTGTGAACATAATTGAACATAAACATATGCAGACACTATTTCTGTATGTTGTGTAGATTGTCTGTTTGAAAATAATTGAACATAAACATATGCAGACACTATTTCTGTATGTTGTGTAGATTGTCTGTTGTGAACATAAACATATGCAGACACTATTTCTGTATGTTGTGTAGATTGTCTGTTGTGAACATAATTGAACATAAACATATGCAGACACTATGTCTGTATGCTGTGTAGATTGTCTGTTGTGAACATAATTGAACATAAACCGATGCAGACACTATTTCTGTATGCTGTGTAGATTGTCTGTTGTGAACATAATTGAACATAAACCAATGCAGACACTATTTCTGTATGCTGTGTAGATTGTCTGTTGTGAACATAAACATATGCAGACACTATTTCTGTCTGTTGTGAACATAATTGAACATATGCATATGCAGACACTATTTCTGTATGTTGTGTAGATTGTCTGTTGTGAACATAAACATATGCAGACACTATTTCTGTATGTTGTGTAGATTGTCTGTTGTGAACATAAACATATGCAGACACTATTTCTGTATGTTGTGTAGATTGTCTGTTGTGAACATAATTGAACATAAACATATGCAGACACTATTTCTGTATGCTGTGTAGATTGTCTGTTGTGAACATAACTGAACATAAACCGATGCAGACACTATTTCTGTATGCTGTGTAGATTGTCTGTTGTGAACATAAACTTATGCAGACACTATTTATGTATGTTGTGAAGACACTATTTTGTACGTTGTGTAGACTATTTGCCTGTTGTGAGCTTAATTAAACATAAACATATGATGCCACTATTTCTGTATGTTGTGTAGATTGTTGTATGATGTTACAAGAATAACTGAACATAAACATATGCGGACACTGTCTCTGTATGTGTGCAGACTGTGTCTATATTTACAGACAGGTAGTTGAGAGTTAATGTTTCATGATAGTGCCATTTTTTTATTGCAAAACATGTTGTATTGTCTGTTGTGAACATAAACATATGCAGACACTATTTCTGTATGTTGTGTAGATTGTCTGTTGTGAACATAATTGAACATAAACATATGCAGACACTATTTCTGTATGCTGTGTAGATTGTCTGTTGTGAACATAAACATATGGAGACACTATTTCTGTATGTTGTATAGATTGTCTGTTGTGAACATAATTGAACATAAACATATGGAGAAACTATTTCTGTATGTTGTGTAGATTGTCTGTTGTGAACATAACTGAACATAAACCGATGCAGACACTATTTATGTATGCCGTGTAGATTGTCTGTTGTGAACATAATTGAACATAAACTTATGCAGACACTATTTATGTATGTTGTGAAGACACTATTTTTGTACGTTGTGTAGACTATTTGCCTGTTGTGAGCTTAATTAAACATAAACATATGATGCCACTATTTCTGTATGTTGTGTAGATTGTTGTATGATGTTACAAGAATAACTGAACATAAACATATGCGGACACTGTCTCTGTATGTTGTGCAGACTGTGTCTATATTTACAGACAGGTAGTTGAGAGTTACATGTTTCATGATAGTGCCATTTTGTTTTATCTTCATCTGCAAAGACATGAATCACATAGACATGATGTGATGCCATTGGCTGAGCCTCTCACAGCACATTTAAATTATTGAAGAATATAACACAGACTGAACAATTCAAATTATTTTAAAATATGCATTTATATGTCACCACTTATGTAAAATTTGTCACAACAACAAACAATAATAATAAATAACTTCATAAGCTTGTAAAAAAATACACCTGATTATGTGGGAAATGCTAGGAACTTGACAATTGTGAGGCCACAAGTTGAAGACTTTAGGTATCCCGCTCTTTTCTTTCCTTCTAAGAGTAATCACCCACATGTATATGTACAATTCAGTGACTTAAAGCAACATAGTTCACTTCATCCTTCCTAATCAAAGCCACACAAAAATGTTACCCTTAGCACTGAATCTATCATAGCAATAGTACTACTGTACTGGCACCTTGCCATCTTGACCGATGATAGTCAGTTACATTATGTCTGACAAAAAGGCATATTAACCTCTCCATAGCACAAAGCCTGGGTTGAAATCTAGAGACCTTGAGTTGCCCATGCAGCATGATCCCTCTCTCAACCTGCCTAGCCTAGCAATAGTAACAGTAGCAATAGTAACAGTAGCAATATTAACAGGAGTAATATTCATAGTAGCCGGCTCCATGGCGAAGGAGTTACGGGCGCAGTATGTAATCCTGCATACCCACGTTCGAAACACAGCTGCAGGACAATTTGGCAGCAGACCGCCTTGCATTAGTTTTTTACAAAATGGTATGGGTGCTGGTCGTTCAGAAAGCAATGGCAAACTACTGAACGTAAACTTGCCAAGAGATGCACAACAGCAAAAACATGCTTGTGTTGACTGCGACGTCCTGTAAAGGATATGCCACTAACTTTTTAAAAAATATTAATAGTACTACTTGTATATTGTAATTGTAGCAGCTTGCCAATGATAAATAAAATCTCTGAGAAAATATGTAATAGAAAAATTGCAAAACGAAAGCAACAGCATCACAGAGACAGCAAGTGTCAGTAATTCTGAGAAACTGGTTTTTTTTTTAAACCTTAATGAATAAGAAAATTGCGCTGATGGCATATCCGTTAATCCTGGGAAATCCCTGGGTGGGGAAATGGGTCATTGATTTTCAAAAGCAATAAGAATGTAATGTGTCTGGGGTTCATGCATGTATTGTGTGTGTGTGTGTGTGTGTGTGTGTGTGTGTGTGTGTGTGCGTGTGCACATGTATTGTTATGGACACACACGTATTAACATATATATACATGTACACATATATGTCTTGTTTACTGACATAAATATGCATAGTGTTTCAAAAAGAATACCCGTATGTTGAAGATAATTGTAAAAGCAACTCTTTCAGTCCCAATCAATGTGTGGTGTGGGCATGGTTCTTTCCTGTGAACCCCAGCCATGATGTCATGTGTTCTCTTACTTTTTACAATTTATTCACAAGTATACACAAGAAATCTGGTTAGCCTCTTTAAAAGTATTGCTCTCATGAATCTTTCCATGGTAATTATTTCCCCCTTGGACAAAACTGTTGCAAACAGTCTATCCCTGAAAGGGCTTCAAATTTGCTTTGCACCAAATGATAAGTTTGGGCATTTAGTGAGTAGAGTATTTAATTTTATCTGCTTTATGGCTTATTGAGCATATCATGCTAGACCCATTTTATTACATACCAATGAACACTCGAGGGTGATATGGTCTGTATTATGCCATCTGCATTTAAAACATCTATCCAGATGCAGATTCAAACACATAACCACCAGGCAAGTGTCTAGCCACTCCACCATAACATCCATGTTTGAAGAGTTACCCAACAAATTAAGAAAAAGTAATTTGTTCCAGCCAACAGATGGTGATGCTAGGTATGAAAATGACAATGATAGGTACTCACAGCCCAACATGAGTTTAGAAGGCAAATGAATACTGATCCAACATGTAACATGAGAGTGACAACACTCATCGATTGGATATGCACTCAGGAATTGAAAGTGATTAAACTTGGACGGTTTTATTTTTTTTTTTAGTGGAAACTATATTTATTTATAAGTGTTCAACAACTAAAATTTATACACCAAAAATACTTATATTCTTTTTTGAAACACCCTGCATTTATTAAAGTCTACGGGCATTACTTTGTGCACACTCTGGACTAATTTATTAATCTTGCAAGACAGATTCAGCACAATAAAATGACTGTGTAGTAAATTACAGTGTAATAAATAAATAAGATTCAAGCTGTTCTGACACGTGTTCACAAGCACCCATTTACACTTTGTGAGGTAGTGCAGTTTTTTAAGCATTATTCATGATTATATCTCTAATATAGGAGACCAGACGGATCACAGTGTGTGAAAAACTGTGGTATTTATTAATTCAAAACACTATTTGCAAATTTACTTGACTATTTTGTACTTCTCAATGATAATGTTGCCCCTGGGCTAACCTGGATTGTAGTAGTGATCAAGTACAATAATACACTATCTCAGAGCAGTTTCCTGCTATAGTCAATGATGTGATCGCACCATGACATTTTTATCGGTCAAGAGCAATATTTCTCTCGCTTTGGCAAGTGATGAGACCTGGCATCAAACCATGCTCATGATATTATCAGTGCAGTTCACTATCAACTTCGCTATCGCTATCTCTCATCATCATCATGTGCTATGCCAATAAGCATGGGCGGTCGTGTTTCGCCATCTCGCGTGATCACCAGAGTCGTGGATTAGCTCAGTGTACTTGTCTCAACCATACCACATGGCCAAGTCATACAGGTATTTACTTCTCTGCCTTCCCCTTGTTCTCTTCTCCTCAATCTTGCCAAGTTCTTCAATTTATTTTTTCTCATAAAGTGACCAAACATTTTTTTTTCTGCTTGTCTGCTCATTGTCTGCGCTTAAATCAATCAATCAATCAGGTGCCGTCTCCACAATGAAGGTTGGCAGCAATGGATCTCCAACACTGTCTGTCCTGACTTTACATTCTGTCAGATTGATGTTCGTCCATCTCTTGATGTTATCTTCCCACTTGTATTGTTGTCTACCTCTTGCTCGCTTGCCCTCAACCTTGCCCTCCAGTATGGTTTTTATAAGAGTGTTATGCCTTTTAACATGGCCAAAATATTTCACTTGCCTCTTTTTTTTATTTCTTTCATCAACTCTCTTTTCATTCTCAGTTTTTCTAGAAGCTCTATCCATGCTTCACATCCATACAAAAGTAAAGTTCTATTTAGCACCTCAAAACTCTTTTTTTTTCCATTGCAAATGGCATATTTTTATTGGTCAGTATGTTTTCCAGTAATGATACTGGACACAGTAACAATAGATTGTGTTGTACCTAGCCCCTGGCAGTTTGATTACAACTGAGCTAGTTATCTTTTGATCCTTGCCTGCCGTGTTAGTTTTCTCTTTGATGATATAATAAAAGATCATCATCATCATGTGCCATGTTGATAAGCACTCAATCACCATTGTTTTGGAAGAGGTCTGTGTTCTTGTCGCAGCTTTGCCATATGGCCAAACCATCCAGGTATTTACCTCGTTACCTTGCCCTTATATTTTTTTCCCATCATTCTTGCCAGTTGTCACTAAGTTTTCTAGTTAATTTCTCCTGGTAACCTGCCCAACTAAATCTTGGCTGTCAAAATCCAATTTCTCAAATGAATGTACAGTTTAGTTTTCATTTGCCTCTGACTTATTGGTTTTTCTGTCTGTTCATGATATTGTTTGCATTTTACTCAGAAACCACATTTCCACTGCTATCAGATGTTTTTCAGCTTAATAAAAGATTTGCATTTAATAACAGATTGGCAGTGTAAAATACAATGTATCTGGTTTAAAAACTAAACAATCAAAAAGTTTTTTTTACTAGCAAATAATCATTAAAGGACCACTTGTTTATTTTTTACTGAATTCCTTTCATTTTCTTGTTTCTCCTTAAAGAAGCAACAGGTATTGGCTATAAGTTTATCAATGTACTACTACCCAAAATTGAAAATATCTTACTGGTATTATCTCTTATGCTTTTACATTTTCCTTGCTAAATTATAATTTGGGGTTCCACAAGATGCCATCTGCCTCTACTTCCCAGGAAATGTCTTACTACCCATTTTATTCTTGGACAACCTGGTAAATCACATCTGTGGGGAAAAATTCAGTCTTTGTGTCATGTTCGAATTGCTCCAACATTTCTGCCATTAACTATTTCCATACAAAGTAACTTGTCATATGTCTAGTGGTTGCTCCAAAGATAATCTTCCTTCCTGGTGTCACTGATCTTTCATGAATCCACCCTATCTAAAACGTTAGTTTAACCCTGTCATATTGTGTTGTTGATTTTACTTCTGCAGACCCAAATATGTTAGCCTTTACATTATTGGGACAGAAAAGTTTAAATAAAGTAACTGCCTGAAGAAGAAAGAGTTAATAAATATAGAACTATTATATACCTTATGGTCTCCAAGACAAAGATGTCACTGACATAGTTAACATGTATGCCTGGCAGAACATCGTAAGGTAAACATGAACATGTCTGACAAAATACTCTCAATCTAAATATACTATATCTATAATACAAAATCATATTCTGTATGGATATTCTTTGATAAATTCCTTTAATTGTTCAGGCGCCACAGGTAACTTGTCAACTACTTGTGATAAAAATGTGTTGGGGAGACACTGGTTGATCGTCACGCGTGATAAATGGGCTAATCGGGATACTGAATTTTTCAGGGGGTTTGTCAATGTAGCCTTCATGCTCCTGTGCCCCGACATTTCTTCCCATTGCCAGGATTTATTTCCACCATCTTGTGTTACCCGGACATGAAAATCCACAAGACCAAGCACACTGTCAAACTGTGGCAATTTGTTCCTTATACGTTCGTCACTATCAAACTGAAAGAGGCCTTTGTTGTAGAGGATTCTCACACTAGTTGCTCCTCTTTCTGTCTTCACACTCAAAGTATACAAGTATCCAGAATTTGAACTATCTCTAATTAAGAAAGTACCTGTTGGTGCTTTACGAAGAAGGTCCTTGGCAGTTTGGCTATCAATTGAGCCATAGTAAAAACCACATTGTGATAATTCTTTATCGTTTTTCTCCAATTTTTCCAAATCAATTTGACTGCTGAAAGAAGGACGATAGTAATGAGCAGGCGGTCTTCCTGACCCATATCCAGAATCATTCTGGACTTCATCAGGATTATTATCGCTGCCCCGCAATGCCATCCCATGCTGCAAGCTTCTCCTAATTTCTTGGTGACTGCTGCACACAGAAGATGTCTGGTGAAGACAGCACTGATTCTGTTTAGGTTCTTGATGCAGAGGAAATCTTATGGGTTCCTTAATGTGACATAAATGAGCACAGCTGGCTTAGTGCTAGCTGTGCAGATGTATGTTTAATCTGATCCACTTTGGTACTATTCTTGATGATTTGAATAAAAGTTTCTGAGCAGCTGCTTAATCTTATCAAACATTTGATCGCCACCTCAGGCAAGGATAGCAAATCCAAGTTTTGGCACAACTGTTCTTCCTCTGCTTCAGGATTCAGACAATTCACATCAGTAGGTGTGATATTTCCTGATGTGAATGGGCAGGTACTGGGAGGCATCTGAGTTGTGTAAAACGTTTAAATCTTTCCACTCCCTGTGGAAAAAAATAGGTATGATTAAATATCATTCCTATATTTGACCTCTTCCTTTTTGCCAACTTAAAATAACTGTCTGGATTTAAATGAGTTAAAATTATAAATACCTGGAATATAAGTAGTTAATGGAATAAAATCAACAGAAAGTAGGTTGTAGGAAAGCCTGTGCTTGAAAGAGTATTAAAGTAATGAACAAGACTTCACTGGTTACTGTAACAATTGGTTAGACTAGAAAGGGTTAACATAAAACTGAGTGTCTTGTTTTAAACATTGCTTCCAGGTTAAAGTTCATCATAAAACAGGAAGACATCTTTCAAAGAGCTGTTATGCCTAATTTGGAAGTAGGCCGCATTGTGTTGGTTTCTATATAATGATATGATTGCTGGTCATTCAGAAAGCAATGGCAAACTACTTAATGTAAACTTGCCCAGGAATCACAATCAGCCAAAAATTGTTGGAGTTGACTGCTACATCCTGTAAAGCAGTGGTTCTCAACTGGTGGGGAATTCCCCCCCCCCCTCCCCAGGGGGGAATTTTAGGGTTTCCGGGGGGGGAATTAAGATTATTTCAAGATCGCATTAATACAAAAACCAGTTACTTGATATTGTTTTTTCCTCTAAATTTTACGGTTCTGTACTTCTCGCCCTAATGAAATTCAGTGAAATTCATTTTATAATGTAAGTAGACCCGCAAATCATGTTTCATGTAGATGTTTAGACTTGTTCTAGCATGTGTTATTAAATTTAGCTTCCATTTTTATGTATACCGTGTAGGGGGGGGGAGAGATTTATAGGGAGGAAATTCGAAAGGGGGGAATGACGTTCTGAACATATGGTAAAGGGGGCATGGGCCAAAAAAAGGTTTAGAACCACTGCTGTAAAAGATATGCAACTAACTTTTTATTTTTTTTATGCCTAATTTATATTATATTTAAAAATTATAGAGGCCTATGTGGCCGCAGGGTAAATGAGCTGGAACTTCTGGCGTACTGATCTGATTGCAAGGTAAGGGATTCAACCCCTACACTGGTCAGTTAAATTCTTGTTCAGAAAGCATTGGCAAACTACTTAATGTAAAACTACCTAGAAAATCAACATGGGCTTGGGGTTGATGGCAATGTCCTGCAATGGACAGGCAACATTTAAAAATCATGTGGGTATCAAGGTCAAATGAATTCCTGGTCAAGTGCAATGATTTCTCTTTGTTGTCTGTGTAACAGGTATTCCCCAAACTAATACATGCTGCACAGCTGTTGTAAATGTCATTACTGTATGCATAAAAGTTTACTCAGCTGCCAGACAAAGGGAAGAAACAGAAGTGTAAACCAAAGCAGAGCTGACAACAGAAGAGAAGTGTGTCACAAGCATATTAAAGATGTAATCAGTTGTTCAAAATAAGTTGTCTAACGCTTCTGTTTAAGAAAGTTACTGGGTTACCTGTACACTAAGTGACCCCTGAAAATAGAACTCCAAATTCATACCTTGTGTTTTCAATATATTTTTATGATAAAAGAGTCAGTGAAAATGATAATTATGGTAATAATAAAAGAGTTGCGGACACAAAAGAACTCATCACAGATATCAATAGGAAACAGTCAACACTCTTTGACCACATCAACAGAAGAAAACAAATAGAACAGATTTAACAAATGGTCTGACTTAAAAAGGTTTGTCATATATGATTTAGTTACTGTATGATAGTTGATGGTACTACTTTCTCTTTTGTTAGTACCGATTTTTGGGTGGCAGCTCCCCAAACCCAACACTCCACAATGTACCATCGGCTTCAGGTAGAGGAGAGCAAGTAGGAGGGTACAAGCCTTATCCTGATGGGAGGAAATGCAACCTAAAGACTAAATGTCATGGCAGGGTAGACCATGCACTAAGGCAGATCAGCAACTTGGTCGAACCTCTGGCAGGCAGACAGCTAGAGCATTTTCTGAAGCTTGTCTTGTTCCAGATGTATTGATGTTACTTTTCCTCTGGAGTAAACTAGGCAGGCTGAGAGAGGGATCATGCTGCATGGGCAACACATGGTCTCTATAATTTAGCCCAGGCATGTGCTATGCAGAGGTTGTTATGCCTTTTTTTTTAAAGCACAATAACGATTGTCTGTCATGATGGCAAGGTGCCAGTGTGTCTGATTAAGTATTATAGGATGTGCTCAATGAAAAGGTGGAGAGAAGTGTGCAAGAGGAAGACAACATTACAGGTAGGGAGACAACACCAAGAGATGGATTGGACGAAGTTTATATGAACGCAGCATGAAGACGCAAGCCAATGTGTTGGAAACTCCTCACCGTCGACCTTCAATGTGGAGATGACATTTGATTGGGTGAAGGTTAATTCAAAAAGAGATAGATGATTGCTGCATAGATAACAATAACTCACAGTTCATAACTGTGACAGAAGGATAGCACAATATATATATATATATATATATATATATATATATATATATATATATATATATATATATATATATATAATATATATATATATATATATAAAGTGAAAATACATATCTTTTTTATACTGGTATTCCAATTGTACATCACAGAATCGACTTAAGTGATCACAGAATCTTAGACAGCTACAGTAAACATCTTGAAAGTTTGACACAGGAGGGAATATGTTGGTATTAGAAATTACTAAAACCCCCAGAGCAATTAAGAAGCGCTAAAAAACAACATGAATATTCAGAGCAGCATAAAATTACATACTGCATATCTTTTCTGGCTGTAAAAGTTTCACAGAAGGTATAAATTGAATGTAAAGCTGATTCAAAAAGTAAAGTACAGGTTTTGAAAGGAACACAACTTATTAAAGGAATCAATGAATGACTGAACACAAATTTTTTGCTTCATAATTCAACCCCAAAGAAGCGGAAACTGATGGCAGTAGTAGCACAACATAAGGGGAGATAATCAACAAGGTCATGCCAAGAAGTCTAAAAGTGTCAGTGCTTGTAAATAGACAAGAGCTGAGCAATGTCACCTTTTATTGCAACAAACAAAGGGGTTGTTAATACTGCCACACCTTACCAAATGTGTCTCTTTTCTCTCCCTTGTATCTTAAATGTATGCCGTGTGTTCATCTCCCTTCTTCCTCTTCCAACTAGGAGCTGTCACATCTAGTCATGAAACCTAAGCGGTCAGTGTCCGGTCTTGGCATCCATTTGTCTCTGGTTTACTTCCTCCAGACAGATTTCATCTGTGGTAACGGACTCTTATCTACCCCTGGGTGCCTAACAACTTTTCGTCTCTCCACCAGCCTTGTCACCTACGCTTTGTAATTTCCAACTTCTGTGAGATTTTTAACATAAACAACAAGCACATGGGCCTCTTGTTTCTCCTCTCCCTTGTCTGAAAAGGCTAGATATCCAATCTCACTACCCAAGCAAGATATCAATAGAAAGCAATGGTTCTTTTTCAAATGCCAAGTCCTATGTTGGGATTTAAACCTGGTCACTTCAGACTGAGGTAGACATCAAGACCACTCAACTACAAGGTCCCCCCCCCCCCCCCCACCTCATGCTATATTCCACCTATTAACTGCAGATTACAATTTGAGCATTTTATTTGTATAGAATTATTAAGTTATAGACTTGTTGATTTTAAAATCTTCTTTTAACATTTCTTTGATTTATGTACGTCTCCTTATTTTGTCTATTTTCGATACTCTCTCGGTTCTAGACAGCTGTTATTTAACTCACATTGTCTTAGTTGTTTCTTAAAGTATTTCTATCCTAGTTGTTTCTTGAAATATTTATATCCTTGATGTTTCTTGAAATGTTTCTATGCTAGTTGTTTCTTGAAATATTTGTATCCTAGTTGTTTCTTTACAGGTCCCTGGCCCAGGGGTTAACATCTTTCTCCGTAATCCCATATATTCTCGTGAGTAACATAACCTGCAAGAGAATCGGTAGTGGTTCTCGACGCATTGGTAACTTACGGGGTATGTGAGCCGGTCACTCAGAAAGCAATGGCAAACTACTGAGAGTAATCTTGCCTAGTACACCAATAACAGCTGAAAATGCTGATGTTGACTGCAATGTCAAGTAAGGGATATGCACACACACACAAAAGTTTTTTCTTTAAATGTCTATATCCTAGTTGTTTCTTGAATTATTTCTATCCTAGCAGTTTCTTTAAATGTTTCTATCCTGGTTGTGTCTTTAAACATTTCTATCCTAATTGTTTCCTGAAATACTTATATCCTAGTTGTTTCTGGAAATATGTGTATCCTGGTTGTTTCTTGAAATATTTCTATTCCAGCTGTACCTTTAAACATTTCTATCCTAGTTGTGTGTAACCACAGTATTATGTCCATGTGTTACCATTGGACACCCCTATTTGATTGACCATCAAAATTAAATAAACTTTCTCCTTCAGCCGATGCAGTGGTCATTTGTAAGTGATCAGTATGCTAACAGCTTTCTCATTTCTATTGTCTGATATGTCATCTGATATTTACTTATTTCTCACTCTCTACTATTAGTGCCAATTAACTGATTAAGTGCTATGGGATGATAAACTGTCTTAAGTGACTTCCTGTATATGCCATGGGCTGATATACAGTAGTTTTCCCTATGCCATCCTCCTTAACTTGATATATAATACAACATATCTGCTACCATATTAACAACTTTTAAGACATAACTGTGACACACCCCTATTTCCCATATTCTGCCATACATTTTTGTTTGGTTCATACCTACTTTTTTGTATGGCACTGAATCTGTTAATATAAATTTATTTCATGTTACTTTGATGGATCTGAACTATCTCAGGTTTTTTGCATGCTTACGTTTAATCCGGTAAAATAATTATTTCAGCAAATGCAGTTTTGTTTTGTGCACTGTCAAACAGGATTTCCTTAACACCCTATCACTGCTTTATAAATAACAAATCCTGCTGCAGTGACCATCCTGGTTTTTAATCGATACTAAAGAAAGTCAGATGTTTAGATAGACAGGGAAGGAAGAAATGCACATTTTCAAAATGTTTCTGTTTGAAGTGACTAAATAACATCATCAATAATAATATAGAAGGGGCAACATAACTTTATAGCAGAATACTGATGGTAAACATCTCTCTCTCTCTCTCTGTCTGTGTGTGTGTGTGAGAGAGAGAGAGAGAGAGAGAGAGAGAGAGAGAGAGAGAGAGAGAGAGAGAGAGAGAGAGAGAGAGAGAGAGAGAGAGAGAGAGAGAGAGAGAGAGACCTGCAGACAGAAGATAGACACAATTATTTATTTAACAATGTAATATAATATTGAATAATAGGTTGGATATGTACAATGTTAGCTTTTTAACTGCTAGTGACAAAGACTTAACTTTTTAACTGTTAGTGATAGAGATTTAACTTTTTAACTGTTAGTGATAGAGACTTAACTCTTTAACTGGTAGTGATGAGGACTTAACTCTTCAAAACAAAAACTGCCAGTGACAGAGAGACTTAACTCTTTAAATAAAAACTAGAAATTACAGAGAGACTTAACTCTTTAAACAACTGCTAGTGACAGAGAGACTTAACTCTTTCTAGTGTTAGTGTCTTAAATAACAACTGCTAGTGACAGAGAGACTTAACTCTTTAAACAACAACTGATAGTGACAGAGAGACTTAACTCTTTAAACAAAAACTGATAGTGACAGAGAGACTTAACTCTTTAAACAACAACTGCTAGTGACAGAGAGACTTAACTCTTTAAACAACAACTGCTAGTGACAGAGTGACTTAACTCTTTAAACAACAACTGCTAGTGACAGAGAGACTTAACTCTTTAAACAACAACTGCTAGTGACAGAGAGACTTAACTCTTTAAACAACAACTGATAGTGACAGAGAGACTTAACTTTTTAACTGCTAGTGATAGAGATTTAACTTTTTAACTGTTAGTGATAGAGACTTAACTCTTTAACTGCTAGTGATGAGGATTTAACTCTTTAACTAGTAGTGATGAGGACTTAACTCTTCAAAACAAAACTGCTAGTGACAGAGAGACTTAACTCTTTAAATAAAAACTAGAAATTACAGAGACTTAACTCTTTAAACAACTGCTAGTGACAGAGAGACTTAACTCTTTAAACAAAACCTGCTAGTGACAGAGAGACTTAACTCTTTAAACAAAACCTGCTAGTGACAGAGAGACTTAACTCTTTAAACAACAACTGATAGTGACAGAGAGACTTAACTCTTTAAACAAAAACTGATAGTGACAGAGAGACTTAACTCTTTAAACAACAACTGCTAGTGACAGAGAGACTTAACTCTTTAAACAAAACCTGCTAGTGACAGAGAGACTTAACTCTTTAAACAACAACTGATAGTGACAGAGAGACTTAACTCTTTAAACAAAAACTGATAGTGACAGAGAGACTTAACTCTTTAAACAACAACTGCTAGTGACAGAGAGACTTAACTCTTTAAACAACAACTGCTAGTGATAGAGAGATTTAACTCTTTAAACAACAACTGCTTGTGACAGAGGGACTTAACTCTTTAAACAAAGACTGCTAGTGATAGAGGCTTAACTTGTTAAATAAAAACTGCCAGTGACAGAAAGATTTAACTCTTTAAACAACTGCTGGTGACAGAGAGATATAACTCTTTAAACAACAACTGCTGGTGACAGAGAGATATAACTCTTTAAACAAAAAAACAAAAACTGCTAGTGACAGAGAGATTTAACTCTTTAAACAAAAACTGCTAGTGACAGAGAGATTTAACTCTTTAAACAAAAACAAAAACTGCTAATGACAGCAGCTTGTAAAGATAACCTTAAACAACAACAGCTAGAGATAAGGACTCAACTCTTTAACCAATAACTACTAGTCATAGACTTAACTCATTAACAGCTGATAGTGGCAGACTTAACTCATAAGGCCATCAGTGGTTGGTGTAAGAGTATTCCCCCTGAGTCTTAATCTAATGTTGAAGATAAAGCATTCACCATTTCAGTGGTGTACAAAACTATACTGATAAGATAAGTGATAAAAAAGAGAATATTTAAAATGTATAACCGGGGCAAAACAAAACAAAATCTTTAGCAGAAGTTATCCTATGATAAACTCCTGGAAATGCACTCCCAGGCTATACTTTTTACTTTAATTTATCTGAATTATATTTCGGTTTATAATTTCAAACACAACTGAAATTTAACACAGAAAACAAGAAATATTTGCTCTCGCTGTCTTCCTCTATCTCTATTCATACTATTTCCCTAACCTCTAGATTAATTTAACCTGCTAATTTAACCTACTATATTTATTTAAAATACACATTTATTTAACCTACTATATTTATTTAACCTACTAGATTTATCAAACCTACTAGATTTATTTAACCTACCAAATTTAGTTAAACTAACTAGAGTTATTTAGCCAGCAGCCTTTTGTTGCCTACGTTGTGGCCTTCCACTTCTACCTTTCCCCGGTACACCTCCCTCCATAGCTATCTCATGCCATACCTTATCTTATTACAATCCAAAATATTTAATTTTCAACAATTTTATTTGTCTTAACCGATCTTCTTCAATACTGAGTGCCTGGCTGAATATATATTATTATTAATACGACTGGCAAGAGAAGGTCCACCAAAGAGACGAATTGGCAGACAGATTTATTTTGCTAAGCAAGAACCTCAATGGCTCGGATGCTGAAGAAGAGAGATAGATTAATAATAATATTAATATTACTTTATTAGATAGGCTCTATTTATTCTTTGTCGTCGAATGAATTTTATATTACATTAACATCATAATTCATAGTCATACATTCAAAGTCAAAGATAAGTATCTGATTTGACAACACAATTCCTACTCAAAACATATGTGTAACTTACTGTTTGGTATAATAATTACGAATACAGCGTGTCAATACTCCTGAGCTGCGTCTACCAGATCGTTCACAGATGTAAACTGAAATCTAACTGACCTGGTAAGTTTTATAGGAGGAAACAGACAGTGCAAGGCTCACTTGTTCCCGCGAAAGCAGATAGAATTCCGAGAAAGGTATATTCCCCCGGTCACGTGCGCAAAGTGCTATTTTTAGAAGAGGATTCCCCTCTGTGGACGTTACACAGGTGATGCATATTAAACTGACAGAGTACACGTTCACAATATATTGTCTGGCTGTGCTGTGCTTTCATTGGAAATGGATACAAGTTGACATATTGTTCTTTATACCTTGATAGAGTTATTTATTTTGTCTTAACGAGCTGCACGTTTGCAACTATGTATATGCACTTGTGTGGTCTATTTTATAAATGTGATGCACGAAAGCTTGCTTCTGATGCTGGATATACACAGGGAAGTTTAAAATGGTGACAACAAAAGGATTTCATGTACTCCGTGTTATTAAGTTTAATTTCTTGCTATTGGTGAGTCAAAAAAAGGGGCGGAAGCGGATTTCTGTGGAAAGTGTAGGGACATTCGTGGTATCGTTACAATAAGTTCAATAACTATGCAAAGATAAGAAGAGTTTAAAGACGACAACGAACGCGATTATGGTTCGTATGTGTTGTGTTGTGTTGTTTAAATGTTATGACTAAAGCATGCACAATATCACTTAGTGTGTACACATTACTATTCTACTACGGTGAACAATTTGCCTACCTTTTAGCCATTAATATTTTGAATATAGCAGTCATTTATCTTGTTTCCATAGCAATCAGTAGTTCTGGCTGCAATAATGTATTTTGCAGTTTCCAAGAAAGGGGATATTTTTAGAAATACCTTAGGCGAGTTTTGTTTTCGAAATGATTTTGAAAGGAGCTTCAGAAGTGTGTAGCATTCCGCAGACAGTTCTGCCTCACAGTTTCCATCATAGGAGATACTAATTAGTGGAACTGGTAATTTTACAGCTAAACATTTGTTACAGGAGTGTCCAACATATGCAGAACACTGAAGAACAGAGATGTTAACCCACACCCGATTTATTTGAGGGCAATCTCTATGGAGATGTCAACAAGCGTAAGCTGACCGTTGCTTTCTTTGCGTCCATTCATGTTGGTTGTCTGGAGTTGAACAAAGAAACAAAGTAGAAGAAGAAGAAGTGGGAGAAAAAGTTTCCATGCTAGAATACATAGGTAGACTCATAGGTCTAGAGTAAGCTCTTATACTCGCTTTTCCCCCACATATTATCATTTCTTACGCCAATCAGTATACACGCGTGCATTAACTGTTAACATTAATCGGTCATAATGTATTAATGTGGATAGGTTTGTTAACACAATCAGTGCCAAACAAAAAGTCTGGATCATGGATGGCGGAAAATGGGAAGTAGGAGTGTCACGGTTACTTAAAGTTGTGAATATGACAACAGACATGTCGTATTTATAAACTCAGTGACACTGCAACGATATCTAAGCCCATGGTAGATACAGGAAGTCGGTTAAGACGATTAATCATCCCATGGCACTTAATCAGTTAACAATTAACTGACGATTAATCATCCCATGGCACTTAATCAGTTAACAATTAACTGACGATTAATCATCCCATGGCACTTAATCAGCTAAAAATTAACCACATTGACGTGGATAAGCCTTAGGTTCATACCAGAATACGATCAGCGTTGCCAGTAGTGGGTTGTGCTCAATATTTAAAAATTAACTGCCCACATTTCTAAAGCCTTAATTTATTGAATGTGTTGATCGACACTCATAAAAGTAGAAATAAGAAACAAGAGATTAGAGGACATTTCTTATTATTATTTACATCCTCTTTCTCCGCCACCTCTGTTTAGCCATTTGGCATCAAGCTAAGAAGAACCTCTGGAGAGAGCTTTGGATGCCATCAATTCACCCCTTGCGAATCTCTCTCTCTGTTTCCGCTGTGTCTACTTGCTAGAACTCTTGGTGGGCTACTGTCTTGTAATAATCTTATGCCATGGCCAAGCCGTCTGGTTTGTTGTTGTTTTTAATACAGTGAAACACAAATCACTGACATGATTTATAAATTAACATATATTGGTAGACACTCATGGAACACAACGGGAGACGAATAGAAATCAGAGACACACAGATCAATCATAAACTATGAATATGTTAGACTTTGAAGTGCACTTTCTTCTTCAGCGAATCTTTGTCCTTATTTGGGAATTCGGAGAACTTCCATAACTCCAATTTCCAAATAAAGACATGGATTCGTTGAAGAAGCAAGTGTACTTCGGTCTTAGGTACATGATAACTTTGTGGTTTTCCTGAGGCGATCATGTCCCTCCAGAATTATGTTCCTCGTTAAGTTCAGCCGCTGGTCGTCTTCCGTGTCACCCTTCCCGCATTTTCTCCCTCGGTCTTCCTCTATCTCGAACAGCGTAAATATTGTCGGCTACAATGTTCTTGAGAAATGGCACGTGGGTGCTTGAGGCTCGAGAAATATCATGAGGGTACTTGGGGTGGGAGAAATGACATGAGGGTGCTTGGGGTGGGAGAAATGACATGAGGGTGCTTGGGGTGGGAGAAATGACATGAGGGTGCTTGGGGTGGGAGAAATGACATGAGGGTGCTTGGGGTGGGAGAAATGACATGAGGGTGCTTGGGGTGGGAGATATGACATGAGGGTGCTTGGGGTGGGAGAAATGACATGAGGGTGCTTGGGTGGGAGAAATTACATGAGGGTGCTTGGGGTGGGAGAAATGACATGAGGGTGCTTGGGGTGGGAGAAATGACATGAGGGTGCTTGGGGTGGGAGAAATGACATGAGGGTGCTTGGGGTGGGAGATATGACATGAGGGTGCTTGAGGTGGGAGATATGACATGAGAGTGCTTGGGGTGGGAGAAATGACATGAGGGTGCTTGGGGTGGGAGAAATTACATGAGGGTGCTTGGAGAGGGAGAAATGACATGAGGGTACTTGAGGCTAGAGAAATGACACGATGGTGCTTGAGGTGTAGGAAATTACACGAGGGTGCCTGAGGCGTAAGAAATTACATGAGGGTGCTTGAGGCGGGAGAAATGAGACGAGGGTGCTTGAGGCCCGAGAAATGACAGGAGGTTGCTTGAGGCGGGAGAAATGACATGGTGATGCTTGGGCGGGAGAAATGACAAAGAGGGGTCTTGAGGCGGGAAAAATGACATGAGGGTGCTTGAGGCGGGAGAAATGACAGGAGGGTGCTTGAGGCCCGAGAAATGACATGATGGTACTTGGGCGGGTGAAATTACATGAGGGTGCTTGAGGCGGGAGAAATGACATGATGGTGCTTGGGCGGGAGAAATGACAAAGAAGGGTCTTGAGGCGGGAAAAATGGCATGAGGGTCATGAGGCGGGGAAAATGACATGAGGGTCATGAGGCGGGAAAAATGACATGAGGGTGCTTGGGGTGGGATAAATGACAAGAGATCTAAAAACTGTTGGGCTGGCATGGTGAGAACGCCATTCTGCAATGGTCATTATTACATGATGATGATAATTTGCATGCATTATCAGTTTTGTCCTGCTGTACATTTTGACTGTCTTGTTTTCTCGGTAATGACTGCGCTTTTGGTTTGGTTTAGCTTAATTTTAATGTTTTCTTTCACTTTCAGTATTTGCATTTCTTGCAACAAGAACTATGTTATCAGTCATGCTGACTATTTGTACAATTTGCCGTCGATTTTACTTGCTTCCGGTCAATTGGACTTTTACGTTCAGAAAGCAATCGCAAAATACCCAACGTGAAATTGCTTAGAAAATCAACCTGGGGTTGATAGCAACGTCCTGCAAAGGAAAATCAAAACAGTGTGTGTGTGTGTGTGTGTGTGTGTGTGTGTGTGTGTGTGTGTGTGTATATTATATATATATATATATATATATATATATATATATATATATGTGTGTGTGTGTGTGTGTGTGTAGGTAGGTAGGTAGGTAGGGGTGTGTATGTATTATGTCTGTCTACCTGTGGGTGCATGTATGTATGTATGTATGTATGTATGTATGTATGTATGTATGTATGTATGTATGTATGTATGTATGTATGTATGTATGTATGTATGTATGTATGTATGTATGTATGTATGTATGTATGTATGTATATGCGTGCGTGCGTGCGTATGTATGTATGTGCGTGCGTGCGTGCGTAAGTATGTATGTATGTATGTATGTCTGTCTGTCCTGTCTCTCTGTCTGTCTGTCCGTCCGCCCGCCCGTCCGTCCGTCCGTCTGTCTGTCTGTCTGTCTGCAGCCAGCCAGGCAGGCAGGCTGGCTGGCTGGTTGGTAGATGGTTGGTTGGTTGGTTGGTAGATGGTTGGTTGGTTTGGTGATTGTTGGTAGGAAAGTAGGTAAGTAGGTATGTTGGAGACCACAACATAGACATCTAGTGTAGGTTTCAGTAGGTATGTTGGAGACCACAACATAGACATCTAGTGTAAGTTTCAATTACGACATTACAGTCTGAACACTAGAAAAGCTTGTTTGGGACTCGGGGAACTAACTAACTGTGTGCTCTAACTAAAGAGCTGTGACGAGTTGTAAATGCGAGTATTACGATCTTATCTGGTGAAAGCTCCTATTATGAACTGGGAACACGAGTTGTAGATTATTTAATCGCCCACACATGTAGTTCGATGCAGCAGAGCAAACCAAATTATTGGACAGATATCACGACAGAAACGGAACAAACGATCGATCTCGAAACGATTGATTGTTCAGGGATTTGCCAGCAGGGTGCACAGAATAGGAAGTGCAATAATTGATTCACGACAATTCGCTCCTTGGCGATGTAATCGTCTCTACGGCTGGCTCTGTTCTAAGAGGCAAAAGGAATATCAGGTTATTCGTACGATGGTTAAGGGACTGTGATTAGTATAGGAGAGCCTAGCATACGATACCACATCTAGTCTGAGAATGAAGATGGCGGCTGTCATAGTGGAGTTTTACTGGCTGGAGGACAGACAGCACACACATATCGGATTCTAACGGACTTGCAGAGTATGACGAGAAGGATGAAGACGTGCACTCCTCGTGAAGAATGGCATGCTTCATTAAAAGATGAAAGATAAGGAGCATCCGTTGGATCTTTTGTCAGGACATAATGGTGTGTTGAAAAACGAGCTTGCGAACAGATTGGTTGGGTCTGTACCGTTGGGCGGGGTATTGGTGCACGATAAGGCAGATGTGGTCTGGTCCCTTTGGGATCATGTGAACAGTGTGGAAGAACATATAAAACATTCTGGCTTGGAAAGAATCGTGCGTCCGGATGTGACCAGAGTATTCGACCAGCATTCAGTACGCAGAGGAAAGACGAGACGGGCACACAATCAGAGTACAGCAGGTACCATTAGTATTGGGACTATTCACTGGTTATTGAAGATTGAGGAAGGATTGCATATGGGAATGTCCCAGTGCTGTTGATTCAACGCAACAATGGAATGATGGTGCACCTGTGGCTACAAATACCGCCATGTATGAAGAACGCACCAGGGCTCTCATCAGTTGTCTCCTTAACAAGGCGGTGAAAAGCAATGCGGAAAAGAAGAAGAAGAAGAAGAAGAAGAAGAAGAAGAAGAAGAAGAATGGTGTTGCAATAAACCCCAGCATTTATTGACTGTTTGTCGCTTACGAAGCTGTTTTACTCTCAGTTGTTTGCCATTGTATTCCGAACGACTGACGCCTCATACCGTCGTAATCAACACACAGCAATCTGCTTCCAAATCTCCCGCAGATGACGAGGAAAATACAAATACTTCAGGTGATGTACGCTTGTGTAATACATTACGAGTCGCAGGGGTCCATCCAAAGGACGATAATATGATTAATCAAATCATTACAAGTATAATGTTGTTTACTATTTATTATGCATCCTATTATAAATGCACGAATATTACCGAACCTTCAGAATTGTATCTTCACTTCAGCCAGGGTGATTTCCCTTGCAACTAACTGACTCTTATCCCTTATCTGTCGCTTTTGTATTAATGTTGGATAACTTAAAAAAAAAAAAAAAGTTAGATGTTTGAGTTTACAAGATGTCTGTCTTTACATTTAACCCCGGCATGTATTGGCTGTTTATGATTATCTAGGGGAGTTTTTCAAACTTCCTGCGAGTTGTTACCGAGCTATTTCCTAATTCCTAGACTTTCCCAGGCTATTTTTAGACGCAGCTGGGGAAGATCTCGGACCAAGAGTCCTACACCTGCTTCTAAATCTATGGTAGTAGTAAATATCACTAAACCAATCTTTTAAATTGTGTACTCATGTAAGCCGTTACGTTACTTTTAATGCAATACGAAATAGTGTGGGTGCCAGTCGCTCAGAAAGCAATGGCAAACTACTGAACGTAAACTTGCCAAGAGATCACAACAACAACAAATTTTGGTGTTGACTGCGACGTCCTGTAAAGGATATGCAACTAACTTTTAACCAAGGTATAGGCCCTCCTCCTCCCCCTCCTCCTCGCCCCTGGAAGTCTCTGTGGCGAAGTGGTCAAGCCGTTTGACTCGTGCTCCGAAGGTTGTGAGTTCGATTCCAGGCTGCGTCCTTCAGTTTACGAGTTAAATGTTTCAGAGACTCCTGTGGGTCGTCGCTAAAAGCTACGGAGTTCGTGCTTTCTGCGACGCTTTCCGTGCTGCTAAAAGAGACCGAGCCATATGGGATAAAACCCGGTGCAATGAAGTCGACCCTGTCGACTTTTTAAGCGACTTTTTTTTCATGGTATAGACCCAAGCAGAGACTAAAGCGCGCTTAGATACAAATGATTCCCCTGCGCAGATGTCGTTACGGACTATTTCTTACAAGTGTATGTCTGTTTATGGCGGAAGGAGGCTAATAACTGCATTTACTCCTGTGACTATCGCAACTACTTTATCTGCAGATGCTGCAGCTACTACCACAATATAACTTCTCTTTGAGGTTGAAAGGGGTATGAGGTAGTGGTGTAATCGTACTACAACTATTTATGCTATTACCAGTGGCGGGCGGGGTCTAACTGGTTGCCACAAGACAAAGCTACTAAAAGGGCATTAAACAATATAAAATGACACAAAGTAGTGCAGCTTTACATAACAGAGTTACGACACATACAGAACGTTGCGGCGATTAGCCTTCATCAGCAAACAAACACATTCACAAACACAACATACAGTCAAGGATTACTACTAATCATGGTGCTACTACTACTACTACTACTACTACTACTACTACTACTACTACTGCTGCTGCTGCTGCTGCCGCTGCTGCCACTACTACTACTACTACTACTACTACTACTACTACTACTACTACTACTACTACTACTACTAATTCTAATACTACTAATACTACTGCTGCTACTGCTACTACTACTACTACTGCTGCTACTACTACTACTACTACTACTACTACTACTACTACTACTACTACTACTACTACTACTGCTGCTGCTGCAGCTGCCACTACTACTACTACTACTACTACTACTACTACTACTACTACTACTACTACTACTACTACTGTTGCTACTACTACAACTACTGCTGTTACAACTACGACAATTATTACTACTAATCATGGTGCTACTACTACTACTACTACTACTACTACTACTACTACTACTACTACTGCTGCTGCTGCTGCTGCTGCTGCTGCCACTACTACTACTACTACTGCTGCCACTACTACTACTACTACTACTACTACTACTACTAATTCTAATACTACTAATACTACTGCTGCTACTGCTACTACTACTACTGCTGCTGCTACTACTACTACTACTACTACTACTACTACTGCTGCTGCTGCTGCTGCTGCTACTGCTACTACTACTACTACTACTACTACTACTACTACTGTTGCTACTACTACTACAACTACTACTACTGCTACTACTACTACGACTATTACTACTACTATTACTACTACTACTATTACTATTACTACTACTACTACTACTACTACTACTGTTACTACTGCTGATGCTAGTACTACTACTTATTACATTTTCTGCTGCTGCTAGTAATTCAGTAACCACCACTACTATTACTATAAATTTTATAAGTTATAGTCTATAACTCAAACTACTGAAGGTAAACTTGCCAAGGAATCACGGACAGCCAAAAAATGCTGCGGTTGACTGCTACGTCCGTACAGGATACGCAATTGACTAACTATAACTAATAACATTACTCTTCTTCTCCTTCCTTCTCCTCCTCTTCTTCTTCGTCTTCTTCTTTTCTTCTTCTTCTTCTTCTTCTTCTTCTTCTTCTGGAGCTGATGATTCCCCAGTCCCTGGGTGATGTGAAAGCGTAACGCTGTTGGCGTGCTTATATTATTTGTTTTCCAGATCCTTCTGTCTTCCTCTGTCTTTCTTGCCTTCTATTTCCCCACATCAGGTTCATTTCTTTACTGCGGCTTTCCTGGTGATATATACCATAGATACCATTTGTCTTTTTCTTATGGTTCTATATTCTAGAATAGAGCAATCTTAACTTACAGTATACACCTCCATGATTGTTCTCTCTAAACTTTCATGACGTTTCAAGTGACCAACATATTTCAATTGTCTTTGTTTTATCGTATTTAGTAGCCAACCTTCTTCAATATTTAGATCTTGTCGTAATGGTGCATTTGTTCTTTTCTGTATCAAAGATATTCTTAGAACCCGAATATAACATTTATATTCAAAGGTATTTATGCGCTGTTCAGCTTGTTTAGTAAGTGTCCAGGTCTGACAGGCGAATGTTTCAATGGGAAAGATGCATGCTCTTAACAATCTAATTTGTGTAAGTCTATCTGTCCCACGCCACAATTTATTCAGTTTTATTTTTTGAAGAGCAATAGATATTTGTCTTTTAATTTCTTTCATTGTTTGTAATTATGACCAACGATATTCGAAAGTTTCCACCACCTCCAATTTTTCGTCATTACCATATATTTATTTCTCCTTATTAGGCAGTCAAGCCTGCTGGTCATTGCGCTACAGCCGTTCCCAAACAGGGGCAGGTGGCAATATCTAATTAGCGTAAGCTAACAGACCGGTCCATTCCACTTTCGGTAGGTCTGTGTAGTCTGTGTATCATAGTGCCCCTGTGGTTTATTCCATTTCGGAGAAAACATGGCGTGGTGGCTAGAAAACATCTAGAAACAGTACAACAATATCTAGAGACATCGAGACTTTGTAGGTGAACATCTGGTTGGGAAAGTGACTGTCAATTCCATCAGGGGTGAACTGTACTGTTCGTAGATGACTTTTATGGTGACATTCTGGCGGTGACATCTTGCAGTGTGCCTGAGCGGGCCGTTGATTGCCGAGACTCCTGTCTTTTCCACTTTTCGCATGGGGCAGTGAGGAACATTTTATGTGATATTCACTGGCACGGGAACAGAGCATAATGGGGACGACCCTTTGCTGTGATGTTGGAACCGCGACTAATGACTAATGACTAAGTGGTTATTCCAGCCTCATTCCCTCCACTCGGCCAGGGAATGGTGTCTGATTCCATGTGAATCCTCTGACAGACTTCAGTTGTTTTTTTGTTGTTTTGTTTTTTGCTGCTCGCTCATTGGCTTTAAGCTCTATCGCAGTCCATACACACTACTTGTTAGTAGCACTAGACTGAATTCTGTGTGTGGATTAGCTTACCCTATTACCAGTGTCCCTCGCCATCAGGTACACCCACTCC
This sequence comes from Cepaea nemoralis, assembly GCA_014155875.1. Lineage (NCBI taxonomy): Eukaryota > Metazoa > Mollusca > Gastropoda > Stylommatophora > Helicidae > Cepaea > Cepaea nemoralis. The sequence continues at coordinate 97,991 of JACEFZ010027407.1, forward strand.
GAGTTCTGAAGTACTTGTAATTAACGTCTCCAAGTCAAGTACAAGAAGTCAACAATTTTAGCCCAATTGTCCGGTTTATGATTGAACCCCATACCTCGGCATCAGTACACCGGATGTTTAAGAACGCGCGTTCCTATCCAGTCAACCATGCTAACCTCCAGGCTTCAGATTTAAGTCCGATACATTCTCTTTCAGATCATCTAGGCCATGAAAGGGCTGGCTTCTTTCGATGTAGAGACTTTCCTCTCGACCCATTACCTCAGCCTCGGGGGCTGCGTTGCCGAGTTCACCTGCCCATGTAGAGGCCCAGACACCAGCGGGGAGTGCATAGCCGGTGCTGGAACTTCACATCAGCAGGGAGGGATATAACCAGATCAAGTTTCAGTATATAACGCATGGACTGGTTGGGATTAGGCCTACCTTGGAAATGTTTCCTTCCCAGACTTCAGGTATTTTATTGTCAATTCCCAGGCGGGATTTGTTAGTTTAAGGTAGGTTAAAATTGCAAATTATTATATTGTTATTCAAATTTTATACACACACACACACACACACACACACACACACACACACACACACACACACGCACGCACGCGCACACACAGAGAGAGAGAGAGAGAGAGAGAGAGAGAGAGAGAGAGAGAGAGAGAGAGAGGCCCCACTATACGTCGCCTCGATATACGTCGTTTCGCTATAACGTCGTTGTCACATAAGCGACTAACTTCACTTTACGTCGCTACGTTTCGCCATAACGTCGTTTTGAGGCTGGCGATCGGGCTGTTGATATCGGTAAAGTCCATGGTTTACCTCCAACGACGGTAAGGACAATTCATGCAGGTGCTGACAAAATCAAAGAGGGTGCTAAAAACGTAACCCCTTTTTAGTGCTTCCAAGATCACTTGTACCAGAAGTATTCTTATGGAGAACATGGAAGCACAATTGGCCGCCTGGATTGAAGACCAGAACCATCGGAATATGCCTGTGAGCAAGATGGTTATCCAAGAGAAAGCAAAGTCTCTCTATGAAGATGTACTTAAGAAAGCGGGTGAGAGCAGTACTAGTAGTGCCGATGATAGTTTTGGAGCGAGTCGTGATTGTTTTGAGCGCTTTAAGAAGCGTTTACACCTGCACAACAATCAGACTACAGGTGAAGCGGAGAGTGCTGATACTGAGGAGGGTGGTTACTGTGCAGCAGACATTGGACACATCTTTTGTTCAAGCAGAGAAGAGCCAGGAAAAGAGGCAGGAAGAGGTTACAGTTTCATCCTCAGATGAAGAGGCAGAATTTAATGCCTCTACCTCCCAATAACTGTACCACTCGTCCTCTAACCTACCTCTATTTAGCCAATAAATATCGACAACCATCAAAATAAACAATACTGTGGCACACAATACACGGTATTTCATTTAAATCTATGGGAAATAGTGTTTCGCTATCGGTCGTTTCACTTAACGTCGCGTTTTCCATGAACGTAACCCTGACGTTAACCGGGGCCTACCTGTGTGTGTGTGTGTGTGTGTGTGTGTGTGTGTGTATGTGTGTGTGTTTGTGTGTGTAAATGACGTTATTTTGGGGCATGTGTAGAAATTCAGATATCTAGGCACATGGATAACATCAGATGGAAGATGCATGACTGAGATAAAGAGTAGAATAGGACAAGCAAAAACTGCATTCTATCAAAGGAAGAACGTTATCTGCAACTAACTTGAAAGTTAGAACAAGAGATCTCGCATGTTACATAGAACCAGTTTTAACATACGGCTTTGAATCCTGGACAATTAGTAAACAGGCGGGAAAATGCCTGGAAGCCTTGGAGATGTGGTTTTATAGAATGCTAAAAATTAATTGGACAGACAAAACGAGCAATCTGGATATTTAGAGGGAAGTTGAGTCACAAAGAAAACTTATCACAAACACCAGAAAGAATCAATCATCGATATTTGGCCACATTATGAGAAGACAAAAACTCGAACATGTTGTGACAACCGGAGAGATTTGCGAAAAGAGAGATAGAGGAAGGCAGCGTGAGAAGATTCCTGACAGTCTTGTGTCTTGGCACGGAAGGGAGTCAACACATGGATTGATTCTTGACGTTGGAGATCGTAATTTGTAGAGAGGCGTAATTGCCCACGCCAGCCGGCAAGGCTCTGGGTGATGGCACACACACACTCACACACACACACACACATTTATAATATGGAAGTTAGCATGGCCGAATGGATAAGAGCGACCGTTCGTTAACATCCGGTGTGCTGATGCCGAGGTAGCGGGTTCAACCCCTACACCAGTAAGCTGGATTAAAATGCCTTCTCGTCCTTGAATTGGGGACGTAAATTACAAGTACCTCAGACGTCGGAGTGAGTTTTCCTGATGGCAAGGGACATTGGTAATAGGGAAAGTTAATCCATACGCAAAATCAGTCCAGCACTAGAAGTAGTAACACATGTACGGACTACGCTTGGTTTCAAATATATTATTATTATTATTACTATTTTTATTGTTATTTTTATTATTGTTATTGTTATTATTATTATTGTTATTATTATTATTATTGTTATCAGACAATCTCGCCATTACATTATATGTGCCAGCTACATTACTCTGTTTGTAATACCGCATTCCGCTTTCTAAACAATGTGGTCGATTTGGCAGCAGACCCTACGTTGGTTTTTTACGAAATAGTATAGGTTCCGGTCGTTCAGAAAGCAATAGTAAACTACTGAATGTAAATTTGCCAAGAGATCACAAACAGCAAAATAATGATAGGGTTGACTGTGACGTCCTGTAAGGATATGCAACTAACTTTTAACCCCCCTATGAACAAATATCTCTTTCAAATTAACATCTGAAATGTGGCTCATTTGTTCACAGGATTATTAATCTGAGACTGGGATGGGCCCTAATTATAACTTCTCTTCTGAGGTAGAATGGGAGAGAGGTAATGGGGAAAAAACGACGACAAATTATTAAGATGTAGACAACACTGGGAAAGACACACTGACGATTCACGCAAAGAACAATCCAATTTGTCTGCATGAGTACAGAGATAAGTGCATAACAGCAATTGGCAGCACAACAAAACATGTTAAATAGATATGAATGAAACACCAATACCATGTCATTTAGACAGTTTTTGCTCGGGTGAAAATGATCATAAACACACGTGACATGACCAGTAAGTGGACACCCGAAGCTCATCTTGTAGAAACAGTATTAATATTTATTGTTCAAATGTACAAAATACTATATGTTGATATAAACGTTTACATAAGTATAAAAAAATCACATAATTACTTCCTGAACTTCAGACAATTACTATGTTTAATTTGAAAAAGAAAAATGCCTATGTTTCCCCACCTCCCGCTATTTTTAATTCATACAAAAGTTTTTAAAAAAAAAATAATGTTTACCTCAGATGATATTAACCGTCTGGTATTTGATGAGTGAATCGCATGTCCCGCTTGTTCAGATGACATTAACCATCTGGTATGTTATGAGTGAATCTCATGTGTCTCGCTTATTGACAAGTTGATCACAGCAAACAGTGGACATTTAACCAAGTCTTGGTGACTAGTTATCAATTTTTCAGTTATGCATTATTCACTTTTTCTCGTCTGTCTTTGTATTCGTAAATGGAGCATACGCCCTCAACCATCTTGATTTAAGCTCTCTCTCTCCCTCCCTCCCCCCTCTCTCTGCCTCTCTCCTTAACTCCCCCTCTCTCTTTCTCTTTCTCTCTCTATAGACGTGTTCATAGTTGGTTCAATATTGCAGTTACAGCTTCACATGTGATGAGGCATGCAATCCTAATCCAAGCCCCTTTAGTCGCCTACATTATTCATTTACTTAAGCACTACTACCCCACGCAGAAACAGATAAAAACACATGCTTCCTTGGTCTTTTGTCCGTGTCTTTAAATAATAAATGCTCACGTTGCGTGTATGTTTCACCAATCGGCCATACGATGAACAAAACCGGCGCAAATACTATCTGTCAAAGATGTGCATGAATTACATTTCAGTAACTTGTTGCGAGTTAAAAGATTCGTCATGTTGTCCAGTGCACAATTGTGTCTGTTTATCTAGCATAAAATAGTGGCCAAGTTAAAAGAGTTAAAGGCTAAAGGCAAGAAGATGGACTTCATAGCGCCTGGTTTTATCCTATATGGCTCGAACTGTCACCATAGAGTGGCCTTCCGAAAGCGTCGCATAGAGCACGAATTCCGGAGCGCGAGCAGATGGCTTGACCACTTAGCCACGGAGACCAGAACTATCTCTGTGAGCCAATGACAGTGTGAACAGCTGGCACATCTCACGTAAGTCTGTGTGACAATAACAGTGTGAACAACAGGCATAGTTCTGGTAAGTGTGAAATTTGACAATATGCCGTTTGACAATGTGAAATGTGATAATATGCCGTCTGACAATGTGAATTTTATCAGTGTGAAGCTTAACAGTTTTATTTTTGACAATGTGAAGCTTAACAGTCTGATTTTTGACAATGTGAAGTTTGATTTTTGACAGTTTGATGTTTGGCAGTGCAAACTTTGAGAATGCGAAACTTGACCATATGAACTTTAACAACACAATGGACATGAATATCTCATGCGCCATCGTTTGACCACGCTAACAACAGAATTATCACTTGCAAGCTGGCCTGATGAGGTGAATACTATAAATGCCAGAAACAGACATATCCCTGCATCCTGCAATGCCCTACTAGAGACCACATTTATGTCTGGTAACCCAACATGGCACATTGTGAGTAAATCTGTCTACGTTTGTCCTATCTGTCAAACTTCTGACTAGAGCTCTGGCTGTCATTTACAACAGCTGGTCTATATTTTAGAACTGACTTGTTAACTGTCTATATTTTAGAACTGAACTGTCTATATTTTATAACTGGACTGTCTATACAGTAGAAATAAACTGTCTATATTTTAAAAGTGAACTGTTTATACAGTAGAAATAAACTGTCTATATTTTAAAAGTGAACTGTCTATACAGTAGAAATAAACTGTCTATATTTTGGAACTGAACTGTTTATATAATAGAAATAAACTGTCTATATTTTAGAACTGGACAGTCTATACAGTAGAAATAAACTGTCTATATTTTAAAAGTGAACTGTCTATACAGTACAAATAAACTGTCTATATTTTAGAACTGAACTGTTTATATAATAGAAATAAACTGTCTATATTTTAGAACTGGACAGTCTATACAGTAGAAATAAACTGTCTATATTTTATAACTGAGCTGTCTATACAGTAGAAATAAACTGTCTATATTTTAGAACTGGAGTCTATACAGTAGAAATAAACTGTCTATATTTTAAAACTGAACTGTCTATATAATAGAAATAAACTGTCTATATTTTAGAACTGAGCTGTCTATACAGTAGAAATAACCTGTCTATGTTTTAGAACTAAACAGTTTATATTCTAGAACTGAAATGTCCATATATAGATATAATACTAAATCGACATAAGGTACAAGAGGAACATGATGAGATGAGATGATGAGATGAATAAGTCTTAAGTCCCTGACACCGTCTCGCGACGGATGGTCTAACTATGTCTTGTTTAATACCACATACACAACAACATTCTAAGATACCAACTCGTTCTTTTTCATTTTCTGTCTGGCCGCACTGATCATGTGTTGGACCTCGATGCATTTCATGGACAGCCTATTGTGTTTAGACTTGGCCTGCTGCAGCTTGTTGCTGAGGTCAATTTTTTGGTCCTGTTGGCCCTCGAAGTCGTTCAGAAGTGACGCGTTGCCAAGAAGCCCACTTTCCTGGTTTAGTTTGGCATGTTCGGATTTCAGAACATCCCGAGCCTGCTTGGCCTTGCCGAGAATAGATCGACTCTGAGGATATTCAAACGGCTGCTCATTTAGGGTATTTATAAATGATGATGGACTGGTTTCAGCACAGTAATTTGTAAACATTGCTAGAGAATATGGTTTGTGGAGAGACATGGTCGTTCTCGCCAGTTAGAATGAAACCAAAAAGATGTTAATAGCGTTTGCTGTCTTTGAACTCAAGCGTCGTCCATACATCTGCTACTACTTCTAGTGTACCGGAATGATTTTTGCGTGTGGATTAGCTTTCCTTACTGTCAGTGTTCTCCGCCATCAGGCGAACTCACTCCACTCCGACTTCTGAGGTACTTGTAATTTACCTCCCCAAACCAAGGACGAGAAATCAACATTTTAGTCCAACTGAGCGGTGTAGGGGTTGAATCCGCTACCTCGCCAACAAGTAGGAAGAATAATACTATAACAGATCTATGTTAAATATGAAGCATTGCATAACAGGAAAAACACAAAGTGTAGGAGGTCATATTTACAAGAACACAATAAAAAATATGAGGATGTTGCGTGAGAATCCTTCACCGGCAAACGAAAACAAAGGACGAAGACATAAATGGTATTACAATAACTACATTAGGAATGGTCACATGGCATAATCGCAGGACCGTACGGAGATTTTCTCAGTATGATGCAAGTCTTCGAAATGCCGCCCCTTACATGTTTTCTTTTTTTCTTTAAAGGTGTGGCCTGATGCGGCCTCCTCTCTGTATCATAGCACGGCGCGGCCCTGCATAATCGGGACCAGGATAGATCTAATGCAAGACTAGTGTTTGTATGAGAAGGTGAAGCATGACCGCGAACGTTTATCCGCATGATGCTGACAAAATAATATTAGGTAAACATGTGCAACAGAAATGAAACGTGTTCATCTTCCCCTTCAGCGATCATCGTTTGGTATGCGTCTATTCCGGTACAGGTCACGCACAGCAGGTCCGCATGGTCAATAGGTAAGAACGCGTGATCTTAAACATTCGGTGTGCTGATCCTGAGCGGTTCAACCCCTACACCGGACATCTGGACTAAAATGTTGACCTGTAGTCCTTGACTTGAGGATGTAAATTACAAGTACCTCTGAAGTCGGAGTGGGTTCGCCTAATAGCGAGGGACACTGTTAATAGGGAAAGTTAATCCGCACGCAAAATTCAGTCCAGAACTACTAGAAATAGTGTGTTTGGACTACGCGTGAGTTCAAAGCGAGCGAGCGCAAAAAATGGCCATGCACAGAACTACTCGTTTGGGGGTTTTCACCGATCCACCAGTTTATCTCAAAGGGTCGTCACTGGGGTGGACCAGATGTCTTTTCTCTGTTTGTCGACGTCAGGACAGTCTCATAGGTCGTGCTCTGGGGTTTATTTTCATGTATTTATTGTTTAGCCTCTTGGTCCCACATATGGACCTTTCGTCCCTTTGTAGTCAACTAAGGCCCTATGTTGTCCACTGAGGCCCTTTGTAGTTCACTGAGACCCTCTTGCATATCCCGGCACTTTTTTTTTTTGCATAACCCTTGCAGGACGTTGCAGTCAACATCAGCATTTTTCAGCTGTTGTTGATATTGATTACGCTCAGTAGTTTTCCATTGCTTTCTGAGCGACTGGCTCACATACCCCTAAGTTACCAACGCGGCGAGAACCGCTACCGATTCTCGCGCAGGTTACGTCACTCACGAGAATATACGGGATTACGGAGAAAGCCGTTAACCCCTCAAGATAGACATGTCGATGATGTTTAGCAAGCTGTGTCCAGTTGATGCATGTCGTCTCCGCCGGCTCTTCGTGTCTGCGTGTTGACGATAAAGTTACAAAACGAAAACAGGTCATGATCAGAACATGAATAATGTCGAAGTGGACTGACAGGAAACACGAACTGAGCCCAATTGTTGCAAGTTTAAAACGGGTTTAAAGACGAGGGGGTCGACTTCCCAGCGCCGGGTGTTATACCATATGGCTCGGTATTTTGCGGAAGAACGGTTTGCCGAAAACGTGGCACGAATCACGAACTCTGTATCTCCAGCGACGACCACCCTAGGGGTGGTCGAGAAAATTGCAGTCATGATCCAAATGACGGAGTCTGGAATCGAACCCACAACCTTCGAAGCGCGGGGCTTAACCACTTCGCCACGGAGTCTCCCAAAATACTACACGTATTGAGGAGTAGTTTCTCAGGTCGGAATAGTACTGGTAAATTAGGCGCTACACATACGCAAGTAGCAGAGTTCCAATCCATACTTAAATTAGTTATATCACTGTTATTAATGCCGTCGGTAACTCGGGATTGGTTTTTTAAAGCTGAATCTGCAGTCTTCACACTATTCCTTTCATGCGTTGAATTCCCACTGCTTTACAGCAGTTAATCCCATAATGAAGCCGCGGTGGCATAGTAGTTAGTGCGCCTGTCTGCCAAAGCAGTATAGTTCCATCCCTAGCCTCATAACTTGGGTATCAGACAATGTTCAGAATTTATTGAGATGTGTCTAGAAAGGAAGGACGACGAGGAAAGGAACTGACCTCTCCACCCCATTACATATAAAAAGTAGTGTTTGCACATAAGGCGAATCAGGCATATGGCGTTAGACCTATATGTTTATAGAGCAGACGGTATTCGTTGGGTGATGTGGTCAGTATCACACCGGCCGTTTTTACTTCCAAGACATTTCCTGGTGCCTAGACTGGGTCGACCTAGACGCCCAGGCCAGGTTTAAGAATTCGAATCTGTCCGGGTGCGGACACAACCCATGACCACCGCAGCGGTGGGCGAGTGTCTGGCCACTAGGTGATCGCGGCACATCACCATGCCAGGGTCTAGGGCGTGTAGAGATCTAACATGTCACACCCTGGTGGTATTATCTGTCAAAGGACGACTCTTAACCTCATTTCATAGAGCCGTGGTAGATGGTGACCTGACAGAACAGGTTCAAATTCCACTCAGGTAAATGTAAAGACAATCCCATCGAGCCCTGGTATTTATATAACTAGAAATGTCTTTCTCCGAAATCCACGCGGCCATCGAAGGAGAGGAAGACCTCAAACACAGGATAAGATAATTAGAGACAGGAATGCATGATATGTGGAGGACATAGCCAAAGCTGCATGAGATAGCTAAGGAAAGCACGGCTTGTGATGAATTGGTTGCTGGTCTATTCCCTATTAAGAGAAAGTAAGACGAAAGCGAAAGTGAGAGGCAACTTCATGCATTAGTATGTGTGAATTATTTGACATTCACATCAAATAGGTCAAAGTCTAATAAGACAATGGGACCGGTTACATTCACTGCCACCTTTCCTCACTATAAACACATTTTAAAAATTAACTGGAATCCATTTGACGAACCTGGATCGACCCCCAGAATAGTACGTCGAGAGTAACCCGCCTATACTGTATGCACACTGGGTAGCTACCAGCCCAACATGTATTACCCGCTGCAGACGCGTTCATGGTTTATTTCTCCAAACTCTGCATAAACAAAAAAAAAACTATAAAAAAAACAGTAATACACAAAGGAATGAGAAATGAAAGCATGTCAATCTTCAATTCTAGTACACAGAAAACGACGGCGTTCCGTGAAAATGAGCTTTAGCTAAACGGCTTTCGACGTTTTGAAACCAGATAATACGGAGCAAGGTGGCATTTCTCGTTTATGTATGGCGTTAAGTAGTATTCAAGGCGACGTTATCAAATACAGGCCACCGACGTTCACAATCTCTCTCATTTATAACACTTCATAGCTTTTCTTATTCTTCTTCTTCTGCGTTCCCCTGGAATGTTGTTTTTAGACGTAATTGCGTTCTGCCTGTTTACAGCAGAGCTGAGATATTTGCACCTTTCGGCCGATACATCCGACTTCTTCAGGATCCTCGCCGGTGCTACGGAGTTCGTGCTCTGAGCTGAGTTTCTCCGGACTCAGGCTTGAGTTAGGAATAGAACGGAGCACTTATGGGTTAAACCCGTGTGCCGTGATGTTGATCCGTCGACTAAACTAAACTCAAACTAAACTATCAATGCCGTATGCACTTGTGGATATGTTTCTCCTCATCTTTATGTTTTAGCTTCGCTCGCTTTGGACTCAAGCTTACTACTACTACTAGCTGCTACTGCTAGGGAGTGCACTGAGCTGTTTGTGCGTGAGGGTCAGCTAATCAGCTTTCCCTATTACCAGCGTTCGTCGTCAACAGGCGAGGAAATCTCCGACTTCATGGGTACTTGTAGTTAGTTAATTAGTTAGTTATTCTCAGTTCCAACTTCACGGCAAAGGGTTGCCCCATAATGCTCCATTCCTGTGCCAGTGAATATCACACAAAATGCTCCTCACTGCCCTATGTGAAAAGTGGAACAGACAGGAGTCTCGAAAAACCAACAACCTTCACAGGTATACTATGCAAAATGCCGCTGCCAGAATGCCAACACAAAAGTCCGCCATGAAAAATACAGTTGATCGTGGATGGATGCCGCAGTCACTGGTAGTTTATGTCCCCAAGTCAAGGACAAGAAGTCAATATGTTAGTCCAGCTGACCTGCGTGTGGAACGAACTCGCCACGCCTCGATAAAACGTGTGTCTTTTGTGCTCTCGATAATTTCGGCCACTATCGTTTTCCATACCACTCTGCCAGCTCATCCAGTGTTTTCTCTTGTTTCTAATACCGCCGATCTTCCCGGCTGTCACTGCAGACCCTCTCATCTCACAATGTGACTAAACAACGACAATTCTCTTCTCCACGTATGGGCCATCAAGCCCTCTCGTCTCCCAATATGACCAGACAGCGACAATTCTCTTGTCCTCCTATAGGCTATTTAGCCATCTCGCCTGACAATGTGACCAGACAGCGACAATTCTCTTGTCCTTCTATAGGCTATTTAGCCATCTCGCCTCACAATGTGACCAGACAGCGACAATTCTCTTGTCCTCCTATAGGCTATTTAGCCATCTCGCCTCACAATATGACCAGACAGCGACAATTCTCTTGTCCTCCTATAGGCTATTTAGCCATCTCGCCTCACAATATAACCAGACAGCGACAATTCTCTTGTCCTCCTATAGGCTATTTAGCCATCTCATCTCACAGTGTGACCAGGCAAAGAAAATTCTTTGTTCACGTATGGGCAATGATTTGTCTTTCTAAACTGGATACTTGCAGTACTTGGTAATTGATCTTCTTATAGCCATACAAGGGATTCTGGCTATTCCAGGAAGAAATAACATCTCTGTGGCCTCCAGTTTCTTTCTACTTACATGTCCATGATTCACAGACATTAAGAATCTTTATTCGCAGGCACTAAGAATTCTCATTGACAGGCATTAAGAATTTTGACTCACAGGCATACTAATAAAGAACAATGAAGACACCTCGGACTAAAGGAAAGGAATAGTGGTTATAATATAGTAATTGTCCAAAAGAATATATTCGAGGCCGGCACAGTCGAGCATGTAACCACTGATAAACGAGCATCGCCAGCTCTTTCTGTAGCCAGAAAGTCACATTTGAATTTCAGTTTTATTTTTGCAGAAAAAGACACTTCTAATGAGTCACTAAAAACGTTCGGTGAGTTTCCTGGTATAAAGCTGTTAATCTTGTGGTCGCAATAAAAATTCAGTGTTACTTGAAACTGAATGATTCAGAACACTTTTAGTTTTTGTTTCGCAAAAACATAAAATAGTGATGTGTGAAGTCAAGTATTGACCTGTCATAATTATCTCTGTTTTCGTTACTGAAGCTATAAGGCTGGAAATTGTAACGAGTCCAAACAGCACACGGACAAGATAGTTCAGAGTAACTTCTGAGAGACACGCGGCTCTCTTTGAACGAAGTTTGGGTAATAGGTGATATAAGGGCGTGACATAAGTCACTTACGAATATTATGATGGTTTTTCCCCGAACACTTGCAGTCAATGCGCTCACGTCAGTCATCAGTAATTAATGATGCCTTACTATTGCATTCATTCATCATGTGCCATGCCGATAAGCGTGGGCAGTCATGTTTCGCCATCTCACTCGGTCATCAGAGTCGTGGATCAGCTCAGTGTTCTTGTCTCTATCATACCATGTGGCCAAGCCATCCAGGTATTTACTTCACTGCCTTCCCCTTGTTCTCTTACGATTTTCATTTGTTTCTTGTAGGACTTGGTCATTGGTTTTTCTGTATGTCCGTGGTATTCTTTGCATTTTCCTCAGAAACAACATTTCCACGGCCATCAGGTGTTTTTTTTTCAGCTTGTCTGCTCATTGTCCACGCTTCACATCTATACAAAAGTACAGGTTCTATGTAGCATCTCAACACTCATTTTCTCGTTGCAAATGACATCTTTTTATTGGTCAGTATGTTTTCCATCTTGCAAAGAGCTACCTTCGCCATGGCGACTCTTGTAATAATCTCTTCAAGGCATCTCCCATCAGATGTTATGACTGTTACGAGATAATTGTACCACATTCAATTGTTTAAGAACATTCCCATTTACTTGTATATCTTCTTCTTCTTCTTCTTCTTCTTCTTCTTCTTCTTCTGCGTTCATCCGAAGAGTTTTTTTTCGGACGTGTTTGCGTTGTGCGGTTTACAGCAGAGCTGCGTTCTTGCGCAGTTAGGCTGACACATCCGACTTCTGCGGGCATTTGTTGTACCTTCCTGGTACTTGTATACTATATTACATTGTGGTATTCCCTTCTTCCTAGTGGTGACCATAATCTGTCTTCTTACAGTGTAATTCTAACTCTAATTGTTCACGCTGTGCAACAACCGCATCTACTAAATGTTGCAGATCCTGATCATTGTCCGCTCTCTACAATACATTTTAAACTATGAATATCCATTGGTGCGAGCTATTTCACGTGTCTAACTTTGATCTTATTTAGCAACGTTTTCTTGCCGCCACATATGTCATGCGATAACGCTTTCTTCAGTCCCACATCTCATTCGGTACGGTTGTTCTTTAGCCTTCATCTCAGGTAAAGTTTTTGGCATTCCTAAATCTCATTCGGTGCAGCTTTCTTCAGTCCTATATCTGAAGTAGTAGCGTTTTCTTTCCGTCTCTTATCTCAATGGGTACTGTTTTCTTCAGTCTCATGTCGCATCTGCTAACGTTTCCTCCAGTCTCATATCTCATTCGGTAACGTTTCCTCCAGTTTCTTATCTCATTCGGTAACGTTTCCTCCAGTCCCATATCTCATTCGATAACGTTTCCTCCAGACCTATATCTCATTCGGTAACGTATCCTCCAGTCTCATATCTCATTTGGTAAAGTTTCCTCCAGTTCCATATCTCATTCGTAACGTTTCCTCCAGTCTCATATCTCATTCGACAGGCATACATTATACCCAGAACCTGGCTCCACAGTTGATGTTGCTACCAACATTGACCACTATTAAACAGGCTTACCCCCGGGAAGGTTAACCCGGTCAACAAATGCCAGCAGAAGTCGGATGTGTCGGCCTAACGGTGCAAGAACGCAGCTCTGCTGTAAACAGGCACAAAGCAGTCACATCCGAAATAAAAATCCGGATGAACGCAGATGAAGAAGAAGATATCTTGCAGTCTCGTATCTTATTTGGTAACGTATCCTCCTCTCCCGTATCTCATTCGGTAACGTATCCTCTAGTCCCGTATCTCATTCGGTAACGTTTCCTCTAATCCCGTATCTCGTTCGGTAACTTTTCCTCCAGTCCTGCTTCTCATTTGGTGGCGTTTTCCTCAGTCTCGTATTTAGTCATATTTATTAATTTATTACTTGTTGTAGTGTTTCTTTGTTTGCATTGATATTTCTTCTCTAATATTTCTAAAGTTTCACATATGTTACACCACTGTTTGTTCGTTGCCAGTGTCTACTCAAAAGTTAATAATGCAGACATATACTCGCCGACAGACACATATGTTTATTGATAAATTTACTGTAGGCCTCTATAATGCGCGACATATTTAAGAGCAGAATATGGCAAGCAAAAGCTGCATTTCAGAAAAAGAAAATTATCTAATAATCAATAAGTCAATATCATTGAATGTAAGAAAGGGAGTTACAAAAACTTGAAAGATGTGATTCCTGAGACGAATGTTGCGAATTCTTTGGACTGCCAGAGTAACTAACAACGATTGCCAGGAGAAAGTAGAATATAATATATAACTATAAGAAAGAGACAAACAACATTTCTTTTGTCATCTGATAAGAAGAGAGTCATTGGAAAACATCGTGACGATTTTAAAGTTCTGTGAGAAAAGAGGCAGAGGTACACCGAGTGAAATTATGCTGGATATATTGAGACGGTGGCATGCAGGATTATTATTATCAGCAGAGTTGGTCCAGAACATCAGGGGCCGAGTTCTGTGGAGAGGTGTGAACGCCTACGCCAGTTGGCAGGACACATAATAATGTTAATGATGATGACGAGGAATCTATCAGCAGTGCTAATATATTTGAAATCATAATTTTGTTGGGACAAACCGTAGTCAATGCAGCTGCATTATTCAACAGAAACTACAAACATTCGTTGGCTGAACAAGTCGGGCTCGCCAGATTTTTCGGCATTGCTGAGCAAATATAACTTCTTCTTCTTCTTCAGCATTCCGAGCCATTGAGGTTCTTTGCTGCAAATACAATCTGTCTCCATTCGTCTCTCTGGTGGACCTTCTCTTGCCAGTCGTTGATTCCAAGTGCTTGTAGGTCTGTATGTATATTATCTCTCCACCGCCTTCTTGGTCTACCTCGGGGTCTACGGTCATTTATTTCCTGAGTGTAAGCGAGTTTTGTTTCCCTATTATCTTCCATTCTTTCTATATGCCCCAGCCATTGTAGTCTATTAGCCTTCATGATACCAGTGATTAGCGGGGACTTAAACAAATCATAAATGTCTTTGTTACTTCTTCTTTTCCACTCTCCACTTTGTGTATCCCTAATGGGTCCAAAGATGCGTCTTAAAATTTTGTTCTCAAAGGTTTGTAACAAGGCTTCGTCTCCTTTCGTTGTACTCCAGGTTTCAGAGCCATACAGCACAACTGGTCTGATCAGTGTTTTGTATATTGTGATTTTGGTGTTACGAGATAGCGCCTTTGATTTTAGTAGATGTTGTAGTGCATAGTATATCTTATTTCCAGAGTTGATTCTAGTTTGTATTTCTTCCCTTATGATGTTGGAGCAGTTGAAGATTGTACCCAGGTATTTGTATGTTTCCGTTCTTTTAATGGTCATATTATCTATTTGTATGTGGCCAGAGTTTTTAGCCATTCCGTCTCTTGAAATTACCATATATTCTGTCTTATCTTGGTTGATAACCAGCCCCATCTGTTGGGCTTTTTCCTTTAAGTGAGTCAATATTTCTAATGTCTTTTGTTCACTTTGCCCTATAATATCTATATCATCTGCATAACCAAGCAGCCTGGATGTTCCTCCAATATCACATTCCTCCTTTACCTTCCTTACAACTTTCTCTAGAGCCAGATTGAAGAGTAGCGGCGATAGTGCATCACCCTGTTTCAAGCCAGATGTTATTTGGAAGGGGTCTGATTTCCTGCCTTTATATGTTACTATATTATAAGTATCTTCCATGCATAGTTTGGTCATGTTAATTAACTTCCTTGGTATTCCAAATTCCTGCATAACTTTCCATAGACTATTCCTATGGACACTATCATAAGCCTTTTTAAAATCCACAAAAATGTTATGGAGATCTCTTTTATATTCCCAATGTTTCTCGGCTATTTGTCGTAAGATAAATATCTGATCTATTGTTGATCTGTTTTGTCTAAAACCCGCCTGGTAGTCACCTAATATGTCTTCTGAATATGGTTTTAGTCTATTTAGTAATACTGCGGATAGTATCTTATAGCTTGTGGACAGTAGTGATATTCCTCTATAATTTCCACATTGGAACTTGTCTCCTTTCTTAAAGATAGGTATCAATAATGACTCTTTCCAGTCATGGGGTAATTCTTCTGTCCTCCAGATTTTTATTATTAGTTCGTATAGCTTTAGATGTAATGCATGGCCACCTGCCTTTATAAATTCAGCAGCAATTCCATCAGTCCCAGTTGCCTTATTGTTTTTAAGTCGTGTGATTACATATAGGATTTCTTCAAATGTAGGTTCTTCAATTTGTGGTTCGCATGTTAGAACCTCTTCCTGTGGGAAAATGTTACTTGGAGCTTCACAATTTAGTAATTCAATAAAATATTCTTTCCATGTGTTGCACATTTCTTCATTGGTATTTATCATATTCCCATTTTTGTCTTTTAAACCATATGTGTTTTGTTGGTGCCCTCGTTTCATTGACTTCAGTACTTTAAAAAACTTTCTGGATTCATTTTTCTGGTGATTAGTTTCCATATCTTTGATTATATTACTCATATATTCTCGCTTCTGCTGTCTGACTATTTTTGTAGCCTCTTTACATTCATTTCTATAATGCTCTTCCTTTTGGATGTTATTGATGTCATTTAACCATACATGTCTGGCATTCTTCTTCTTAGTGACTGCTTCTTCACATTTTTGATTGAACCATCTGTTCTTTCTATGCGTGGTTGACACACCGAGACATTCTTCTGCGGTAGATTGAACTGTATTCTTGATGTTCAACCAAGTTTGGTCAACGCTTTCCTCCAAAGGGTTTTGAAAAGTTTCAAGTTTACATTTTATTTCATCTGTAAATTTCTCTTTGACTGTAATGTCTTGTAGTTTTTCTCTGTTATATGTTGGGTGTAATCTTTGTAATTTAGTATAGAAAGCTCTCTTAAGTTTTATTTTAAATTTTGCTCCAACGAGGAAATGGTCACTGTGGCACTCAGCTCCTCTATAACTTCTGACTTGCTGTATGTTTGATGCATTTCTGTTGTTAATTAAAATGTGATCTATTTGATTATAGGTTCTCTTGTCACATGATTTCCAAGTTTGTTTGTGTATATCCTTTCTTTGTAGTCTGGTACTGCTAATCTGCAGTCCTTTGGCTTCTGCCAGGTTGATGACTCTCCATCCATTATCATTTGAAGTTGTATGTAGGCTTTCCATACCGGCCACTTTTTTATTAGTTTGCTCTCTACCTATTTTTGCATTGAAGTCTCCCAGCACAATCAGGATGTCCTGTTTGGGGGTTTCTTCTATGACATCTTCCAGATCATTATAAAAGTCTTCTTTAATATCATCTTCTTTCTCTTCAGTAGGTGCATGTACATTAATCATCGTTATATTTTTCCATTTACCTTTTATTCGTAATTTACTAATCCTGTCATTAAAAGCTTTAAAGGTTAAAATGTTCCCCCATAACTCTTTTTTGATGACAAATCCTGTTCCTAATTCATGTTTATTTTGGGTGTTTCCTCCATATATTATAATCATTCCATTTTGCTCTAAAGTACCCTCTCCTGGCCACCTTATTTCTTGAATTGCTGTGATATCCATTTGATATTCAACCAGCTCCCGGGTTAGTTCTTCGGCCGCTCCAGCTTGATATAGTGTCCGTACATTCCATGTTCCAAATCTCAAAAGTCCTTTAACGTTCCAAGGTCGTTGTCCAGATAAGTCAGTCCGATATCGAGGCTCATGTATTTGTTTCGTAACAAAGAAAGGTTTTTACAAAGGTGGGGATGTTAACCCCACGCTTCAACCCCCAACCTGGAGGACCAGGGTGTTTCTCTTTGTCTGTTCTCTACCCTTTGACCTGTCCGGCTTGGGAGGCCCTGCTGGTAGCTACGCTACCGCCGGCATAGCTCTCAGGGTCATTGAGAAACTCAAGCTCCCCCACCACGACAAGGTGGAAACACCATCGGGGGAGGAGCAAATATAACACCGCGGTTAATTTCTAATGTATATCGCATCTCATACGATAAATCCTTGTCTTAGAAAGTTAGAGGCATAATATTTGGATGTTACATAGAACCTCTTACATAGAACCGGTTGTAACATATGACTGTGTATTTTGACAATAAGTAAACGAGCAAAAAATCCAGTGAGGCCTCAGAGATGTTATTTAACGTAAGAATGCTGAAAATTCCTTCAGCAGCCAAAATGAGTAATCTAAATGTGTTGAAAGAGGCTAAGACACAAAACCAGCTTATCACAAGCATCAGAAAGAGACAGCCAGCACTGTTTGGCCGCATTATGAGAAGAGAACAACTAGAACATATTGTGACAACTGGAAAGATATGTGGAAAGAGCGATATAGGAAGACAGCGAGAAAAGATTCTTAACAGCCTTATGTCATTGCACGGGAACGAGTCGGCGCACGTATTGATACACGCTGTTGGGGATCTCATCATACTGAGAAGCATGATCACCCACAGCAGTCGGCAAAGACTTGATGATTATAGAGCATAATCTGTAGTATGCTTAAAGGCGTTTTACTCAATATTTATAGTGCTGAAATCGGTACACAGAAAGGTGAGGCTTGTGCTACCGTGTTTCCCCGAAAATAAGACCGGGTCTTATATTAATTTTATCTTTAAATATGCACTAGGGCTTATTTTCGGGGGATGTCTTATATTTTTTCAGATACAAATATCTACATTTATTCTTGTACAAAATTCTACATTTATTCACATACAGTGATGACTGGCCATTTGGCAACAAGTCTCTCATTCTAGCTGACGATCTTAACTAGGGCTTAGTTTAAGGGTAGGTCTTATATTAAAAGCATCCTGAAAAATCGTGCTAGGGCGTATTATTCAGAGAAAATGTATATAGATCATAAACATGAGCGGTATGTTTTTGCGGGGCTCCTCGGAATTTTCGGGTATCTGTATCTTAGGGAAAGTGGGCACAGTTTCATAATCTCGATCTATCAAAATCGAAGTCAGCCGCAGGAGACGTGGAACCAGGCTGCTTTGCTTTGATTTTCATAATGATATTAGCATCAGTGGTTCAGAAAGCAATAGCAGACAAATGAACGTAAAATTGCCTGGAAAATTACAAACAGCAAATACATGCTAGGGTTGAATGCGACGTCCTAAAAAGGGCATGCAACTAATCTATTTTATCGGTTTCATAATACAGTGCAAACCGCTTAAGACGATCTCCGATGTGGCGAATTTCTGTTGTGAAGAACAATATTGTATTGTACATTGTAAATCAGTGGTTTCCAAGCTTTTCAAGCAGAGGGCCATATCTTCCTATTTTCGGTAGTTAAACGGGCCACAACGTTATAAAATTATAAAAGTCTTGCAATATCATTCTTACCTTTCTTAACTTTCGTCAACAAAATTCTAAAACTTTAAAGGCAGTTAATGCCAATACTACACTGCGGTAATTTTTTGGTTTAAAATCAAAAGTTCATTTAACAATAAATTTTTAATCAGTTTCGAAGATCGCTATTAATGTAATTAATTTACAGTTGTAACTGTTCTTCATAACGTTTCGTTGCGAACTGAACAGGCATAAGATAATATCTTAGCATAACAATCTGGCTCTAGAGAAAGTTGTAAGGAAGGTAAAGGAGGAATGTGCTATTGAAGGAACATCCAGACTGCTTGGTTATGCAGATGATATAGATATTATAGGGGAAAATGAACAACAGACATTGGAAATATTGACTCAGCTTAAAGGAAAAAGCCCAACAGATGGGGCTGGTTATCAACCAAGATAAGACAGAATATATGGTAATGTCAAGAGAAGGAACGGCTAAAAACTCTGGCCACATACAAATAGATAATATGACCATTAAAAGAACGGAAACATACAAATATCTGGGTACAATCTTCAACTGCTCCAACATAATAAGGGAAGAAATACAAGCTAGAATCAACTCTGGAAATAAGATATACTATGCACTACAACATCTGCTAAAATCAAATGCGCTATCTCGTAACACCAAGATCACAATATACAAAACACTGATTAGACCAGTTGTGCTGTATGGCTCTGAAACCTGGAGTACAACTAAAGGAGACGAAGCCTTGTTACAAACCTTTGAGAACAAAGTCTTAAGACGCATCTTTGGGCCCATTAGGGATACACAAAGTGGAGAGTGGAAAAGAAGAAGCAACAAAGACATTTATGATCTGTTTAAGTCCCCGCTAATCACTGGTATCATGAAGGCTAATAGACTGCAATGGCTGGGGCATATACTGTAGAACGAATGGAAGATAATAGGGAAACAAAACTCGCTTACACTCAGGAAATAAATGACCGTAGACCCCGAGGTAGACCAAGAAGATGGTGGAGAGATAATATACATACAGACCTACAAGCTCTTGGAATCAACGACTGGCAAGAGAAGGTCAACCAGAGAGAAAATTGGAGACGGCTTCTGTCTGCAGCAAAGAACCTCAATGGCTCGGAATGCTGAAGAAGAAGAAGATAACAACCACGAGCAGAGTAAGTTATCGCACGCTGACGGAGAGCTCTGAGTGCATTTTTGAAATTATTAAAATATATTAAATAACGAAGCCTCGCATGCCCCTTTCTGACAGCTGGCGGGCCATGGTTTGAGAGCCTCTGTTGTAAATGTATTACTGTATGCTTAAACTCTTATAAAAGAAATTTCGGATCAGAAGAACTATTTCTTGGTTCCCATGTGAGTTCGCTTTATCAGGTATGCACAGTATAAGCCTAAAAAATCAGTCCAAACATGATGGGGTTGATTTCGACATCCTGTAAAACGAAGTACAACTACTTAATAACTCATAACTTACTGTGATTTCCCAGCGCCCCCCCCCCTCCCCCCATGCAAAAGCACCAACAATACAACACCGACTGTGGCTCCCGAGAAATATGGCATGCCACCCCACCCCCCACACACAATGAGTGTACGCTGTTTACCTTGCCTGGAACCACCACCCCCCCCCCCCCCCCCCCCCCCCCCCCGAAAAAAAAAGTTCCCAGTTATGTATTTCATAACCCAGGTGAATTGTCTAAACGCCTACAAGCTTCAGTGCCTCGCCTCGACATGTGCTTTCTTGATTAAACGAGATTTGATTCATGTTTTGCAATCCCCTAAAAACATTAATATCCTTTCTGTGAATTCACTTGTTCCCTGAAGTCGTCGGCTTTCTCTAAATCTGAACTAGAGCAAGCAATCTAGAACACATGTGACGCCGGCTTTTCCTGATTGACTTGATGAAGTATTTTCTGGGAATTGTAAATCTTGAGGTGGAGAGAGAGAGAGAGAGAGAGAGAGAGAGAGAGAGAGAGAGAGAGAGAGAGAGAGAGAGAGAGAGAGAGAGAGAGAGAGAGAGAGAGAGAGAGAGAGAGATATGTTTTCGAAAATACTATAGTATTTTTTCAAGGACAGTAGCTTGCAAGGGCGTAAATTGCTTTGGTTATATATATGGAATTGGATATACCGTATGCTTCGTCTAAGAGAAACGAGGCACTGTATGTTGAGAAACGATTAGTACCATATTAAGGAATCAAACTATTCTTTGTGTAGAGGGGCAGTACGTTACCGGAGAGCACCAACCCTGAAAAATATATTAAGAGGAGCATTTTTTTCCCCTTTATTTTCCTGGACAGAGGATTTGCTTTGGTCTGCCCAACCATGACCGTGAACTTGTTCGTCCAATTATGATAAACGTAAACGCGCATCAAGATTTTTCTCTCAAAACTCCCACTCATCAGGATACGCAACAGACGAGCATTTACCTAATCGCCAAAGACATCACATGTCTATGATTTGAGTATGGGCTGATGAGCCAAAGGAAAAACAAACAGATTACCCTGTCACTCGCATTGGGGCGTATTGAATATATAATTATACCCCTCATATTTTATAGACCAATCATGTACTGAATATATAATTATATCCACCATATTTTATAGACCAAGCAAGTGTTCAATGTGTAATTATAGCCCTGTATGTTATAGACCAATCATGTATTAAATGTTTAATTATATCCCCCATATTTTATAGCCAATGATGTGTTCAATATATAATTATATCCGTCATATTTTATAGACCAATCATGCATTGAATATATAATTATATCCCCCATATTTTATAGACCAATCATGTATTAAATGTATAGTTATATCCGCCATATTTCATTGACCGATTAGCACTATGCAGGTGGTGTGGACACTACCATGTCAGTCGTCTTTGCTTACCCCTTTCTTTGAAAATAAAGTCCGTTCGTTCGTTCGTTCCCATAACATTTCCGGGTACCTGTTTTCGCCTGAATCGACCAATCGACCATGGAGCTCAGTCAAAAAAAAAAAATGTTTTGGAAAAAAAAGGGAGGGGGGGGGGGGGGGGGGGGAGGGGTGGTTTCGCTTTCTGTGAACTCTAGCGTAGTCCATACACATGCTAGTACTTCTAGTGTATTGGACTGAGTTTTGCGTGTGGACTGGCTTTCCCTATTGCCAGTGTCCCTCGCTATCAGGCGATTCCACTCCGTCTTCAGAGGTACTTGTAATTTACGACCCCAAGTCAAGGACGAGAAGTCAACAACCGGTACAGGGGGCTGAACCCGCTACCTCAGCATCAGTACACCGGATGTTTAAGAACCATCGCTCTTATCCATTCGGCCACGCTGACCTCCGAGGTAAGTCTAATACAGGGTGTATTTTTAATGACTGTGCGGTGTTTGACAATACTGCCACTTTATTGTGTCCCAGCCTATACTATACGTGAAAATCTGGTCGC
The DNA here is from genome assembly GCA_014155875.1 of Cepaea nemoralis. Classification (NCBI taxonomy): domain Eukaryota; kingdom Metazoa; phylum Mollusca; class Gastropoda; order Stylommatophora; family Helicidae; genus Cepaea; species Cepaea nemoralis. The sequence goes on from JACEFZ010027407.1 coordinate 120,412, forward strand.
TCCACTTTATTGTGCCGCAACCTATATTATAAGTGAAAATCTGGTCGCTCCACTTTATTGTGTCACAACCTATATTATACGTGAAAATCTGGTCGCTCCACTTTATTGTGTCACAACCTATATTATACGTGAAAATCTGGTCGCTCCACTTTATTGTGTCACAACCTATACTATACGTGAAAATCTGGTCGCTCCACTTTATTGTGCCGCAACCTATATTATAAGTGAAAATCTGGTCGCTCCACTTTATGTGCCGCCACCTATACTATACTTGAAAATCTGGTCGCTCCACTTTATTGTGTCACAACCTATACTATACGTGAAAATCTGGTCGCTCCACTTTATTGTGCCGCAACCTATATTATAAGTGAAAATCTGGTCGCTCCACTTTATGTGCCGCCACCTATACTATACTTGAAAATCTGGTCGCTCCACTTTATTGTGCCGCAACCTATATTATAAGTGAAAATCTGGTCGCTCCACTTTATTGTGTCACAACCTATATTATACGTGAAAATCTGGTCGCTCCACTTTATTGTGTCACAACCTATATCATACGTGAGAATCTGGTCGCTCCACTTTATTGTGTCACAACCTATATTATACGTGAAAATCTGGTCGCTCCACTTTATTGTGCCACAACCTATATTATACGTGAAAATCTGGTCGCTCCACTTTATTGTGCCACAACCTATATTATACGTGAAAATCTGGTCGCTCCACTTTATTGTGCCACAACCTATATTATACGTGAAAATCTGGTCGCTCCACTTTATTGTGTCACAACCTATATTATACGTGAAAATCTGGTCGCTCTACTTTATTGTGCCACAATCTATATTATACGCGAAAATCTGGTCGCTCCACTTTATTGTGTCACAACCTATATTATACGTGAAAATCTGGTCGCTCCACTTTATTGTGTCACAACCTATATTATACGTGAAAATCTGGTCGCTCCACTTTATTGTGTCACAACCTATACTATACGTGAAAATCTGGTCGCTCCACTTTATTGTGTCACAACCTATATTATACGTGAAAATCTGGTCGCTCCACTTTATTGTGTCACAACCTATACTATACGTGAAAATCTGGTCGCTCCACTTTATTGTGCCGCAACCTATATTATAAGTGAAAATCTGGTCGCTCCACTTTATTGTGTCACAACCTATATTATAAGTGAAAATCTGGTCGCTCCACTTTATTGTGCCACAACCTATATTATAAGTGAAAATCTGGTCGCTCCACTTTATTGTGCCACAACCTATATTATAAGTGAAAATCTGGTCGCTCCACTTTATTGTGTCACAACCTATATTATAAGTGAAAATCTGGTCGCTCCACTTTATTGTGTCACAACCTATACTATACGTGAAAATCTGGTCGCTCCACTTTATTGTGCCGCAACATATATTATAAGTGAAAATCTGGTCGCTCCACTTTATTGTGTCACAACCTATATTATACGTGAAAATCTGGTCGCTCCACTTTATTGTGTCACAACCTATATTATACGTGAAAATCTGGTCGCTCCACTTTATTGTGCCTCAACCTATATTATAAGTGAAAATCTGGTCGCTCCACTTTATTGTGACACAACCTATATTATACGTGAAAATCTGGTCGCTCCACTTTATTGTGCCACAACCTATATTATAAGTGAAAATCTGGTCGCTCCACTTTATTGTGCCGCAACCTATATTATAAGTGAAAATCTGGTCGCTCCACTTTATTGTGTCACAACCTATATTATACGTGAAAATCTGGTCGCTCCACTTTATTGTGTCACAACCTATACTATACGTGAAAATCTGGTCGCTCCACTTTATTGTGCCGCAACCTATATTATAAGTGAAAATCTGGTCGCTCCACTTTATGTGCCGCCACCTATACTATACTTGAAAATCTGGTCGCTCCACTTTATTGTGTCACAACCTATACTATACGTGAAAATCTGGTCGCCCCACTTTATGTGCCGCCACCTATACTGTACGTGAAAATCTGGTCGCTCCTCATAGAAGGAGATTGACAGACGAGGGAGTGGAGTAAAACTACATTGTAATGTACTATAACAGATGGTAACAATTGTTTAAAAGACCGCATGTACTTTGCGGGACGATACAATCACCCCCAGTCTCTATTGGCTGATTGTGATCTACTAGGCAATTTTACGTTCGGTAGCTTGCCATTGCTTTCTGAACGTGAAGTCAACAATTAAGTTTCAGTGGCCGGTGTGCGGAACGAACCCACTACCGCGCTTACCAGTGGAAGTTTAAGCGCCAACGTATGAAACCTTTCGACCACGTCAGCCTCTATGTATAAATTAATAGGTGCAAAATACAAAGGAAGAAGTGGAAGAACAACGTAATGGTACAAAGGGGCTTCAAATGAAAACCTTAAAAGTGTGACAGAAATTACAATAACCATGCCATGCCATTGTCTTGCAACCTGTCAGTATTGTTAAGGACGTCAAGAGTATTAAGCACGTGACGTCATGGTGCAGCCGAACATGTGACGTCATAAGGACAGTTTAAAGATAGCCGCTCCACTTTTGACATGCACCAAAGGGGAACAGCGTTCTGTTATCTAGTTTTTAACTAGTGAAAGGTGAAACCTATATAAATTCATCGGCGAATGAAGGTCCAGTATGATGATGCATGCCTGTCAGTTCAGCAAGTGTTATGAGTGGAGCAGGAAGTTTTAAAACTGTTCAGTCCGATGAAGAGGTACAGCAAGTGGTGCATGATTGGTTACACATGCGACCAAGATAATGTTTTCTACAGGAATCCAAGCACTTTATCGGCGCTGGAGGACCTGCATTGAACGCAGTGGTGACTACATCGAAAAAAAATGATACATTTGTTCTTACTTTTTTCAGAATATATTCATCCAAAAATGTAAGGTTTTCATTTGAATCTCATTCTACATGCATTATAAATGAATGCATGCACTTAAAATGATATCCATGAAAACTTATAAACGCACCTGGTAAAAAAGAAGAGGGGACAGAGAAAGAAGGGAAAGAAACATATAATGGAACAAAGGTAACAGCATAACTGGTAAAAACTAGCATGGAGAAAGACAGAGGAATGAGTGAGAGAAAAGTACTTTGAAACATAGTGTTACAACTGGTAACGATTAGTGGAAGGAAAAGTCAGAGGAAGAAAATTATAATGGAACAAAGGTAACCTAACCGCACAACTGGTAAAAACTAACAAGGGTGGAAAGACGGGGGAAGAAGTGGGAGACAAGTACATTGGAAGATATTGTAACAACGGGTAAAGAATAGTTAGTTAGTTAGCCGCGGTTCTAACTTCACTGCAACAGGTTATCCGCATTATGCTCCGTTCCTGTCCCAGTGAATATCACACAAAATGCTCCTCACCGCCCATGTGAAAAGTGGAACAGACAGGAGTCTCGACCAACTAACAGCCCGCACAGGTACACTGTGCATAATGCCGCCGCCAGAATGTCAACACAAAAGTCCTCCGCGAAAAACATAGTTTAGCGTCGATGGAAACGGCAGCCACACATTACTGCATAAGGCAAACCAGTCAGTTCTGCGACAAAGCAGGCCGCCATTATTCCGAACATGCAGCTCACGCTACGAACAACCGCCGAGAGATGTAAAAGCATAAAAGAATAATGGGAGAAAGAAACGAAGGAAGAAATGTCCTTTGGAAGAGGTATCAAATGGTAAAGATAAATGGGAGGAAAAGATGGAGAAAGGCAGTGAGAGTAGCTTCTAGAAAATCGTGCACCATAATGTGTTACTTAACTTTAATACACGTCTGTAATGTGTTGCTTAATTTAATACACACCTACAAGCACTGCTAGAGAATGGGAACTCTACTGAAGAATGATCTTGGCAAGGCATTCGATTGGGATGATTGTGGTGATAATGATGATCATGCTGCTGACAATGAAGATGATGATATGACATTGATAATGGTGGTGGTGGTAGTGATGTGATATTGATGGTGGTGGTTGTGATGTAAAGTTGATAATGATGGTGGTGTTGATAATGGTGATGGTTATGATGTGATGTTGATGGTGGTGATCATTTTGTTGATAATGATAATACTAATGATGCCAATGTTACATTAAAAACGTTGATGGTGGTGGTGGTTATGTGATATCGATGATGGTGTTGCTGTTCATGATTATAGTGATAATGTTGATGGTGGTGACGGTGTTGGTTAATGAAGACTGGTGGTGGCGTTGTTGATATCGATGCCAGCAATTAAGGTGAAAATGTGTTGATAATAATAATAATAATGGTGATAGACATAGTGTGATATTGATAATGGTGATGTGATAATGATGACGGTGGTGTTGATGAAAATGGTGGAGATAGTGGTTTTGATAATGATGATGATATACCGATAATGATGATGTTTGTGATGCTAATAATGATTGTGCTAATTATAGAAACCCGGACACTAATGGTGTCACTTACAAGAACATTACATAGGCTGTAAGTGGACTCGCTGTGTTAACCACAGTTTGTCTGTACCACCTGTTCTACACAGGATCTCACTGATAGTACATGACTCAACGGTACTTAGAACACTTAGGTGCTCTACAAGTGCCCTTACAGTGCTCTATTTCTGGCATGATACACATATAACCCAAAAGATAATTTCTAACTTCCTTGTTTGTAGGCTTGTTTGTGTTTATGAGTTCTTTATGCCACACATTGTGCTTTGTTTTGTTTGGTATATACATAATTATCTTCATTGCCCACAGATACCTCCGTAAGTCCTCCGTCTCTCATACTTCACATCAGGACTATTCCAGCACAGCGCACGCACCCCATGGTACCAGCGAGGATTTACACGTAAGGGAACCACACAGAAAAACACGTATTTATTTTATGCATAGGTTTTTCTAAGTGCGAATTTATACCTATGCTCTCTCTCTACGCTCGACCTTTATTCCCCGAATGGTGCATAGGGCCTTAAGAAAAATCACAACAACAGAAATGAGATTCCTGAGAAGAATACTCCATGTATCAAGAAGAGATAAGATCAGAAATGAAGAAATCAGGACTAAAGTGGGGGTTATAGCTGCACTAGATTTTATTAGAAGGCAGCAAGTCAAATGGTTTGGTCATGCAAGTAGGTTACCAACTAACAGTATACCACAACAAGCAATAATGTACAGACAGAGGGAAGCAGAGGAAGAGACCGACCTTGTAAACGATGGGTGCAGGGAATAACAGAGTTCATGGGAATATCGATACATGAAGTCCATAATCGGGCACTCTCCCGCTGTTTATACTTCACTTCGACACCGCAAGTTACAAGAGGGACATGATGAGATGAGATGAGGTGCAAAGGGCATTAAACAACTCACGTCAAGGCATTCTATCATTAGCTATTGTATAGTTTATGCTCGAGTCTAGTCTGTTAGTGTCCTGCCAAAGGATTATTATTCACGTGAGCAACACGTTTTGCTAGTACAGTGTCTCCCAAAAGGTTCTTCTTCTTCTTCTTCTTCTTCTTCTTCTTCTTCGTCTGCGTTCATCTGGAGATTTTTGTTTCTGAGGTGATTGCTTTGTGCCTGTTTACAGCAGAGCTGCGTTCTTGCGCCGTTAGGCCGACACATCCGACTTCTGCGGGCATTTGTTGACCGGGTTAACCTTCCCGGGGAAAAAGGTCATTCTTCATTAACTGATTCAGTGCCGAAGGATAATATACCGCCAAATGTGACCTTCCATTTGTACAGAAAGGCGATATATCGCCGTACTAGGGCGATCGTGTTAATTGTTTTGTTTAGTAGTATCTTCCGCAGTTCCAATGTTCAGTGAATGGAAATTTACATTATAAAACTTGTTCATTTGATTGCCTACCATGATTGGTCCAAACCTACTTTTCTCTTGGTTCTGAATCAGCTAACTACGGTCAGTTACTTCTCATTACTTTTTTTTTTCCCCTGTTCATTCAAGTCACGCGCGCACGCACGCACACACACACATACACAGACGCGTGCATGCGCACACATACAAACATACATCAAAGATTTATAAGAAATGTATGTTAAAAGCGAAGTCTGTGTAATATTATATACAACATCCATCAAAGATGTCTAAGAAATGTATGTTAAAAGCGAAGTCTGTGTAATATTATATACAACGTGCATTTTTAAAAAAAACTTGCCTGTCCTTTGCAGGACGCTGCGATCAACCAAAACCTCTGGTTGAATTTCTGCGCAACTTTAACATTCAGTAGTTTGCCATTGCTTTCTGAAAGAGAAGTCAAGTTGAAATCCAAACCGACGCGTGTAGAAATATCCTCATCTTCGGAGTACCGGGGAGGTCGGCATGGGCGAATGGATAAGAAAGCGTGTTATTAAACATCCGGTGTGCTGATGCCGAGTTAAGAGGTTCAGCCCCTACACCGGACAGCTGGACTAAAATGTTGACTTGTCGTCCTTGATTAGGGGACGTAAATTACAAGTACCTGTGAAGTCGAAGTTGGTTTGAAAGAAGGCGAGGGACACTTAATAAGTAAAGCTGATCCACACGCAAAATTCAGCCCAGCACTACTAGAAGTAGTGTGTATGTGTGTATGGACTGCCCTTGAGTTCAAAGTGAGCGAGCGCAAAAAAAAAATCCTTTACAGGACGTCGCAGTCAATCCCAGCATTTTTGGCTGTTTGTGATCTCTTGGCAAGTTTAAGTTCAGTAGCTTGCCGTTGCTTTCTGAACGAGCGGCAGCCATATAATTTTATACATAACCAACGCAAAGCGGTCTGCTGCTGCGTTTCAAACGCGGCATGCAGGATTACGAACTTCGTCTGTAGGTTCCTTCGCCACGGAGCCGGCGAACATCTGAAGAGAGGTCAGGTAATCACCATATGAATGCCTTCACGTGTAGATCTTGCACTAATAAGGTGGGGTGATCAGCTGCCTTTCCTTCCTTTAGACTTCAGGAACATATCTGCTATCCATGTTTAAGAATACATCCATTCGGCAATGCTTACCTCCGCAAAGGATATGCAACTACTGTAACTAACTTCAGATGTTGAGGTGATCTAACACGGATGTGAGATACATCCATCATGAGAAGTACATTCAAAGTACTGATCAGCACTCAACGTAGACAAGATGACAGAATACGAAAACACAGGATACATCAGACAATAGTAGAAGAGGAAGCTACGTATATACTGAATTTCAAACTCATCGTCCACGAAAAACAACATTTTTTCGTCGAAAAACCCTGATCATAGGTTTGCCTTTTCATCTGTTTGCAGTCTATAAGAGAGATTCTGTACTTTTAATTCACGAAGCACCAGTGTTACCGGGGACCATAAGATCATGCAAAGAATAACAACCTGTACAACATACATGACGACTAATGAGGGTTGGCGCGAGTATGGCTTCCTCATCCCGCAGAAAATGGGCTGCAAAATCCAACCAGTTATGAACAAGTATACACACGTGACTTGAATTTTTTGAAGGGCAATGCTCCATTGGAACATGAACGGGAGAAGAAGAAGGCATAATTAAATAATGTACATGTTTACTGTTTCGTATTCATATGTTTATTATTGCTGTTTTAGATCCTCGTCAATGTAAGTTATCACTCTTTGAACTACTTGAAGACTTGTGACAAAAAGAAAAGGTATTGACTACTGCAGGATATGACAGTACACAATTTAATATAGATAAATGGGGCTTGGTGATGGCTTGGTTCTATCCCGGCATGAAATTAGCTCACTTATTCACAGAATGCGCTTGGGCTCTCCGAAGAGTGAGATTGAGACATGCACTGCAAACTTTGGAGTCCTTTGCAGGTTTAATCACAGCGGAGATCATGGTTGATCCTCCTGTTTTTGGGCAGGTTAAAGTCTGCTCAGGAGACACATATTGGTCAGTGTGCACTCTGACCCTGGCGCATCATCCAACTTCAATGGTTTCTAGTCTGTTCCTTAGTCCACTGGAGATCATCAACGGATGCCTGGTAGGTTTACTAGAGTGTGAACACGTGTTTATTTTTACTTTCTCGGCTCATTTAATAACTATCTAAATCAAAGTAAACCCGATATTGCATCTTTGTCTCCAGACATATTGAGAACTATCAAGACAAGTGGCAATCAGCTTAGTGAAATTCTGTTTCAAGATGAAGAATCAAATATATAGGAGGAGAAGGAGGATCAAGACGAAGAAGAAGAGGAAAAAGAACAATTTCCTATTCTCATTGTAGAAAAGTCTCATTTATATATGTACATAGATATTCTCATTGTTGTTATTCACGAATAACAACAATGAGAGGTCGCTGAGTTTGAAATTCAGTGTGCACTATCACATGGGGCAGTGATGAGCATTTTGTGTGATATTCACTAGCACAGGAACAGAGCATAATGGGGCGACGCTTTGCCATGAAGTTGGAACCGCGACTAACTAACATTGTAGAAAACTAGGAGGTCGTGTAGGCATGTTGTACATGTTAATAATCCATCTGCATTTGAAAAGTGTCAAGAGTAAGGGCTACAGACACTGAACTGTCGAAATGATAATACCTACACATAACAATATTTATAGTATATATTTGAAATGGCAGGACAAGTCAGTGATAATAATGCCACGAAGAAGCGAGGATAAGTTGGCTGAAAGGTGCAAACACTGCAACTTCCCTGTAGATGGTTGGTTTGGTTTGTAAAGAGTTAGTTTAGTCGACGTATCAACATCACGGCACACGGGTGTAACCCATAAGTGCTCCGTTCTACTCCTAACTCAAACCTGAGTCCAGAGACTCTCAGCTAAGTGCACGAACTCCGTAGCACCGGCGAGGATCCTGAAATACTTTGGGTAGATTGTTAACTCGAAATTTTGCCCGGGCAGCGCCATTAGGCTACTCTTTTTCGATTTCCAATTGCCAAGGGAATTTTTACGTGCGCAGAAAATACACACGGGCGTTCGATCTCACTACCCAGAGACCAGGGGCAAGTTTTGTTACTAGAAGTCCACGTGAAAAAATCCTGGTCCTCACCGGGGCTTGAACCCGGGACCTCCAGCACTCGAGGCGGACACCATACCTCGAAACCACTCATCCCCCGGTTTGTAGAGAACCACTTAGGAAGAAACCAATGTCATTGTCTGGGTGCGCGAGGAAGGAAACACAACACTGAATCCTCTCCTCTTGCTACACTTGCCTGCGGCATAACGCACATCATTTAACTGATTAAGTGCCATGTGTAATGTCTCCAGATCTTTTTTCCCTGTACCGTGAAAATATTTTCAGAAATATAGAAGATATGGAAGGAATCAACACTGGGGAGACGATGCATCAATAACATTAGATATGCACATGATACAGTCTCGATTGCAGACAATGAACAGGACCTGCAACATTTAGTAGATGCGGTTGTTACACACAGTGAACAACTAGGATTATAATTGTATTGTAAGAAGACACAGATTATGGTCGTCACTGGGAAGAAGGATCTATCTAGCACAATGTAATTTACAATTAAATGGGCATATTCTTAAACAAGTGATTCGGTACATTTATCTCGGAACAGTCATAACATCTGATGGGAAATATCTTGAAAAGATTAGAACAAGAATTGCCATGGCGAAGGTAGCGTTTTGCAAGATGAAAAACATACGGACTAATAAAAAGATATCAATTGAAACGAGAAAAAGAGTTTTTAAGTTCTAGATAGAACCTGTACTTTTGTATGGATGTGAAGCGTGGACAATGTGCAGACAAGCTGAAAAACATCTGATGGCTGTGGAAATATGGTTTCTGGGGAAAATGCCAAAAATACCATGGACAGACAGAAAAACCAATGAACAAGCCCTTCAAGAAACAAATGAAGATCGTAAACTGATTAGAGTTATTAGACGTAGGCAGTACAAAATTTTTTGGGCATGTTATGAGAAGAAATGTATTGGATTATTTGGGCACAATTGGCAAGATCGAAGGGAAGAGACCAAGGGGAAGACCGAGAAGTAAATGCCTGGATGGCTTGGCCTCGTGGCATCGTCGAGACAGAAACACGGAGCTGATCCACGACTCTGGTGATCTAGTGAGATGGCAAAACTTGACCGCTCACGCTTATCGGCATGGCACATGATGGATGGATGATTAATCGTCTTAAACGACTTCCCGTATCTGCCATGTGTTTATATACCAAAGAGTATGCTTAGCAAGGTGGAGAAAGGAATGTTTCGCGTGGAATGGCTCACCTCGCTTCAAAGGTCACAGATTGCGAGAATTATATGGATTGTTTGCCCTGGCCATGCTGGAGTGCGGGGAATTGAACAGGCTGACAGGCTGGCAGGGAATGCACCTCTTGGTGGTCGATTACTTGTGAACAAGGGAGAGATGGTCGTGCGCCTGTGGGACCAGGTGGAGAAGCGGGGGAACAGATTGAGAACCCATATGTGGAAAGGATGAGATTGCGGGGGATTGGCATAGGTTATGGTAGTATCTCAAAACTGAGAGGGAAGACCAGGAGAACTTTCAATCAAATAGCGGTTGGATTGATTAGTAGTGTGACTCTTCGCTGGCTGTTGAACGATGGGACGTAGCGCGTATTGTAATGTCTTGAGTGCAGTGATGTCGGTTCTTAGCTCAACTCAACTCAAATATTGTCACTGCGATATTATAAAACGTTTCTGCTACCATATTAAGCAACTTTGAAGTCATAACTGTGACACACCCCTACTTCCCATTTTCCGACATTCATTTCTATTTGGTCCAAAACTCCTTTTTGTTTTACACAGAATCTGTTAAGAACACTGGCCTGCCCGCAGACACGGAACAGAACAAGAACTATAAAAGAACACAGAACAAGAACTACAGCAAAACAAGAACTGCAGCAAAACACAGAACAAGAACTACAGCAGGAACATAGAACTACAGCAGAAGCAACTATCTTCAGGGTGGAACTTACTTTAGCTAAAGAGATGTCCACTTCCTTAAGGCGTTTGACCTGCTGAAGGTTGTCTCGCTGCACATGCTGAAGCTTCTCCTTGCAGTGGGACAGTACCTGGACGGTGCTGGCAATTTTCCGCTTCAGTTTCAGCATATCCTACACGGATCAGTGCATTTGACGGGAAATACATGGTGCATGGTTAGTCTGGCTTACGTGTAGATAGCGTTTGGTTAGTCTGATTTATGTATAGATGGTGTATGGTTAGTCTGATTTATGTATAGATGGTGTATGGTTAGTCTGATTTATGTATAGATGGTGTATGGTTAGTCTGATTTATGTATAGATGGTGTATGGTTAGTCTGATTTATGTATAGATGGTGTATGATTAGTCTGATTTATGTATAGATGGTGTATGGTTAGTCTGACATAAGTCAAACTAACCATATACCATCTAAACACAAATCAGACTAACCATACACCATCTATACATGATTGACATGATTGACAATCAATCAATCAATCATGTATAGATGGTGTATGGTTAGTCTGATTTGTGTTTAGATGGTATATGGTTAGTTTGACTTATGTATAGATGGTGCATGATTAATCTGACATATTGTCAAATTATAATGGAAATCACCTACAATTAATCAGACTTTCTGTCACAGTCGATGGGATACAGATGGTGCACTGTTAATGACTTATAGTGAAATTGTACACCCACATCATTATTATCTTCACTGAGTTATCATCTTCTCTAGAAAACAATTCATCAGGTTAACCGTAACTATTGACCAGCTCACAGTGGCTGCGTTGGTGTAATGGTCGGGACATTACACTGATAATGGTAGAGCGCGGTCGGACGAGAGTTCAGTGTCATCTCTTGACGTTCGCTATGGGAGGGAAAGACTGGCCACCTATTCTAACGTGCACTCAGACCTACAAAATATGAAGGTCCTAATACTTCAAAGATCTACACCTTTGCTTTATTGACTACACAAAGGCTTTTGATAAAGTGCGACATGTCAACATGATAAGGATGCTTGAAGATCTACAAATTGATGGAAAAGATCTTAGACTTGTAAAAAACATATATTGGAAACAACAAGCTGCCATAAGAGTTGATAATGAAGTAAGCCAATATCAACCTATTAAGAGAGGTGTGAGACAGGGATGTGTAATGTCTCCAGATCTGTTTTCCCTGTACAGTGAACGTATTTTCAGAAATATTGAAGATATGGAAGGAATCAACATTGGGGGACGATGCATCAATAACATTAGATATGCAGATGATACAGTCTTGATTGCAGACAATGAACAGGACCTGCAAAATTTAGTAGATGCGATTGTTACACATAGTGAACAACTAGGGTTAGAATTAAATTGTAAAAAGACACAGATTATGGTCGTCACTAGGAAGAACGAAATACCACAATGTAATATACAAGTAAATGGGAATATTCTTCAACAAGTGAATAGGTACAATTATCTCGGAACAGTAATAACATCTGATGGAAGATGCCTTGAAGAGATTAGAACAAGAATCGCCATGGCAAAAGTAGCCTTTAGCAAGATGAAAAACATACTGACCAATAAAAAGATGTCAATTGAAACGAGAAAAAGAATGTTGAGATGCTACATAGAACCTGTACTTTTGTATGGATGTGAAGCGTGGACAATGAGCAGTCAGGCTGAAAAACATCTGATGGCTGTAGAGATGTGGTTTCTGGGGAAAATGCAAAGAATACCATGGACAGCCAGAAAGACCAATGAACAAGTCCTTCAAGAAACAAATGAAGATCGTAAATTGATTAGAGAAATTAGACGTAGACAGTCAAAATTTTTTGGGCATGTTATGAGAAGAAATGGACTGGAGAACTTGGTGACGACTGGTAAGATCGAGGGGAACAGACCAAGGGGAAGACCTAGAAGCAAGTACCTGGATGCTTGGCCTTGTGGCATGGTCGAGACAGAAACACGGAGCTGATCCACGACTCTGGTGATCAAGTGAGATGGCAGAACATGACCGCCCACGCTTACCGGCATGGCACATGATGGATGGAATACTTCACATACTCACAGCAGAGTCATGCTGTGGGACTTTATTTATTATTGAACATATCACCACTTGACATAGTTAATTAGTTAGTTAGTCAGTCAGTCAGTCAGTCAGTTAGTTACGGCTCCAACTTCGCGGTAGAGGGTCGCCCCATTATGCTCCGTTCCTGTGCCAATGAATATCATATAAAATGCTCCTCATTGCCCCATGTGAAAAATGGAACAGACAGGAGTCTCGACAAACTAACAGCCCGCACAGGTATACTATGCACAATGCCGCTGCCAGAATTCCAACACAAAATTCCGCCACGAAAAATACAGTTCATCGTCGATGGAAGCGGCAGTCACTAGAAAACCAGCAGCCACACATTACTGCATAAGGCAAACCAGTGAGTTAAGCGACCGGCCAGCCACCATTTTTTTTTTTTTACCATGCAGTTCATGCTACAAACAATCGCGAACAGATGACCACTTCAGATAGTGTTAGAGTACTGCTGGTGTGTGGCTCTGGTCATTCAAATACTCCCATTACTTACAATGCAAAGACGCTTCCTCTTATGTTGCCCTGTATACCCCATTGGAACTTAGGCTATCAAGGAACTGGCACCAGGCCGTCCTATCTTGTACTGTCTCCTGCAGCTCACTCCATGTCCTCCCCATAAAGTGGAACTCTTGTTTGTAATCATAGGGTGGCGGGGTTGGGTTATTCCCTATCAAAGGAGAAATAAGGTGCCTCTTTCTCTCCGCTAGCCTAGGGACGCCCTTGCACAAGGTGGAGTACCCGTTTAGCCCCCCGATCAGAGTTACGTGAAGCCATGGATTCAGGTGGTGGATGAAGTTGAGGAGCAGCCAACAGATAGTTGTAGGTTTTGGTCTCGAGCTTCACGACAGTAGGCGGAGGATCTTTTTTTGTTTTGTTTGGGGGGGGGGGGGGGGAGGGGAGGTGAACAATGGCTACAGTCATCGACCAGTATGGTCACTGCTAGGAAGGAAAGCAATGGCAAACTACCTTCTTTACAGATGCCAAGAATATCATGTACTGCAGTCTTATCGAATACTATGGGCAAACAGAAAAACCTATGAACAAGTCCTTAAGAAACAAATGGAGATTGTAAACTGATTAGAGTCATTAATCTTAGTCAAAATTGTTTGGGCATGTTATGAGAAGAAATGACTTGGAGAACTTGATGACGACTGGCAAGATCGAAGGGGAAGACCGAGAAGTAAACACCTGGATGGCTTGGCCGCATGGCATGGTCGAGACAGGAACACAGAGCTGATCCACGACTCTGGTGATCGAGTGAGATGGCAGAACATGACCGCCCACGCTTATCGGCATGACACATGATGTATGGATGGATGTTTGTAATGCTCTTCTCCGTGTGTTTTAGGTTTCCAACTATTTCATTCTCCCTGTGGGTTCCCGACAATAGTCAGAGACACTTGTACGGGAGGAATTGTAAAAGCAATAAGAACGCGTCTCAAAAATAAAACAAAAAACGTCAAGTAATTAGTTAGTTAGTCGAGGTTCCAACTTCACGGCAACGGGTCGTCCCCATTATGCTCCGTTCCTGTGCCAGTGAATATCACACAAAATGCTCCTCACTGTCCAATGTGAAAAGTGGAACAGACAGGAGTCTCGGCAATCCAACAGCCCGCAAAGGTACACCGTGCATAATGCCGTCGCCAGAATGCCAACACAAAATTCCTCCACGAAAACCACAGTTCATCGTCGATGGACTCGGCAGTCACCAGAAGAAGGACCTCATTGAACTGGGTTTTCTCACATGGCTCTGTCTCTATCCGCAGGGCGATCCGCCGTAAAGACTCGCGGTCCACTGCCTATTCCCCTACATCATGTACATGTATTTTCATGACCAAGGTGTCTTTAATGTCCAGTGTCCACTTTGTGCTGGTCGGCCCCTCCCTTTCTTCTAGGAACCGTGCCTTCTATTGCTCTTCATTCTATACCACTGTGACATTTAACATGCATGAAGTATTTCATTTTCCCAGACCGGATGCAGTTTATGAGCCATATTTTCTTCGATGCTCAGATCTCGCAGAATATCTGTATTTTCCTTCCTCTTGGTCCAAGTTATTCTAATACTCTTTCTCTAACATTTAAGCTCAAAAACCCAGGATTTGTCCTTTGATAATTGTACACTACTCACAACCATATGTTGCCTCAGAGAAGATGCGTGTTCTCAAAAAGGTTACATTCATTTGTTTGCTGGTGTCGTGCCATAGGCTCTTAATGTTGTTTAACTTCTACATTGCTATGGCCAGTCTTCTTTCGGCTTTTGTTGAAGTCTCCACTGTTGGTTTAGTTTAGTCGTCGGATCAACATCACGGCACACGGGTGTAACCCATAAGTGCTCCTTTCTCCTCCTAACTCAAACCTGAGTCTGGAGAAACTAAGCTCAGTGCACTAACTCCGTAGCATCGGCGAGGATCCTGAAAATACTTTGGGTACATTTTTTTTTAAAACTCGAAATTTTGCCCGGGCAGCGCCGTTAGGCTACTCTTTTTCGATTTCCAACTGCCAATGGATTTTTTTACGTGCGCAACAATACATACGGGCGTCCGATCTCAATACCCAGAGACCAGGGAAAATTTTATTACTGGAAGTCCACGTGAAAGGGTCTCCGTCCTCGCCGGGGCATGAACCCGGGACCTCCAGCACTCGAGGCGGACACCATACCTCGAGACCACTCCGCCCCCCCCCCCCCCCCCGCACTGTTGTTAATTATGAAGTTAATGTATTAACAATTTGTGGCATTTTCAGCGTCTTCATTGTTGATTGTGATGGTTGGTTGGCATGTAGTTTTATTAATGGTGATTATTATTATGCTTTTGTTTTGTAAGTTCAGATAATGGTTGTTATCTTCAGTGTTTCTTGACAGACAGGATTAACTGTTCGAATCACCTTGCACTGCTTAAAAGGAGGAACATGCCATCTGCGTATTTTAATTCTGGAACTGTACTTCCACTAATTGTCAGCGAATCAAATACAGGTATAGAAGCCGGGGTGGCTTAGGGAGGATTCAAATTGTTTCAGTATAGATGTAGCTGTACTGCCAGGTTGACACAGCCTAACATAGGCACCTGGACATGTACTGGGAAGTAAAAGTGGTGGGCATTATACTCACAACATCAACCACCAACGGCCGATTGGTCTATAGATTTATGAGTCAGCCTCCATGTGCACGATGCGTCTAAGGCATGTACAAGGGCCCATTACTTCACAAAAACAAGTATAGAATGCAACCTTTTTTTTTTGTTACTCCCCTTTACACCTCAAACCAGTCTGGTGTTTCACCTGTAATCTGGCAGCTGCTTGTTATTAATGGTATAATCTTTCAATGAAGTGAATTCAATGTGCTGAACACCCAAATCTGTCATGATGTTTTCCACACGTTGTAATGATGAACACAGTTACAAGCCTGACTGTAGCCTATGAAGCAAGTGTGAGTATCTACATACTACTCTCTGCTATTCTCAAATATTGTTATCAGTTGAAGATATGGTCCCTGGTTCCTCTGTCCTGTCTGACAACTATCTGTACGTCTTGTAATTAATATTTTAAGTAACTTTCCGTCATGTTCGTGATGATTCATAAAAGAATTCTGCTAGCGTGACTAAGGTATAATTAATCAGAACACTAAACACATCTGCTTGGTTGATAAGATGAGCTGTTGGAGACATCAGGCGGAAAATTAATGTCCACATGTCTAGTCCTAACTTTCTTCTTCTTCTCTACCTTGGAATCAGCCTCTATCTGCTATCTTGTTTCCTGCATGGTCTGCAGATCATGCAAGATACCTTAATATTAGTATTTGACATCTGGGACTGTTTTATTCGGCCATAGAATAGATCTTTCTTAACTGTTTTTACACTACCTTATTGTATATGCCCAGAGTCTGAGGTACTTGCCCGCATTCATGTAGAGCCAATCCCTAGTTTTATGACATGTCAATATTGATCTGTTGCGTCTCACCTCAAAAACAAGGAACGAAGGGAGCATAATTTTCTGACTTCGAAAATAAACATGTATCACTGAACAAACACTTTAACAGGATTCAACCACTTTTCCATTACTTGAGTACACATTGAAGAACCAACATTCCCGCACTCAGGAACACCCCCACACATGCTCTATCCCATTCTTCAGTGGCCAACAAAGAGATCCCATGCTGTTCTACCAAGGGCAGCTCGGTTAAAGGTCCGTCTGCATTTTCCCTTATGAGTTAAGTATCGCACAGTAACCTGTGCTCACTCAACGCTGAAACAGCCTCCCCACGTGTGAATCCTAGTCTGTTTTGCAGCAGTCTCTACTCAGTGCCAGTGAGCCTGCACAATTTTCATTGATTGCTATTTTAAGAGTAAAAAATATTGTGACCACGCCATTGGAAACATTTTAGGGAACTGAGCCCAGACCCATATTTTAGTGACCAAACAACCCTCCAGGTGTGGTGTGGCCAGTGTTATGTCAGCCAGTTTACCTCCCAAAATATTGTCTCTTACTCATTTTAGGAGACTAGGTCAACCTCAGAATCATAAAATTAAAACAGTTCAAGCAAAACACATTATGTCAACTGTGCACATACGCGTATACTTATGGAACTGTCAAGCGCCATCACTACAAGTGTCCACTACTTGCAGATATCAGGAAGTTGTTACTTCCCGAATGCCAGACATTCACTTCGGTGGAATTGTAATGTGCATCATCTTTCTCGTGGTCTGAATGATCTAATTCCCACTCCAATCTGTCAGTGTTTTTTAGAAGCTCTTGGCCTCATTATACTCTGTATGAGGCTGAAGTAGTCTTCCACCTTCCTTTGCTAATGTGTCAGCCTCTTCATGTTCAGGTATGTTGCAATGAGACCCAGATCCTTTGTATGACGACTATTTTTGGGTTAGCTTGGCCTAATGGGTAAGAGCGCTCGCTGGTAAACTTACGGTGTGCTAATGCTGAGGTAGCGGGTTCAACCCCTACACCGGTCAGTTGGACTAAAATGTTAACTACACGTCCTTAACTTGATGATATAAATTACAAGTACCTTAGAAGTCGGAGTGAGAATTGCGAATTGCATTCGTAAGACCCTCGCCAGATAGCCGGTTCTTGCTTGCATAACATTATTTTACAGGGATTTACTTAGGTTATATTAACGTATTAGGGAACTATACAGTGTCTATTTAACTTAAATAATATTGTTTTTTTTTTAAACTTCTTCTTCTGCTGCGTTCATCCGGAGAGTTTTTTTTTTTTTTTTGGACGTGATTGTGTTGCGTCTGTTTACAGCAGAGCTGCGATATTGCGCTGATAGGCCGACTTCTGCGATCATTTGACCGGGTTAATCTTCCCGGGATTTTTAAAAACTATATGCACATCATATTCTGTGCTCTGGTTTAGCGTAATTACTTTGTTCACTATTTGAACATATTGTTTGTTCTGTTTAACTTAAGTACTTGTTGGGTTTACTATTTGCACAGCATATACTGTGTTCTATGTCACCCTAAATTTATGTTTCATAATTGATGTCTATTGATAAGAGAATCTGGCTGCAAGATCCAAGTGTGTTTGTGTTGTATGTCTGTCATAAATTCATATGTAAGGCTCACTTTCCCCCCGCATATCCTATTACAGGACATCGCTGTCAACACCAGCATTTTACCGCTGTTATTGATTTCTTGGCAAGCTTACGCTCAGTAGTTAGCTATTGCTTTCTGAGTGGCCGGCTCAAATATCCCGTAAGTAACGGGCGCTACTAGAACCAGGCACTACGTTTTTCGGTTACCGAACTTGACCGGAGATTTATTTATGGTGACTTTCGTTTTCTTGTTTTTGTGTCTGCGATTTAATGAGGTTTAGAGTACTCATGATGTTAAATTCCCCGATTATTTCAATATCGAGTTAAAACAGACACCGATTACTTGATATAGTTTTTCCCACCCGTTTGGCCTTGTTCATTTCTGGCGCTTCGAGAATCCTTGTTATACCGAACAGCCAGGCTGTCTATTCTAAGTGGTAAGTAAACCCCTAAATACCATTTTATGAGACGTACTACATTGTTATTCTATGCATTGTTAAATTTAGCATCCATTTTTATGTGTATATTGTAATTTTCGACCATTTAAGTTGGCATTCAATGTCACACTAACATTATTAAGATCGCATGCTGTAATGAGGTATTTCAATGGCCGGAGATGACAGTTTTACTCCAGTTAGGAACATTTAATATTGTTGTGGAATCTTCAGAGCGACTACAATGATAATGAATGCATTTTTACATTCAACGCCCATTATTGTATGTATGTGCAATTTTTCATCACTCTGCATGGACCAGATCATTGATCATTTTTCATCTTTCCAACAGAACATCTTTTGTCAAACTGCATCTATCTACGCTGGCTGACAAGACTCGCGTGCAGTCCGCGCGCGGTCTGACGCCATCGCAGGATGGCGTGGAGATGAATATATCTGTCTGTGTGTGTGTGTGTGTGTGTGTGTGTGTGTGTGTGTGTATATATAAGCTGGCAGAGTTATTTGTCCTTGAGTTAGACGGGCCGCTGTGTTAATCTCCCTTGGCATGAGCGTAACCCACATTGGTGTGAGTGTGTAGGTAGGGTCACAAAAAACGAAAAGGTCAAAACCGTTTTCTTCAATACGTTCCTGTTAAATGATAAACTAACACACAAGCATTAATATCTCGGCTTAAAATTGACCTACATACTTGAATAAGGTACTGTTGGATTTGTTTTTTCAAGAGGTATCCAACTATGCAGGTTATATAATTAAACAGAAATTGTGAAAATGTTACTAAAGTGGCTAGCTAGAACCGCTACTGATTCTCGCGCAGCTGCTTTTGCTCACGTGGATAAACGGGATTACGGAGAAAGTCGCTAACCCATAGGCCATGGAGACCGGCTTAAGGCTCATGCTTCCACTTAAAATACAATGACGCTTATCTCATCATCTCATCTTGTTCTTCTACCTTGCGGTGTCTGGGTGAAGCATAAACAGCGGGAGAGTGCCCGTTTATGGGCTTCATGTATAGAGATTCCCATGGACTCTGCTACTCCCTCTGTCCATCGTTTACGTGGTCAGCCTCTTCTCCTACTTCCATTTGGCCTATAAGCAGAAGAAGAGGCCGACCACGCTGTTGGAAATCCTTAAACGATATGGAATGAGTACACATCTAACAAACTTATGTAGAAGCTTGTACAACAATGACGCTAACTGAGCAAATCATTACAAAGAAATCCCTCATCTGTCATTCTGTATTTTGTTCACCACGCCAGTTATGTTTGTAAAGTCCTCTGCCAGAGATCTCTTTATATAATTAAATAATTACGCCGTGTGAGGACTGGTAGCTGTAAAGGTTATTTATTCAAATGAGGTGGCTGCAAATGCTTAGGTTACAGACGTAATCATGCCCATACCTCATTCTTTTCCTCTATTTTTTCATTCAATGTTTGATTCTCAATTTTCAGCTGCTCAAAATCCTGTATGCGAAGACCATCCTCAAGTTCCTCCTGATACAAAACAAACAAAATCAGCAAATAATATAAAAAGTGCACAAAATAATCAATGTCAATCTTAGTCTCCCTTCCGTCCTTCTCCCGGGAGCTAGTAGATTATTCAGTTAGCATATGTTGCTAAACTCTGTATAACTTGTTGCCACGTGTGTCTGTCGCTTGTAAACATTCCCAGAACTGAGGTTCATCGCATTACCCCTTTGTGTGCTGTTTTAAGGCGGAGAATTGAAATACCCAGAATTATATCACAAAGGTGGCATGGTTTAGCGAAAAGAACAAAAACCACAGGAGTTTAAGAGGGGAGCGGATCCACTTCATTGTACAGGTTTGTATCCCATGTGACTCGGTTTGTTTCCGCAGGGTGGCCTGTCGAAAGCGTCGTACAAAGCACGAACTCTGTAGCTCCAGCGACGACTCTCGGGAGTCTCCGAGAACATTGCACTCGTGAATCGAGTGACGTAGGCCGGAATGGAGTCCACAACCTTGTAGGCCGGCGCCATAACCAATTCGTCACTGAGACTCCCTGGTTTAAGACAAAGAGAGCTATTCGGAAAATGTTACAGAATAAATCTAACAACTTCCACACTCTCTTGACTGGCATGTAGAGATCGCCTTTCTTCATCACAGGGTAGTGAGTAACAGACTCAATCAACACATGCACAGACTTCATCTGTTTGCTTCGTCACTACTGACGTGTGGACTGAATAAACAAACTGCTGAACACATTCTGCGGGACTGCCTTCATACAACGAGGAAGAAATGTATGCTTTATTCAATTGTCAAATAGATCTTCCTGAGCTGCTTCCAACATTAGCAGGACCGCTGGGAGAATGTGTACAGCCCTAATTAGAGTACTTTGAAGGGGATTAGGGTTTCAAACTTGCCAGGTGAGCAATTGTATTTTTCCTGGCCGAAAATATTATACTTTTTTACCAGACCTCAGACAAGCTCATTGAACCAACTATAAACTTCCAGCTGTACGGAAATACAATGGAACCCCCAAAACATGATCAAGTTTATCTTGAGAACTTGATTTTAATTTCAAGCAGAAAAATAAGAATGGCTTCCATTGTAAAGATAATGAACATTGTTGCCATGCCGTTGGTATTATGTGAGGATATGGAGCCGGACCCATATTTCGGCGCCCAAAAGGCTTGATGTGTTCAGTGTCTTGTCACCCATGTTTTATACCTCGCGAAACATTTTCTGCTATCCATTGCCCATTGTAAGAGATCGGGCCCATCCTAAAGCCACATAGTTTGTCAAATACAATAAATGATTACTCAAATATATTGAAGCTCTAGCCATTAGGTTTTAAAACATATGTTGTGCAGACTGTGTAGTGAATCTGTGATTACTGTAAGGATAACACATGTTCCACACTAGAACAGTATCAGCGACTATGTGTTATGTTTTTCAGCCACATATGATTCATCTATTCACTTCATATGAAATATAACTCTGCACTGTGGATCTGATGAGATGCAATGAAATACGCCAGACAGTAAATTGTGCAAAGTATTGCTCATCGCTTCCCTGTTTCTTCTTCTTCTGAGTTCATCAAGATTTTTTTTTTCGGATGTGACTGCGTTGTGCCTGTTTACAGCAGAGCTGTGTTCTTGCGCCGTCAGGCCGACACATCCGACTTCTGCGGGCATTTGTTGACCGGGTTAACCTTCCCGGGGGGCTTCCCTGTTTTAAACTCACTACAGGAATACATCTTTTGAATGTCATATCTCGCAATGCCTAAAAGAACTACATGTAAAGTACTTATCATACAGGAAAGTCACTATTTGAAGTTAATACAGACACTGCATATCCATAAGTAGGACCAGACAGAATTTAGCAGATTATAGTCTATCTACTATTTGTAACACACATCCATTCAGTAGCATGTCCCTTGCAGAACTTCGCTCCCATAACAATCGTCCGGAAAACTTCTCGGTCATAAGCAATTGTCCCGCATCAGATAAACCTATCTGGAGAGCATCTGTCACATCCTGCATCCGTCTTCTTTTTGACCCTCCTCTTCCTCTCTTCCCAGGCATATACCCCTACATTATTGTTCTCTCCAAACTTTCATGACGTTTCAAGCGACCAAAATATTTCAATTATCTTTGTTTTATCGTCTTTAGCAGCCAACCTTCTTCAATAGTCAGATCTTGTCGCATGGATGCATTTGTTCTTTTCTGTATCCAAGATATTCCTAGATCCCGTCTATAACATTTACATTCAAGGATATTTATGCGCTGTTCAGCTTGTTTAGTAAGTGTCCAGGTCTCTTTGTATGGAATTTGTGAAAAGGGAAACAATACATCAGAAAGAAGTGTTTGATTATTATTTCCCTTGTACATCTGTGGTATCGGGCACAATTGCTATTTCAAAATAATGTACTGGATCAGGTCAAGTTAAAGTAACAACTGTCTGGCGTGAAGTAGTGAAAGCTGCAACTTGCATATACATATCTAAAGTAGTAAAACCTTGGGTAAAGTAACAGCTGTCTGGCGTGAAGTAGTGAAAGCTGCAACTTGCATATACATATCTAAAGTAGTAAAACATTGGGTAAAGTAACAACTGTCTGGCGTGAAGTAGTGAAAGCTGCAACTTGCATATACATATCTAAAGTAGTAAAACACTGGGTAAAGTAACAACTGTCTGGCGTGAAGTAGTGAAAGCTGAAACATGCATATACATATCTAAAGTAGTCAAACATTGGGTAAAGTAACAGCTGTCTGGGACTGTGACGACATAATTTAAAGTATTTTGGTCGGATAAGGCTTAACTGATCAAAGAATGAAAAACAGAAATATCACAAATACATAAATCAGCTTGCCGAAAAGCTGTGTATCTCCTGTTCAGCTGTGCGGATGCGAATAAAAGACAATGAGTAATGAAACGGTGAAGAAAAAACTGTAGGCAGCGAAAAATGTGGTTTTTAAGAATCTAAAACGGTATCGAGAAAAGTGTGTGTGTGTGTGTGTGTGTGCGCGCGCGCGCGTGTGTGTGTGTGATAGAAAGTGTGATTGAGAGAGAGAGAGAGAGAGAGAGAGTGTGTGTGGGTAAGAGTGTGCAAAAGAGAGAGAGTGTCAGAGAGAATGTGTATATATGTGTGCGTGAGAGAGAGTGCGAGAGCGAGTGTGTGTATGAGAGAGAGAAAGAGAGAGAGAGAAAGAGAGAGAGAGAGAGAGAGAGAGAGAGAGAGAGAGAGAGAGCAAAGTTATTATGGTGGCAGACATGTTGTATTAAAAATTAAATTAACGGGGGCACTTAATCAGTTAAAAGTATCAAATGATAGAGAAGATTCGAGTCACGGTCGCCAATGTCTGCTCCTGACCTGGCATAAGTAGAGGAAAAAGAAGAGGACGAAGAAAAAAATATGGCGAAGATGAAGGTAAATCTGTGGTGTTTTGTTTGGTACAGGAAGTTTCATCATCATCATCATGTGCCATGTGGATCAGCTTGGGCGGCCATGGTTCTCCATCTCATCTGATCACTAGACTTGAATCAGGTCTGTGTTCTTATGCCAAGTGCCCAAGCCACCCAGCTATTTATCTTTCTGCCTTCCCCTTCTTATTTCCCCATACATGTTGCCAGTTGTCACCAAGTTTTATCACCCCACGTGGCTTCATCTCTAGATTTCACCCATCGGCAGGCACTCTCTATGACAGTTGTAGCAGACGTCTATCTAAAGTTGAGTTTAAATGTGCTACTCTTCGCATGCGATGTATTGCCGACAACCACGCGCGACAACTGTCTGACTTCAGCTCGAATATAACTATCCTCGATCAGCGTCTTAGACAACTTACCTCGGGTAACTATTTCTTGTATTGCGTTATACGGTGTATCATCAACAGCACTAACCACCATTTATACAAGTGTCTTTCCGCGGCCAAAAACGCCAAGTTAGCCAAACTCCGTGCCTCTACCTCTACTCCCTCCTCGTCTCCTCTCCCACCTCACCTTACCACTGGCTCCGATAACTTAGTTGTGTGCATACCACCCGACCTTCCACTATCGGCATCGGAGAAATCGGTCCTCAGCAAAGGGCTCCGGTTCATACCGCTACGTCCCTGTGGTGATAGATACGCATTACTGCAGGACGTTCATCGGTTCCATCGCACTCTTAGACTAAAATATCATTTCAGCAATCAACCTCATAGTGATAACTCTTCGGATCCTACCGACCATTTCTCTCACCTCTCCAAACGTAGGTCCACTTGGGTTCCCAATCCAGGGGCATCTAAGGCCCTTGATTTATACATCGACAAAACACTTTACGACATCCAAAAACTCAAATTCAAGCCACTACGACATTCCAACCTCACCGTGGATGAACAACGGGCACTTACACAGTTGAAACGTCGTGATGACATAGTTATCAAACCTGCCGATAAGGGAGGGGCGCTAGTGGTTTGGAGGAAAGACTTGTATATTCAGGAAGGCAACAAGCAACTTGGGGATGCAACCTTCTACAGACCAAGGACACAAGATGGGACAGTCAGCAACAACACCCAGGTCAAAAGCGTGACTAACGCCATCATCCAGCAAGGTCTTTTGCCCAGCTCTGCCACCTCGCTGATCATCCACGATAGCAGCTTGGGCAAACCCGCCTTTAATATGCTGCCTAAGACGCACAAACCAGGTAACCCAGGCAGACCTATCGTCTCGGCCTGCTCTTGCCCTACAGAACTGATTTCAGAGTTCCTGGACAGCATGTTTCAGCCGTTGGTTGCCAGCCTCCCTTTGTATATCAAAGACACCAACCACGCTATCTCCTTCTTCGATTCCATCAGTTTCACAAACCCTTCTCAGTATCACATCTTCACTTTAGATGTGACTTCACTCTACACATCCATTCCTCACTCTGACGGCCTTAAAGCCTTGGAATTTTTCTTGGAGAAAAGGCTTAACCCCTCAATAGCCACTGGACCATTGCTGCATCTTGCGGAGTTAGTCCTCAACCTCAACTCGTTTGAGTTCAATGGGGACTACTTCGACCAGATCAGCGGTGTGGCCATAGGTACTAAGATGGGTCCCAGTTATGCCTGCCTCTTCATGGGCTATCTGGAGCAC
The DNA here is from genome assembly GCA_014155875.1 of Cepaea nemoralis. NCBI lineage: Eukaryota > Metazoa > Mollusca > Gastropoda > Stylommatophora > Helicidae > Cepaea > Cepaea nemoralis. The sequence continues at coordinate 145,977 of JACEFZ010027407.1, forward strand.
CAGGTATGGAGTCAATACACCGGTAGGCTCCCGGAGCTCTACAGGAGGTACATTGATGACTGCTTTGGTGTCTCGGGCATGCCCTTGCCTGACCTTCAGAACTTCATTGCCTTTTTCTCAGACTTCCATCCCAGCATCAAACTTACCTCCACCATTTCTTCGTCGGCCGTTAACTTCTTAGACCTCAGTCTCTTTAGGTTCCGCTGGTCTATGCACGACGGTTTATTATAAACCAACTGACTCGCACTCATTACTTCTCTATACCTCCTCCCACCCTCCCTCGTGCAAACGTTCTATTCCTTTCTCCCAACTGTTACGTCTCCGACGACTTTGTCAGGATAACAACGACTTTCATCAAAAAGCCCACGAAATGCTTGATGTCTTTCGCCTTCGTGGCTATCCTGAGAATGTTCTATCAACAGCTCTTCACCGCTGCCAGTCTATCAGTCGCACTGAGGCTCTCTCCTCCAGGCCGAAACCACGAAACAATAGATCTGTCCTCTCACTTACTTACCATCCCCACAATATTGCTGCCAAGAATATCCTCTTGAAACATCTATCCATTCTCCGGGCGGACTCGACCACTCGTGATGTCTTCTCAGAGGCCCCTCTGGTGGCGTATAAGCGGGATTGTAACCTCAGGGATGTGCTGGTCCATAGCAGGCTACCCCAACCTCACCAGTCTCTTCCTGGCACGGGGGCTTGTCTTCGATCGCGTTGCAAGACCTGTCCATACGTACTTCAAACCCAGAGTCTGACATTCCCTAAGACAACCTTCCACATCCGTGAGGGTTTCTCATGCATCAGTCGCAGCGTCATCTATGCGATTACCTGCACACGTTGCGACATGAGATATGCCGGTGAGACAGGATTACGTCTTGGGGACAGATTTAGACAACATCTTTCTGATATCACCGGCGGCGCCCAGAAACCAGTATCCATGCATTTCAACAGTCCTGACCACCATGGCGCAGCCGACATACTGGTCACGGCCATCAAATCATGCGCATCCCACGAACGGGATCGGAAGACATTGGAACACCGTTTCATCTTCCAGTTGGGCACTCTCTCCCCTCACGGCCTTAATGTCCAACACAGCTTCATTTAACTCCCTACCCCACCCCCTCCCACCCCCTAGCTTACAGTCCACCATCTAGGTACGTGCAGGTCCTTTAAAGGACATCACAGTCAACTTTCTTGGCAGGTTTATGTTCGGTGTTTTGCCATCGTTTTCTGAAGCGACCGCCACTCATGCCCCTCTGTGTGGACTAACACTATGTAGTTTTCCGCAGCGGTGTTTCGAGCGCTTAACGAGAATTGCTAATTGTCAACTGCGTCCGCGACATCTTTGCCGATCTTAAATTTCACTTTTCGCACACCTGGCGCTTCTCCACCCCACTCCCCTCCCGCTTGACCTTTGACCCGTGTACAATACATCCGGTCTATTAATCCACTGGAGCCCTACGCGTGTCAGTCTTTCCAAGCTAGGACACGAATCAGATGAGTACATTTTATTAATTTAATTAGTTTAATAGTTTAATATTGCCATAGTGTGTTTCATGTAGGATTGTGTTGGTTTGTATTTGTTTGTCCTGTGCTGACGAAGGCTTTGGCCGCAACGTCCAATTTGTCTCTTGTAGTCGTGTTTTAGTAAAGCTCACAATCTACTTCTCGTTTTTTTTGGGTGATTCATTCATTGCCTTTAATATATTGAGCAGATAATAATCATTTTTACCAGTTAACAAACCTTTCAGGAATGAATGTCCACGTTGTGCAGCAGTAGCACACTTGGAAGTCTGAAGTTTAACTCCGCTTGAGGCGCCCTCACGGACCTTTGTTCAACATATCAGACCAAGGTGTGCATAATTAAACAAAGACACCAAAACAGCGCCCTAAGGTACCTATAGGGTTGGATGTAGTAAGATTAGCGGTGAAGTGAAAGAAGTTTACCTTTGACCTTAGCACCAACTTTTTCTTATCCATGCTGTTCTTAAGTTTGATGATGGCCAGTCTGACTTTGGAAATCTCGTACTCCTGTTTGGGAATGTCAGTCAAATAGTGCTCCACATCCTGGTGTGATCAATTACAGCAGAAATTATACTGTTGTCCAGGCTTCAGACACAAAATTACAGCAGAATTATACTGTTGTCCAGGCTTCAGACACAAAATTACAGCAGAATTATACTGTTGTCCAGACTTCAGACACAAAATTACAACAGAAATTATACTGTTGTCCAGGCTTCAGACACAAAATTACAGCAGAAATTATACTATTGTCCAGGCTTCAGACACAAAATCAGCAGATACACAGACTGACAAGCGCGGTGTATCTGTTAAAAATGAAAATACAGGCGATGATACATCTGGGGTGAGGGAAGGCACCTGCGGTACAAAGAGGTGTCCTTTCTGAACTGATTAATCAAATGTGGGGTATCAGATGTGGGTCGTGTGGAAATGAGTAGCTCAGTGTGGGATAAGGTACATATTGTGGAATAAGGTACTTGGTGTAAAGTGAGGTATTCAGTGTGGGATGATGAATCGGGTATAGTGAGATTATATCCAGTGTGATATGATGAACCGGTGTATAGTCAGATTGTATCCAGTGTGATATGATGAACCGGTGTATAGTGAGATTATATCCAGTGTGATATGATGAACCGGTGTATAGTCAGATTATCAGTGTTGTCTACGTACTCTGTGCGAGGATTTCACGGGCCTCTCTGTGGACAGAAGACCAGATAGAAACCAGTTACATTTTGTTTTCATTCACTACACTGTGAACTCCAGCATTAGTCCATACATTACTACTACTTCTAGTGCCACTGGACTGATTTTTGCGTGTGGATTAGCTTTTCCTTTTACCGGTGTCCCTCGCCATCAGGCAAACCCATATTTACTTTAGAGGTACTGGTAAATTACTTCCCCAATTCAAGGACGAGAAGTCAACATTTTAGTCCAACTGATCGGTGTAAGAGTTTAACCCGCCAGCTCAGCACCAGCACACCCGAATCTTATCCACCCACTACAATGACGTCAATCCTCTTTCATGAACCCCTTTAGGGGGTCCGTGTAACCGAGTGGATAAGAGCGCTCGCTCTTTAGCTTCCGGTGCGTTGATGCCGAGGTAGCGGGTTCGTCCCCTACATCGGTCAGCTGGATAATAATATTGACTTTTCGTCCTTGACTTGGGAACATAAATTACAAGTACCTCGGAAGACGGAGTGGGTTGGCCTAATGGCGAGTAACATGCAATAAGGAAAGTTAATCCACAGACAAAGATCAGTCTAGTGAACTAGTAGTAGTAGCACATGGACTATGCTTGAGGAGTTATTCTTCTTCTTCTTCTTCTTCTTCTTCTTCTTCTTCTTCTTCTGCACTCATCCGGAGATATTTTTTTCTGTTTTCTGACGTGATTGCGTTATGTCTGTTTACAGCAGAGCTGCGTTCTTGCGCCGTTAGGCCGACACATCCGACTTCTGCGGGCATTTCTTGACTGGGTTAACCTTCCTGAGGGTTTCGTAAGAGTTTGACTCTCACTGTTGTGGTGTTATCCCCCATCCCAGCTGGCCCATTTAGAACAACCGAAGACATAACTTTCAGCCCTCAAGGGAAGGCAGGGGCAGACCATGGGCATTCCCCGCCATCCAAGGAGGCTTCCATAATTGCAGAGCCGATACATAGCGCTCTGGTACTGGGCTCACCCAAGGAATCGTCACGTTCCTGCACATGGCTGCTTAGCCTCACTTCGCTTGAGTTCAAAGCAAAGCATTCATTAAAATAAAACCTTTAAATGCATACAGAGGAACAGATAATGCATGTCAGTTTTCATTAAGCAAGTTTCATAATAAATATCTGCAAAAGATATTCCACTCACTTTTGAGGGTATTTGTTTCCGGGTGTGACTAAATAAAGCACTCTGAACCACTTTTTGCATCAAAGCCAACAACTTCTTCCGCTCAGCTGCAACCTCCTCTTTCTTCTGCCGGCACTTCAGTTTTGCAGAACTGGCATATTCCCGGTGACTATCAATGCTGTTTACAACCATTTCTCGCACACTATTCAGCTCAGCTGTAAAAAGATATGCTTTTAATGATTTCATGCGCTTAGCACTTGAATGAGCTCTTATATACAGTGCAAATCGCATAAGGCGATCTCGGATGTAGCCAATGTATGTTGTGAAGAACAATTTGTTTATCCCAGGCAGGGCCGGATTAAGCCATCTTGGCGCCCTAGGCACAAACCCACATGGGTGCCCCCTACTGCCCCGGGCCCCCGATCCTCCACTGACTGCTGGTATGTTCAATATTATGCAAAAAAACTAACAAAGAAAAACAGTTGTGAAATGTAAACACATATGTTTGTACTACTATCACTCATATAAAACCTACAATAAGGTATTTCTGTATTAAAATTAATAGTTAATTAATTTTGTAATAATAGTAGACAAAAATACTGTAACTTTTTTGATAGATAAGAAAGTCAGAGAGAGCACACATTTACATTTTAAAGTTCTTTTTTCTAGATTTACGTCTGGCAAAGTTTTTGAGTACATCATCAAAGTTAATTTTGCGCAACAAGTCTGCCTCAATCATCAGCAAAGATAAGGAATCAAGCATTTCTTGTTTCATTGTCGATCTACTTGGATTTTTTGTACGTTTCAACTGGGAAAAAGAGTGCTCAGTTGAACAGTTCGTAACCATTAATGTTAAAAATATGCGCAAGGCGATTTCTACATTTGGAAAAGCACACTCGATTTTGTCTCTAACTATTACTTTGTAGAGTTCTGCATGACTGAACGTGTTGTTGTCAGATTTTGATGCACGAAACTTGTGGCGAATATATGAGTGGAACTGTTGTAGTTCAGTATATAAATTATTGTTCAGATCTTCAGGATAAGCATTTATTAGTTCTTCACAATACCGAGATGTTTGTGGTACATCGACCAAACAAGAAAATCGAACTGCTAGATCATTATATACCTGTCCTCGTCTACTCATCTCTGTCTCAAGTTTGTCAACAATGGTGTAGAAAGCAGATATACGAAATTTGTCTCTGGCATTCTGAGATACCTCAGGGGCATCACCACCAATGACCACTGTCTTTCGTTTACGATTACGGGTCAAAGTTGACTTATAATCCACACCTGGTGTTATTTCTTTTGCAGCTTCTTCAAATCTTTCAAATTCATTTCTAGATTCATGCAAGTGATCTGCTAGTGAAGAATACAAATCAGCACACGTTTTCAAGTTCACGTGTTCATTTTGTAGAGCTTGACTGACCCTGTGAAAATGTTGTAACACTTCTTCCCAAAAGACAAGCATGAAAGCAAATTCTAATTCTTGCATCTTCTTTGCAATGTTTTCTGCTTCTCTTCTGGTGTCCCCCTTCTGTGACTGGTCTTCTTGTAAACATTCTAACGCTTCTATAATCTGAGGATGAGACATTAGAATGGCTTCAGTTGCAACCCATCTAGTATCGGAAAGGGACTTTACCAGCTTTTCATTCACAAGGCATCCTTTCAGAATCTTCCATCTTTTGGTTGAAGCTGGGAAAAAAGTATAGATCAGTTGCACTGTAATGGAAGAAGTTTACTGCCTCTAAATAAGAGTCAACGGCACTTCTGCCTACCAGATTTAGTGAATGGGCAGCACAGGGTATGTATATAGCAAACTCATTTTCTTCTAGAATTTTTTTCTGCATGCCCTTGTAGCACCCAGACATGTTAGCCGCGTTGTCGTAGGACTGACCTCTGCATTTCGAAAAATCAATATTGCAAGCTTGAGGACTTGTGGTGCCCCCCAAATGCTTGGTGCCCTAGGCACGTGCCTTGTTTGCCTAATGGTTAATCCATCCCTGATCCCAGGCAATGTTTCTTCTTTGTCACTTGTCTATTATAAGAGGAATTTCTGATAAGAAGAACTATCTCTTGGGTCCCGGATGAGTTCGCCTTATTAGGTCTGCACTATATTACTATTATTTTGTTGTGGAGTTGACAGGCTTAGTGTGTATTGATCACGGATGATCGGAGATGTCATGATCCTGGCGGTGAAAGGACATCGCTGGCTTTTCCTGTTAGATGGTGTAATTTTCTGCATAAAATATTGTCACTTACTGTGTAATGTAGTATCCTCTTTAAAGTAAGTTTTTGTACAAAACAGTGTAACCTTCACTATAGTGTATCTTTCTGCATGCTGTGACCTTCTTTATAATGTAACCACCTCTATAATGTAACTTTCTGTATAAAACAGTGTAACCTTCTGTATAATGTATCTTTCTGCATACTGTAACTGTCTGTATAATGTAGCATTCTACATACTGTAACATTCTGCATTAAGAAGTATAATGTTGTATATGACAGCATGGATGTGTACCATTCTGTATAAGTCAGTGTAACATTCTGTAAACACCAGGTTTGATGCAACTTTCAATATAACATACTTCCACACAGTTTAGCATTCTGTATTCTTCTTTCGTTCGCTTGAAATGTGTCTATATCTGAATTGTTGTCTCTTGTATGAATTTCATTGTCCTTTTTAGTTCAATCCGGGGTAGATATAGTTTATCTTCCGATGTTGTTTCTCTAAGCCAGAAGGTTTGCCTAGATATGTCGTACTTTGGACAGTTTTTGAGTATGTGATCTGCTGTCCGCGGCGCCAAACCACATGTGCACATGGCTGATTCGCCTATCTTGAATTTTGTCTAGATGTGGTACATTCTGTATTAGACAATATGGCATTATGTATACAGAATGGTATGATGCAACATTCTGTACAATGTAACCTTATTTGGTAAGCAAAGGACTCTTTTTCACATCATGAGTAATTTTAGGTATATGGCGCTAACATCATATATTTAGACCAATTGGGTGGAGCTGCATGGTGCAGTGGTTAAGCCGATCACCTCATACTCAGAAGGCCGTGGGTTCATTTTCAAACTGTCATTCGGTTTGTGAGTGCAGCCTTTATTTCTGAGACCTCTGAGGGACTTTGCCGGTACAGACTATCTGCTCTGTGTGGCATTATCTGAACCTGCCCTGCTGAAAGAGACTGAACTAGACGAGGACAAACCTGGTGTAATGAAGCTGATCCTCTTGTTATTTAACCCCATTCTTGTCGGGACCAATAGACATTTGATGTGTAATAGTAAAAACAAAGGACCCTCCCCCCTAGCGTGAGGCATTTTGGGGTAAAAAGTACTGGCCCCATACTTTTTCAACCCAATCGGCACTAGCTGAGCATTGAGATTAATATAATACCTGCCGCCTTTACTTCCTAGAACGTTTCCTGGTGTCCATGATAGATTGGCTCAGTCCAGGTCAATGCAAAAACACCATGCCTGTTTCAAAGGGGATTCGAACACTTGGACACCACGGCGGCTGGCAATCATGCTGGCTACTACACTATTATGGCTTTGAACTAATATAATAAAGTAAAAAGTATCTCAGCTACTACACTACTATGGCTATGAACTAATATAATAAAGTAAAAAGTATCTCAGCTATTAAACTACTATGACTATGTACGAGTACGAGGTAAAGTCAATAAGTAAGTCACAAATTGTTGTAGAAAAATAACTAAATATGATAAAAACTTGAAACCAGTTTATTTGTATACATACAGTGTCCCTTTATTTCTCACCATAATTTCCACCAACATTGATGCACTTTTCACATCGTTTTGTCAGTCCTCCAAAACCGGCTGCATAGAACTGCGTGCTCTGTTTTTTAAACCACGTTTTCACTTCACATTCAACTTTGGCGGCATTCGCGAAATGGCTCCTGCCAAGATGGATTTCCAGTGGCCCAAAAAGGCGGAAATCGCTAGGGGCTAAGTCGGCGCTGTAAGATGGGAGTTCCAGAACTTCCCACCTTAGTTGGTTAATTTTCTCCTGAGTTAATCGAGCCGTATGTGGTCTGGCATTGTCACAAAGAAGCAACACTCCTCTAGTCAGCAGTCCTGGACGCTTTCTTCGAATTGCATCATGAAGCATCGATAGAACTTGACAGTAGGATTCAGAATTCACACTGTCACCTTTCTTCTTGAAATTGGTTAAAAGCACTCCTTGACAATCCCAGAACACTGTCAGAATAACCTTCAATGCTGATGGCGACAACTTGAATTTTTGGACACAAGGCGAAGAAGGATGTTTCCATTGCATTGAAGCACGCTTTGATTCGGGCTGGTAGTCAGCATAAACAGGAAGCATTTCATTATGAATGTCCTTTACAGGTCAGTCCTTCTGCCCACAAAAAAAAAAAAAACACGCACAACAGCACGATGCGCTTTGGTCGTACACTCCGTAAGTACAGTCGCCATTTTGTTTATGGGCTGCGCATGCGCATGCGACACCTAGCGCCACCTAACGAACGAGAATATAAAGTTCCATGTTGCTGTCAACTAATGACACCTGTAGAAAGCACCAGCTACATTTACCTGCCATCCCACAGAGCTGTGTGACTTACATATCGACTCGCCCTCTGTATAATAAAGTAAAAAGTATCTCAGCTACTACACTGCAATGGCTATGTACTAATATAATAACATAAAAAGTATCTCAACTACTACTTGCCCAGTCGTTTCAAGTATGCCTCCTCATTCACAATGAATGGTTTCTCCTGGTCTTGTTTTTCATCTTTTTTCTTCTTCTTGTAGTAGTCTGCAATTTTGCTCTGCAAGCTAAGGCTGGTCCAGTGCAGTGAATCGTGTTTAAGCATGGCCTTCTGGGTAGAGTAGCAGCAACAAATGTTCGGTTTCAAGTAATTGTGGCCGAGCCATACATGTCTAAGTAATAAGCAATGTTTAACTTTTCACTGATATATTGGTTAGTTGATTTGTGGATTATCAACGGTTGGTTGGTGGTTCACTGAGAGAGAGAGAGAGAGAGAGAGAGAGAGAGAGAGAGAGAGAGACGAGAGAGAGAGAGAGAGAGAGAGAGAGAGAGAGAGAGAGAGAGAGAGAGAGAGAGGCGAGACAAGAGGCAGAGAGAAAGAGATAACACAGACACATTGTACATAAATTACAACCAACTCAAACCTGGTGAACAGAAACCACAGTGGGGAGATCGATTAAAAAATGCAAAATTAATAATACAATAATAATATAGCAAAATAACGTTCAACTAATATATCAAAATAATCTTAGCCACAAAACAAAAAAATTCGACGTTTCTATCCCCGAGATCTTCTTCAGGAACAGAACAAATCACATCTAAAGAAAATCTGAGATTAGTTTTTTTTTTTTTTTTTAATGCAAACACAGAAAAATATCAAAAGGATGCAAACGGGTGACTGGCACGGGAAGTGCACATTACATACCTAGCTGTTTTCATTTTATATTGTCATATGGTGCTGCAGCCTTTATTACTCTTATCGGTTATAATTCATATCATTTTGTTACTTGCCTTCAATCGCTCGTATAGGTCAGCATGGCCGAATGGATAAGAACGCATGTTCTTAAATATCCGGTGTGCAGATGGCGAGGTAAGGGGTTCAATCCCTACACCGGATAGTTGGACTAAAAGGTTAACCTATCGTCCTTTACTTGGGGACAAAAATTACAAGCACCTCTGAAGTCGCCGTGGGTTCGTTTGATGGTGAGGGACACTGTTAATAGGGAAAGCTAATCCACACGCAAAATTCAGTCCAGAACTACTAGAAGTGGTGTTTATGGACTACGCTTGAGTTCAAAGCGAGCGAGCGAGCGACCAAAAAATACTACTCCTGGGAGGATTATTTTTAGCGAATAATGGTCGTCATTTACACGAGCAAGCCAAGCGAGCGTCCAACATTTCACATTGGGGAGAAGGGTAATTCTTGGCAGCTCCAACTGCAACTATCTGCCCCTTCACAGAATCACTTCTACAGTGGTGTGTGTATTAAATGCTTGTATGGTTTCTTTACTATTTGTAACCTATAGGAAATTGGAGTTGCCTGGTGGTACAGTGTCCGCCTCTAACTTGTAAAATGCCAGGTTTATATACAGCTGAGGGCTAGTTTTGTTTTAAAGCAATCTGATGTTACATCTCTCGCCCCTCCAAATCTCGTGGTACTGGATAGCATGTATAGAGTTCTTGGATAAGGATGAAAAGTATGAAGACCTGGTGCGCATTAAAGAGCTTCTGACAATCAGACATCATCAAGATTAAGAGGAAATGGCTGCTGCCGTGGTAAAATGTCATAATTAGAAGGCCCATTACAAAGGAGTATTTTATGTGCAGCTGAAGAGACGGCAGGACAGTCCAATTACTGCCCGCGCTGAAGTTTACTGTGTGCGCTGAAGTTTACTGTGTGCGCTGAAATTTACTGTGTGCGCTGAAGTTTACTGTGTGCGCTGAAATTTACTGTATGCGCTGAAGTTTACTGTGTGCGCTGAAATTTACTGTGTGCGCTGAAGTTTACTGTGTGAGCTGAAATTTACTGTGTGCGCTGAAGTTTACTGTGTGCGCTGAAGTTTACTGTGTGCGCTGAAGTTTACTGTGTGCGCTGAAGTTTACTGTGTGCGCTGAAGTTTACTGTGTGCGTTGAAGTTTACTGTGTGCGCTGAAGTTTACTGTGTGCGCTGAAGTTTACAGTGTGCGCTGAAATTTACTGTGTGCGCTGAAGTTTACTGTGTGCGCTGAAGTTTACTGTGTGCGCTGAAGTTTACTGTGTGCGCTGAAATTTATTGTGTGCGCTGAAGTTTACTGTGTGCGCTGAAATGTACAACCACAGCGTCTGTAAACAGACACAGGACCACTAACACCTTTCGAAAGATGTACACAGAAAAAGGCGAAAGTGACAGATAGGAGAAAGAGGAGGGGAGAGAAGGAGGGGGAGGAAAAAGAAGGCGGGTGATGTGATGAAGAATAGAAGGGGAAGAAGAAGAAGAAGAAGAAGAAGAAGAAGAAGAAGAAGAAGAAGAAGAAGAAGAAGAAGAAGAAGAAGAAGAAGAGCAATAACAACAATTATTCTATTTTAGGCTGGCACCAGTAGCAACGGCGTAGCGAACACAATTTGCTATCCCCCATATCATGTTTGATATCTGCGACAGGCAATTTGGAAGCAGACCGTATTGTGTTAATAATTTTCAACAGTGGTATGAGTGTCGGTCGTTCAGAAAGCAATCGCAAACTATTGAACATGACAGGAATTGGTAAATCACAAGCAGTCAAAAAATGCCAATCGGGGGGTTCCGTGGCGAAGTGGTCAAGCCGTCTGCCTCGCGCTCCGAAGGTCGTGGGTTCGCGAGTGCATTTTTCTCAGAAATTCCTGGGGGTCGTCGCTGGAGCTACAGAGTTCGTGCTTCGTGCGACGCTTTCGGCAGACCGCCTTGAGGAAATAGACCGAGCCATATGGGATAAATCTCGGCGCAATTAAGTCGACCCTTTCAACTTTTAAGACTGTTTTTTAAGACTTTTTAAGACATACAACTAAATGTGTGTGTTTTTTTTGTTTTTTGTTTGTTATTCAAGTCTAGATCTTGCACACTCTTTCTCTTAAATACACAAAAAGGTTGTATCACCTCAAGATTCAGACAATGCCACTCACGTGAAGTTTCATGAGCATGTCCTCTTTCTTCATCTGTAACTCCATATCCTGTTTCTCTTCGTATCTGGAATCCCTAACGTATCTGGAATCCCTAACGTATCTGGATTCCCTAACGTATCTGGATTCCCTAACGCTGTCTGGAGCGTCATAAACTGTTCTTCGGCTTGATAAAAATATGTCTTCAGTGTTTAAATCCTCTGGCTTCTCTGCTGTTTTAACATAAAAGAATAAAGTTTTCAAACTAATACATCGCCATCAAGTGTGTTGCGCTGCACTGTTACGTCACACCTGTGGCCGCCAGGTGTAAGTCGGATATGATTGGGATAACGTATAACAGTAGACGGACTGCCTGTTTTCTGTTAGCGCCTTATGTTGGGCCTCACTCACCAAACTTAACACCCCACATTGTACCAACAGCTCGGGCGGGAGATCGCAATTGGGAGGGTATACGCCTTATCCTAGTGCGAGGAAATGCAACCTAAAGACTGAATGTCATGGACAGGACAGTCCAGGCACTAAGTCTTGGTCGGCAGCTGGTCTAGGATTGAAGCTCCGACAGGCGGACAGTCAGAGCACTGCTTTGCTGATCCGGCAGCTTCTGCAGCTTGTCTTGTTCTAGGCGTATTGGCATTACCTTTCCTCTGGAGTAAACTAGGCAAGCTAAAAGAAGGATCATGCTGCATGGGCGATACATGGTCTCTACAATTCAGCCGAGGCTTTGTGATATAGATGGGTATAACTCCACCCCTGATCCCCGCTATGAGTTGTAGTTATTGCGCCTGTTTTAAAGCACAATGTAACAAACTATCGTCTGTCACGACGGCAAGGTGTCAGGGGCTCAGTACAAGCATCTTGTTTGGGTTTGTTTTCCCTAGCCTTTGATTGTCCAGCCTAACTACAAGGCAGCAGGTGTGTTTATCACTTTGTCTGGTCATTAGACGAACTAGTCGTGCCTTGTCCAAAACCATTTGAGAAGACATGTAACCGAATGCAGAGTTGGAGGTCAGCTCTAACATACTACTACTTAAAAGCATTGATCGCACCTGGATCCAGTGTGCAAACGTGCTCAGACTGGGCGATCTGACTGCAGACTGACGAGATCTTTCAAGATTAGAGGGAAGTCAGCATAAGGTCAAAACATTGGTTGGGAACTTGGGATGGGTAATTTAATGCCAAATCTATGTGGTATGACTGATTGAACGGTGACTGGATTGCTGATAACAGATCAAAGGAGTGATATTTAAAAAAACTTGTAACTCAGGCACAAAAGCGAATCATGTTTACAGACCAGAACACTGAGAATTACGTTTATGTGTCAAATACAGTGCCGTGCAGAGGTTCTTTGATGCCCGGGGCCAACCCCTTGATTGGATGCCCCTAAATTGTTCTTTCCCTAATTCATTCCTTCTCCCCTCCCACTGCACTGTGCTGCCCCCTCTCCCTAATTGGATGCTCCCCTCCCGGCTGGATGCCCGGGGCTGTCGGCACTGGTCAAATACCCGTGGTTCCTAACTGAGAACTAGTAGAAAGCAAGCCCTGGATGGATAAATATGTGTCAATCTGTAGATCGTTGTACTCCTTCTATGTAGTTTGCAACTGCTCACAGTCAGTCAATACTTATACAATTATTGTAGGACTTGCTCATTGGTTTGTTTGTTGTTGTTGTTTTTTTTTTGGGTCCAACCACGGTATTAGCTTGGCCACATAACATAATCGACACAACAATACAGAGATGATCCACGACTCTGGTGTTTGTGTAAGATGGCGAAACATGACCGCGCACGCTTATCGGCATGGCACATGGTGATGATATGTCTTCTTAACGGTGGTAGCTCCTACACAGGTCAGTTGGACTAAAACGTTGACTTCTTGACATAAATTACAAGTACCTAAGAAGTCGGAGTGTGTTCGTCTGCAGGTGAGGGACACTGGTGATAGTTAACCCACATGTAAACATCACTTCAGTGTGGACTAAGCAAAGTTCAAAGGGAGAACGAACGAATGAGAAAGAATGAACGGAAAATAATTTTCAGAAGATAAAAATTGTGTAAGAAGTAGTGCCGATATCGGGGCTGAGAAAACTAGAAAACTGTCTTCAACTGCTCCCTGTCATTTGAGGTAGTCACATAAATCTAGGTGTGCATATTTGCCATCACTCAAGAAAAGAAAAGAACAGTATAAAAATTGTGATAACCCAGATAACCACGTACACCAAAACAGTCGTGCAGACACAGAAATTCTTAACTGCTATACTGCCATGTGTGGTATTCAGGTTTACCTAATGTTGAGCTCCTTAGTTGGCTCTGGCTATACTTCTCAAGCACCTGGTCCTTAGAGGGGTCGAGGGCAAGAAGAGACTGGAACCCGCGAAACTCGGCATCATTAGGTGGAGGTTTAATTTCTTCGGCAGTCTCAGCTGGTGCAGCCTGCGTAGAAGACATAACTCGTGTAATATTGAAGAAGTAACACCCTCCTCCTTAAGAATCAACTGTACATATTAAAAATCACACAGCAGGTGGACATGCAAAGAAACCTTGACAATCAACAAGCAATTCGAAAGTCAAACTGAAACCCTGAAAATGGAATGAACAGACAAATTTGTCATATTTCATGGAAATAAAAATAATCAAATACAGAAGTAAAAAGGAGTGGATGAAAGAAAATAAAAATAGACAAGTTAAATATGTTGGCTACATTAAAAGACAACATTCTTGTAGAAACGAGAGAGAGAGAGAGAGAGAGAGAGAGAGAGAGAGAGAGAGAGAGAGAGAGAGAGAGAGAGAGAGAGAGAGAGAGAGAGAGAGAGAGAGAGAGAGAGAGTTTTATACCTTCATTGTGTAGAGGGCACCTGACTGATTGATTGATTGTAACACAACAATGAGCACACAGTACAGATATAGGAAAGAGGGTGCTAAAGACTCCTTACAGCTGACCGTCAATATGGCGGCGCATGTTGTAATGATGATGATGTATTTACATTGTGAGGAGCCGCTGGCCGAGTGGCTAGAATGCTGGATTCTCCTTCGGGAGATCCGGGTTCAAAACCTCGGTAATGTGTGGAGTTGTTTTTTTCTGTCGGGGACAAAAAGAAAACCCTAACCTGCACAGTTCGCGGCGACTGCACTAGCCAGACTTCCTTAATTCCTCAGGCACAATACCCGCCTGCCATACACCGCAAGGTAATATACAGGCTGTAAATGACAGTTTTACATTGCATTAGATTAATAATAGAGGCCTCGAACAAGCCAAAAGAAAACCTACAGAACAGAATGGCCATCTAAGACTGATGATGGCGACGATGATCATAATGATGATGAGGATGAAGATGATGATGTAGTTACACTATATTTTATAACACACTAACTGAACTGACTGGATCAGCAATAGAGACCATGAACAAGCCACATATAAAAACCACAGAATGGCCATCAAATACTCTCTCAATATTATCTTTACACTTAAGGATTACACAACAGAAATGAATCATGACATCTAATGGCAATACACCTAAAGCGAATGTCAGGGGTCACTTCTTGACCTCTGCTTAAGCTTTAGTCGGTCTACACCACTGTTTAAAGTAGTGAGCAGATGAGAAGATGTTATTCACATTCGGTAGAAAACTTCACAGGAGACAGAAACGTTTCACATTGTGTAATTACTGATGAAATCAGGAATGCAGTTCACAATTAAAAGAAATAGTGCTGTCATAAAACCATATTCTAAAATATTCTTCTTCTCCTTCTTCGTTCATCCGGAGTTTTTTTTCGGACGTGATTGCGTTGTGCCTGTTTACAGCAGAGCTGCGTTCTTGCGCCGTTAGGCCGACACATCCGACTTCTGCGGGCATTTGTTGACCGGGTTAACCTTCCCGGGGCTAAAATATTCTATCACTGAACATTTTCCCAGGCGGCAATGTCACTTGCAGTCGCCAACTTGACTTTCAATCCTTCCTGTTCCTGTGACGGTCCCCGCTCGAATGACCCTATGAAGAGTATTCTCGACTCTTCCTTTCAGTCAATGCCTGCGATCTCGCTGAACGCATGCGATAAAAACTGACATGAGCTCACTAGGTTCCTGTCATCATCATCATCATCATCATCATCAGCATCAGCATCAGTATTATCATCATCAAGTTCCCTGCTAGCTGGCGTAGGCGACCATATCTGGGTCTTTAGTGTCCGCGAATAAAACCAATGAGCGCTACACTAGCGTAGTTAGATGCTGGCCTTGCCTGCCCGGTAATCATGGGTTCAAGTCAGGGTAGATTTTGTTAATTGACTTGCGTTCCCAGGATGGCCCATTCTAACTTGTCTACCGGAAAAGGTCTTAAGAAGTAAAGGCAGGCAGCCTGATACTGAGCACATCACCTACTGAGTATCGAGTGGTCTGTAAAAATATGGGTACAGTACAATTGTTCCCATGCGCCTTATGGCGCGCAAATTTTTATTTTTTAAAGGCTTAAGGTTCCCCAGGGGCAAGAGCCACCCCATGAAGTTCCAAGTCCCTATGTGTCATACGGATGACCGTCTGTCTCTGCTGGTGGCCTAGGCTAGACCAAGTGCAGATATTACACTTTGATCTTAGCCAAAAGAGCGTAATAGGTCTTTTCCCATACCTGCTTACAACATACAAACCCTAATAACGGTTCCATTCTACTATTACCTCTACTCCGTTTAACCTCAGAACAGAAGTTATATTAGTCTATCATCTGGCTCAGATTAATAATCCTGAGAGAGAGAGAGAGAGAGAGAGAGAGAGAGAGAGAGAGAGAGAGAGAGAGAGAGAGAGAGAGAGAGAGAGAGAGAGAGAGAGAGAGAGAGAGAGAGAGAGAGAGAGAGAGAGAGAGAGAGAGAGAGAGAGAGAGAGAGAGAGAGAGAGAGAGAGAGAGAGAGAGAGAGAGAGAGAGAGAGAGAGAGAGAGAGAGAGAGAGAGAGAGAGAGAGAGAGAGAGAGAGAGATCATAACAATAATCTTAACATATTACTATTATATTTTATAAATATGTGTCACCTGTGATATTGCTGTGTCTTCAACAATGTTGTCTGTTATTATATGCACTTCTTCCGTCTCTTGTTCTTTCACATTTTCGGTCACTATGATATTTCCTTCCTCATCGATATTAGCGACTACTTCTGGTAAAGCTAAATTGAAGGAAACAGTCTCGAATTACTTCCCCTGTCTAGCAATTTTTTTTAGTGTTACTTTTTTCATGTCCTTTTATAGCAATCAACACCAGCATTTCTGCCGTTGTGATCTCTTGGCAAGTTTACGTTCAGTAGTTTGCCATTGCTTTCTGAACGACCGACACCGATACCTACGCGAAACCAATGTAACGCCGTCTGCTGTCAAATCGCGCGTAGCTGTGTTTCGAAAGCGGGTATACGGGATTACGAATCGCGTCCGTAAAACCTTACGCCACGGAGCCGGCTGTCCCCAATTACTTCGCTCAAATATTCAGAACATTTAAACACAAACAATACATTTGCACGATTTATTGCCAGGCATATTTCGCTGCATGTCGTCAGGTGCGTGCTCCAGAGTTATATATCGTATGAAGTGAATAAATGAATCATACTTGAGCTGAAACTCAGAACATTTAGAAATCTCAACTGATGATCTCTGCTACTGTCCCAGGTTTCTATCATTTAAAACACTAATACTACTAACTTGGAGCCTCAATGGCGCAGTGGTTAGCATACTTGACTGCCAACCTGGTGGTCATGTGGTCGAATCCCCCTCAAGAAGGGATGTCATTTTTTTTTTAAATTGGCCTGGGTTCTCATGTCGACCCAGCCTAAAACTGATACCTGGATTTATTCCGGGAAGTAAAGGCGACAGTGTGATACTGACCACAACAAGCAGTGAATGCCGGTTGGTCTACAACCATAAACCCAACACATCTCAATTCTTGGCAGAGGGTCCTCGACTGTTCTGTTAATGTTACTCTTACTCTTACTCAGCGTGTTAAAGCCTCGGGAAGGCTGCCGGTTTCTGACATCAAATCCTAGCCCATAAACCACATGGTTGCTGAATGCCAAGTGGCCTATAGTCCACGGCCTGGAAACAACTGTCCCAGCAGAACCAACAATGGCACGGGTGCGGTAATATAAATACAACATCTAAAACAAATATAATATAAAACAACACATACATTTTTTGTTTAAACACATAGGAGTCTTCTTGGCGAAGTGGTCAAGCCGTCTGCTTCGCGCTCCGAAGGTTGTGGGTTCGATTCCGGGTTAGGTCTTTCGGTTCAGGAGTGCATTTTTCTCGGAGACTCCTTGGGGTCGTCGCTGGAGCTACGGAGTTTTTGCTTTGTGCGACACTTTCGGCAGGCCGCCCTGCGGAAAGAGGTAGAGCCATATAGGATAAAATCCGGTGCAAAGAAGTCTCGACTTTTTTAAATAAAACATACTCTGAGAATCATCAAATGGCATCGTGTGCCATGCCGACTGGCGTGAGTGGATACGGTTTACCGCCTCACACGATCTCTGGAGTCGTGGATCAGGTCTATGATTTTGTCTACATTATGTCCTGTAGCCACCTTCCTCTTGCTCTTCTATCAATTTTGCCAGATGATAAGTTTTCAAGTTTATTATTCCTCATAACCAAGCCAACACATCTCACTGTCTAAGTCTAATTTGTCTAACCGATTTCCAGTTTTCATTTATTTCTTACAGAACTGTCTCGATCGTTTTTATATGCATTGAAGGTATTTCCATTTTTCTCAGAAATCACACAAAAACTGTCACGAAAACTTGTCGGCTTATTTGTCCATATATCATATGCATAGAGCAGTATAGTTTCTATAGAACATTTCAACATTCTTTTTCTCACACAGTTGACAGATAAATGTATTGGCGAGTTAGATTACCATCTTGCAAAAGACTCCCATTATCGTGGTGATTCTTGTTGCAATCTCTACAAGGCACCCTCCATCATTATCATCATCATCACCACCATCATCATCAAGTGTGTTGCGATGCACAATTAGTTTCACAAATCATGTGGCTCAATACATCCGACTGTGACAAGCGTTTTTTTTCTCCATTTTTTTGTTTTCATATTTGCTTCCCCTAACCTTTGACCGTCTCCAGTCTACCTACCAGGCAGCATGTTTATGTGTGGCTTTGTCTGGTCCCTGTACCTTGATCTGCGTGACCTGTTGCTGCCCTACTGTCGGCACAGCTCTAGAGACTACTGGAACATGCAAGCCCCTCTACCACCTCAAGGCGGATACACAACAGGAGAACGTGTTTAACTGATTCAGTGCCGAAGGATAATATATCGGCAAATTTGACCTCCAATATTGATACAAGGATGATATATCACCATACAATGGTTATCATGTTAATTGTTTCGTTTCGCTGTATCTTCCGGAATTTAATTACTCAGTGAATATAAAATAATACCTACTTGTTTGTTTGGCCCTGAATCAGTTAAGAATTGTCCCATTTCTTAAATGTTACATTGTGACTTAGTCACAAGAATTAAAGAAGGATTTTAAAAGTAGCAGCAGCTTGCACATAAACGCTGAAAGTAATAACTAGGTTAGTGTGGTCAAAGGTCACAACTGTCTGAGACCTCTTCTTCCGCTTACACTTCAGACAACAACGTAACTATATTTAAAGAAAGCAGCATTCAACTTCAGGCAGTTTGTTCACATCTCCATAACAGCTCAAAGGCCTCTCCGCCATATTGGACCGGACTGGATAAGAAAGCTTGCACTTAGAACTTCCAATCTGCTGATGCCGAGTTAGTGAGTTCAACCCTTACACCGGTCAGCTGGACTGATATATTGACTTCTCGTCGTTGACTTGGGGACGTAAATTACAAGTACCTCGGGAGTCGGAGTGGATTCACCTGATGGCTAGGAACACTGGTAATAGAGAAAGCTAATCTACACGCAAACATCAATCCAGTGCACTCCCCAGTTTTGACAACTGCCAGAGGTAGTATCACGTGAATGGGACGCTTGAGCTCAAGTAGATCAAGCACCCCAACACACACACATACACACACACACACACGCACGCACGCACGCACGCATGCACGCACGCACGCACACACACACTCACTCACTCACTCTCTCACACACACACACACTATATAAATTTTTTAAAAATTTACAAAAAATAAATAAATAATTGCGTCTGTCTTCTGTCTGCAGGTCTCTCTCTCTCTCTCTCTCTCTCTCTCTCTCTCTCTCTCTCTCTCTCTCTCTCTCTCTCTCTCTCTCTCTCTCTCTCTCTCTCTCTCTCTCTCTCTCTCTCTCTCTCTCTCTCTATGACCAGGAAATTCGACAAATTGCGAAACATAGCAAATAACACGATGACCCTAGTATAGCAATATTCGTACTTCTGTCCAAATGAGAAGTCACATTTGGTGATTTACAATCTTTCGGCGCTGAATCAGTTAAAGATCAATAAAGTTATCAATACTGAGAATAGTCAAAAGATCACTTAAAGAATGGTACTTGCTTTGTTCAGCATCTTCCCCAACATCTGCTGGCTTTTCTTCTATGATCTCTTCAGGTCTTACTTCATTTATCTGCCATGAAAGATCTGCAATAAGACAAGGATACAATTTTCACTTTTAAAAGACATGATGATTTTCAACTGGGGTTCTCAAGTATTATATACAGACGTTAATAAAGACGTTAGGGCGCGCATTAGGGCAGACAACATACTGGCTTCCAAATACTGGCCTCAAACATTGGCTTCCCATCATGAACATTTTGAAATACTGACCTCAGTTACAGCCCTCCATTCATGAACATTTTGTAACATTGACTAAAGATACTGGCTTCTCAAGATCATTTTGAAATACTGACCTCAATTACCGGCCTCTATTCGTTAACATTTTGAAACACTGACTAAAGATACTGATGTCTCGAGAACATTTTGAAAGATTGGTCTTAAATACTTACTTCACCTATGAACATTTGTAAATATGTCATCAAATAATGACCTTCCATCATGAAATCATTTACATTTACATTATTGTTCTCAAATACTGAGACAAGCAAGCCCCTATCTCACTCCCTTATAATGGAATGTTCAAATACCGGCCTCAAATTCTGGCTTCGTGTCATGAACATTTGTTGGGGGAATACTTTCCTAAAATAAACTCTACTGAACGTAAACTTGCCAAGAGATTACAAACATCAAAAAATACTGGGATTGACAGTGACGTCCTATAAAGGATATGCTACTACCCCCCCCCCCCTCCCCCCCCACCTAAAATAACAGCCTCCCATCATTATAATTTTCTTAAAAATACACTTCTATCAACTTTTACCCCCTAATGAGGCATAGGCCTTCAATTAACTCACTCCTCCCCCCCCCCACCCTTATTTATCCCATACAGCTCCATCCTTGTCCTCTCCATATTATTCACTTGTGTTTCTTCTACTATTCTACGTGTGCTTTAAGGTTTTCCTCTATTTCTTTTGCCCTATGGATTTTAAACAAAGGCCTTTATGGTTATACTATTTTCGGGTTTTCTCAATGTACATCCTATTCAGCGCCAACTTCTTTGCTTAATCTCTTGGTTACCGTCATTTACTGCCAGTATAGTACATTGCGGTGTATAGCGGGGGGGTCTTTGAGCTTGAGTAATTAGACCGCCGCGAACTATGCAGGTTAGGATTTTCTTTTTGCCCCGACAGAAAAAAAAATCCCACACCTTACCAAGGATTCGAACCCGGGTCTTCTGAAGGAGAATCCGACGCTCTAGCCACTCGGCCAGCCGCTTCTTTCTTGGTTACCTGGTGTTTATCTAGTTCATTTTATGAACTCCACGTTGGTGATTTCTTCATACTAATTTATGTGTTCTTTTTTAGCAGACACCAATTATTGAAGGTCTGTACTTTATTTGTAAACGTCTAGTTGTTTTCCGCGTTTCTGCTCCATATAGTAGTGCTAATTTCACGTTAAAATTGAATACTCTAAGTTTGGTGCAAGGTTTAATTTCTTTTGACTTGAACAATTCTAAACCATTTTAAAGACTGGCTTAGATACTATACCCAACTACTGGCCTGTTGTCCTTCAATAGTTCAAGTCTAAAAGTGGAAAGCTTTGTGTTAATCCTGTTGTAACTATAAATTGGCTACAATGTTTTATTCTTAAGAGCACAGTATAACGAATGCATTGTGTACATATTTCAACTACGTTGCTTAATGTCTGAAGGTTCTCAAGCGTTCTTGGTAAGTTTTAGTATGTATTCCTGTGAACACTGCCATAAGCTTTCCTGAAATATATGATGATGTTGTGAATCAGAAAATCACATCCCCATGTTATATCCACAATCTGTTTAACTCATTCAGTCCCTAGAAGATTTTACTATAGAAGAATAGAGCCTGTATAAGATCTAGTTACTCTTGGGTAGAGTTATGATGACATATGTTTATGTAACACAGGAGAAAGAAAGGAGTGACGTAAAAAAATAACCGCCTGTCGAAGAAGGATGAGAAAACAATTTTCAAACTCAAAAAACTTTACATATTACTTAACAAGTACATGAACAGACTTCAACTACAACTACATTTTACTCTGATGTTACTGTTTCGCACATATCATTACGAGACTGTCAAACATGTGTCTGAGCGTCCGCTCTTAGAGATATCGGGAAATTGTTACTTCCATCATAGCCAGATTGCAGGGAAAATGTATATGGAACAACACAACACGTGATGGCCACTTGCATGTATATGGAACAATACAACAGCTGAAGACCAGTAGCATGTATATGGAACAACACAACAGCTGATGACCACTTGCGTGTATATGGAACAATACAACAGTTGATGACCACTTGCGTGTATATGGAACAATACAACAGCTGATGACCACTTGCATGTATATGGAACAATACAACAGCTGATGACCACTTGCGTGTATATGGAACAATACAACAGCTGATGACCACTTGCATGTATATGGAACAATACAACAGCTGATGACCACTTGCATGTATATGGAACAATACAACAGTTGATGACCAGTAGCATGTATATGGAACAACACAACAGCTGATGACCACTTGCGTGTATATGGAACAATACAACAGTTGATGACCAGTAGCATGTATATGGAACAACACAACAGATGATGACCACTTGCGTGTATATGGAACAATACAACAGATGATGACCACTTGCATGTATATGGAACAATACAACAGCTGATGACCACTTGCATGTATATGGAACAATACAACAGCTGATGACCACTTGCATGTATATGGAACAATACAACAGCTGATGACCACTTGCGTGTATATGGAACAATACAACAGCTGATGACCACTTGCATATATATGGAACAATACAACAGCTGATGACCACTTGCATGTATATGGAACAACACAACAGCACAGCTGATGACCACTTGCGTGTATATGGAACAACACAACACGTGACGACCACTTGCGTGTATATGGAACAACACAACAGCTGATGACCACTTGCGTGTATATGGAACAACACAACAGCTGATGACCACTTGCATGTATATGGAACAACACAACAGCACAGCTGATGACCACTTGCATGTATATGGAACAACACAACAGCACAGCTGATGACCACTTGCGTGTATATGGAACAACACAACAGCACAGCTGATGACCACTTGCATGTATATGGAACAACACAACATCACAGCTGATGACCACTTGCGTGTATATGGAACAACACAACACGTGACGACCACTTGCATGTATATGGAACAACACAACAGCTGATGACCACTTGCATGTATATGGAACAACACAACAGCACAGCTGATGACCACTTGCGTGTATAAACTACACAGGGAGTCTCCATGGCCAAGTAGTTAAGCCGTTTGTTTGCCTTGTGCTCTAAAGTTTATGGTTTGATTCCAGGCTACATTATTCGTTTCACGAGTGCAGTTTTCTCGGAAACTCCTGGAAGTTGTCGCTGGAGCTACGGAGTTCGTGCTGTGTTCGACGCTTTCGGTAGGCCGCTCTGTGGGATGAGGCTGAGCCACATGGGATAGACCCCAGTGTAATGAAAGTGATCCTATCGCCATTACATTCCCTCATGTATGCACTACATGAGATAGGGCTAAAGGCTAGAAATCCAGGAGTTATTGGATCAATAACCCAACATCATCATCAAGTGCCCTGCCAGTTGGAGTTCGTGATCTCGGTCTTTGGCGTTCTGGATCAACTCTGTTGATAATATTCCTCCATGCCACCGTCTCATTCCAGCCAGCATCATTTCTCTTGGTCTGTCTCTGCCGCTCTCTCCCTTGATCTTTCCAGTTGTCACGATGTTTCAATGCCTCTCTTCTCATCACATGATCAAAGTAAACTGTTTGTCTCATTCTTATTGTTGAATATAAAATTCTAGTTTCTTTCAGGCAATCGTTGTTAGTTACTCTGGCAGTTCAAGGAATTCGCAACATTTGTCACAGGAACCATATCTCTGTTGCTTCCAAGTTCTTCCTAATTTGTTCATTTACATTCCAAGATTCGCTGCCATACAGAAAATGGGTTCTTTATAGCATTTCAGCACTCTCTTTCTGACATTCAATGATAGTGACTTATTGCCCAAGATAGCTTTCATTTTCTGAATTGCAGAACTACAAAAATAAAATAATTAACTGTGACAAGCCTTGTTAATCTAACAACCAGTTGGCACAGAACGAGTGTGTATGGAAAAAAAAGTGTCCTATATCTGCAATGCTTTCTCTTGTATAAATCTCACTGTCTTTATTAGTTCACTCAGTTTACTGTTGTGTCTCTAGGCCAAGAAATGTTCGGGGCAGTTTGGAGTACGTGATCTGCTGACTGGAGTACTAATCCACATGTGCACATGGATGATTTGCCAATACAGAAATAATTGAGTGTCAAAATCTATCTGTTCTCTATTTCTGTATTTTCTAAATTCAGTTTGCTAAAATGTTCTTCTCAAATATTTGTCAGAATTTTGTCATCCAGCACTCAGGGCATCCTCACATGTGTTCTGTATCCCTCAAATGTTGTTAAATGGTACAGATATCCATAGTTCAAATAATCAGTTGGTTATGCACACATCTACTTCGTCCTCTACCATACACCTTCCTGCAACTGCTAAAATAGATCCCAGATTCCATCAGCGATAGCTGCATATGGTCGCTGATTTGTTTTATTGTGCAACAGGCAATGATTTATAGACAGTATATCATGTCTCCCTTGCTCAATTTCAATGTATCTCTGGAAGTCAGTCAATCGGCCCGTTATGTACATGCACGCCTACATGGTCTGGAAGTACAGCCATTTGAGCCCTTGTAGTTGTGTTTGCAAATGGTTGTAATCTGTCTAGTTAGTCATCAGTCGTTAGTCGTGGCTGCAACTTTACCCCATAATGCTCCGTTTCTGTGCCGGTGAATATCACACAAAATTCTCGTCCCTGTCCCGTGTGAAAATTGGACCAGACAGCATTCCCGACAAATCAACAGCACGCATAGGCATGCATGTATAATGGTGCTGCCAGAATGCCAACACAACAGTCTGCCACAGTTCATCGTCGATGGAAACGGCAGGCACTAGAAAACCAGCAGCTGCACATACATTACTGCATAAGGCAAAACCAGCCAGTCAAGAAACCGGACGTCCGTCATTTTTCTGAATATGAAATTCACAATACAAATAACCGCGGGTAGATGTAAAAGCATTCCGCGTGAAATCCACAGCTCAGTGTCGCTCGACACATTTAACTCAGTATCTGGGCGATCAGAACTATGTACTACCAGTCCAAAATGACGAAAATGCATAAGCAAAAAAAAAAAAAAAAAAAACCAGAGGCCAAAACAGCTTGGCAGCCTCTCCGCCTTATTGGACTGGAGGTGATCTGTATAGTCTGACATTGGATATAGTTTTATAACACAGACAAATATGCCTCTAAAATTCTCACACTCTGAATTGTTTCTTTTCTTCATTTTGGTCAGCTCTTTCCCTTCTTCTCAATTTCTTAATTGTATTAAAATATTTCTCTCATATGGATATCTTGTTTCATTGATCTAAGCTCCTGGTGGAAGGGGCGGGGCAACCACATCACTCATCAAATGCTGGTCTATGAAATTGTGGAAGTAGCACCATACACACAATAACCTCAAGATGTTACTTTTTACTTGATGTTACTATGTTTACTTTTTGCTCACTTAATTCCAAGTTGGAAAAGTTTATAACTTTCAATTTATTTCTATAAAGAAAACTAGCTTTCTGCATCTACCTTCTGCTAGAGGCCTTAGACCTTCTTTTGGTATGCTTTCACTCCGCTCCTTTTGAATGCCAAGACCAGATTTAGTCTCTTCTGCTTCTGTTGAATGTCTTAAAATCGTCTCCGATGCTTCGTGTAGGTACTCAACATCGCCTATAATCGATGCATCGTCCTGAAAATGAACACAGTGTCAATTACTTAGGTTTTCACTGTATTAATGACAATATTTAATGGTCTTCGTGTTAACCTATCGCCCTTGACTTGGGGACATAAATTACTAACACCTCTGAAGTCGGAGTGGGTTCGCCTGATGGCGAGGGACACTGATAATAGGTAAAGCTAATCCACACGCAAAATTCTGGATCAGCATTACTAGAAGTAATGTTTATGGACTACGCTTGAGTTCAAAGCGAGTGAGCGCAAAAAAACAAAACAAAACACATCAGCATGTGTCCTGCCAACTAGTGTAGATGTTCATGTCTCTCCAGATTTCAATCCTTGGTGGTCTGGGTCAACACTGCTGATGATATTCCATGACTCCTCTATCTCAGTCCATCCAGCATCATTTCTGTCAGTCTGCCTCTATGTCTTCTCCTCTGATCGTCCAATTCGTCATGTTTTTCAATGCCTCTTTTCTCATTATGTGACGAAAATGTGCTGTTCTTCTCTTTCCTATAGTTCTACGGGGGGGGGGGGGGGGGGGGGGGGGGGCTTAACACGAACACCTTAAAAGTGTGATAGAAATTACAATAACCATGCCATTGTCTTGTAACCTGTCAATATTGTTACTAAGGGTGTGGGACGCAGATGTGTTTCCAAGGCGCCAGGGCCGGGTTATATACTGGCCAAGATCTATTGACGCGTCCTCGTCGAGCGTCCTGGGCAACAGGTCCCTTCGGGGTCCTGGCTAAAGTCAGTAGGATCGCCGATTCCTCCGAAGTCGGAGAGTGTCTGCCTGTACGGCGAGGAACCACCAGTCTGCACACCAATAAGCCAGACATGGGACAACGGATACTCACGCAAACCTCAGGTCCTGTATGACATCACACTGATGTTGGACAACAGGATGCCTTCATCCGACATACAGGACTTCGCGTTGGAGCTCAAGCCAACGAACACAAGCAAGCAAGCAAGCAAGCAAGCTAAGGGTGTCAAAAGTGTACAGCATGTGACGCCAGAGTGCCGGGGAACATAGTGACGTCATAAGGAAGTTTACAGATAGTCGCCCAACTTTAGATATGCACCAAAGAGGAGCAGCGTTCTGTTATCCGTTCCTTTTTCTTTTTTTTCTTTTTTTTTTAAAAATCAGTGAAGGGGTGAAGCTTATAGAAATTCATCGGCGAGTGGAGGTCCAATATGGTGATGCTTGCCTGTCAGTCCAGCAAGTGTATGAGTGGAGTAGGAAGTTTCAAAACTTGTCGGTCCTATGCAGGTGATGCATGAGTGGTTACACACGCGACCAAGAGAATGTTTTTTGTACAGGAATCCAAGCACTTTATCGGCGCTGGAGGACTTGCATTGAACACCGTGGTGTCTACATTTAAAAATGATACATTTGTTCTTTATTCTTTAAGAATATATTCAGTTAAAAAAACATATAAGGTTTTAATTTGAAGCTCCCTTCGTAATTACAATGGTTTGTACACATGGAGAGTATCTTTGTATTTAAAGATTTCTTCTTCGTTTTCTTCTTCTGCTCTTCAGTCTTTGTGATATCAAAGAAACATATTGTGACTAAGTGTGGAATTAAAGTCAAGGACATTATTTTGGGGGCAAGTGCAGAAGTTCAGATATCTAGACACATGGATTAAAACAGATGGAAGTTGCATCACTGAGATAAAGAGCAGAAAAGGACAAGCAAAAACTGCATTATATTAAATGAACAACGTTTTGTGCTATAAGTCACCGTCCATGAAAGTTAGAAAAAGAGTTCTTGCATGTTGTATAGAACCAGTTTTAACATACGGCTGAGAATCCTGGACAATTAGTAAACAGGCGAAAAAATCAATAGAAGCATTAGAGCTGTGGTTTTATAGACGAATGCTGAAAATTAATTGGACCACAAAAAATAGCAATCAAGACGTTTTAAGGGAAGCTGAGTCGCAAAAATAACTTATCACAAACATCAGAAAGAGGCAGTCATCGTTTTTGGCCACGTTATAAGACAAAAACTGGAACATGTCGTGACAAAACTGAAAGATTTGCGGACAGAGAGATAGAGGAAAAAGCGTAAGAAGAGTCTTGACAGTCTTGTGTCATGGCAGGGAAGGAAGTCAACACACGAAATGATCCATGACGTCGGAGATGGTATTGTGTAAAGAGGTATGATCGCCCACGCCAGCCGGCAAGGCACTTGATGATGATCTTTATCCTTCACTGAATCACAGCCTCTTATCAAACGTATGTCTAGCCTTTTGCTATCGCATGCAGTTCCCTCCATGTCATCTCTACTTTGTTCACCTGTCTCTAATTCTTCTCTTCCTGTATTTTGTTACGTCTCCCTCTATTTCATTTGCACTGTAGGCTATAGTACAGTGTTTCCCAACGTGGGGCCCACGCCCCACAGGGGGCAATTCGATTGTTAAGGGGGGCAATTCGAAAATGGAAGAAATCGGCTGGATATAACAAAACGGGCAGACTTGAGACTGAAGTTAACTAAATTGGAACCTGACATAAAATCTCTTTGCAGCAAGCATCAAGCGTAAGGATCTCACTAAATTTAAATAATAAATAATTACTAATAATTAAAATAATATAGACAAATCTTTCATTAAAATTATATTGTACTTGAATTTCAGTTCTCCATTATATGTTTTGAAAATTTACTTACTGTGTTTGCTCAATAATTTCCTATTGATTCCTTCCTAAAACCTATCATTCAAGTTTCTTTTGTGAACATTTCAATTTTTGAATATTAAAAATAATGTATATGTTAGGTGGGAGGTGTGTGTGTGGGGGGGGGGGGGGGGGGGGGGGCGGCAGAAGAATTTTAGAAAGGCTTAGGTGGGGCATAGCAGAAAAAAGGTTGGGAAACACTGCTATAGTATGCCCAGAAACGAATGCGATCGAAATTCGCGATCAATTATTTTGAAAACTGTCTGTTGCATCGTTATGAAATTTTTCCTGCCGTCTTATATTTACCTCCACCCAAGGAATATGTCTTTGATAGGTCCAAAAGCAACTTAAATCATCGAAAGCGGCGACATTTCTTTGATGTTTTGCATGAAAAACTAGTGATTTCTCGCTTACAAACTTGTTTTTACAGTAATGAAAGCCCCGCCAATTCACATGACGACACAAGGCGTATCCAGTTTCGTATGGGAGTGGGTGCAATAAAAGAAGTAGCTTAAAAGTCGACAGGGTCGGCTGCATTGCACCGGATTTTTATCCCATATGGCTCAGTTTCTTTCCGCAGCGCGGAAAGCGTCGCACAAAGCACGAACTCCGTAGCTCCAGCGACGACCCTCGGGAGTCTCCGAAAAAATGCACTCGTGAAATGAAGGACGCGGCCGGAATCGAACATACAACCTTCGGAGCCCGAGTCAGACGGCTTGACCACTTCACCACGGAGAATCCCGAGAGGGGTGCAATGTGTAATATTAGTAAAGACAGAGAATTTACAGAGGCATCGGGTAAATAATTTGCAAATTGACAGGAAAGTAGAAGGAATATATTTCTTACCTTTTTTTCATTTCCTTCTTGTTTCTTCAGCTGCTGGTTAATAACGATACACAAGTATTCATGTTAGCTTTTTATATTGAGTTCGTGAAAGCTTCCAAATAGCTGTGCGTTAATGTGCGTATGGAGTGACCAGAAATGATACCGCAATTTAGTCATCATGTTTCCATTTTTAATGATCTGTTCAGCTGTCTGTGTAGTTTGTTCACACGTACACATGGGTGACAGACCCGCTTTGAGTCTTCGTGAAAGATTGTCTACTCTGCTGTTTACCGTTCAGAGACGGAACATGATTACCTGTTTTGCACTATGAAAATAGTTGTCAGTGTCTCTGTAGTGGGGCTTTCTTCTTAACGACCAAGATGTTGGTTCTCTTTTCATTGAAGTTTATAGATTGATTCGTATGCACGTGTGTTGTCCCCTAATTTGACAACGTGTTTGCTCTCACGTTTCTTGTTATGCCACAATATGTCAGTTTCCACCGCAATTTTACTCTTCTGTTGGTATTCAATGCGTTTAGTGTGTGTGTGTTTTTTTATTTTTTCAATACAGTTGTTTGTCATCGCTGAGGGCTTGCGGAATTGAAAATTCATCACTGTGGAATACAAACTGTTGCCATTGACATTATGCTGATGCTGTAATGTTTAGGGCCTGCAATTCGTCTGAATAGTTGGAGCAAAATATCCCAGTAAGTGTGTACTTAGATTAAGGTCTGCGATCTGCTCAGCCTTAATCTGTGTCGGACGATTCCAGTAGGTTGATGATTGCTCTCGGTTGCATAAAATTCAATCCATCCTTTCTCCAATAGTCCTCTTCCTCTTTCAACACATGGTCCTCACATTTTTTCCAGTAACTTTTATCAATATTTAATAGCGCGGACTGGGTTAGTATCTTGACGTCAGACAATTTGAATGTAGTATTAGCAGCTGCCACCTGTCCTTTAATTTTAGCCCACACAAGTCCTATAGGGTTTAATGAGAATGATACGGCGGAAGTCTCAAGCACCTATGGCCATGCTCTTCTATCAACTTGTTGGTGTGATATTTCTTGCTTTTTTCGCCTGTTTTACAAGGGACAACAATTCTAGCTAGAAATACGTTTCTGGAAATAATATGTTTTCCATTCGGAACCATAACTTTATTGCTCCCTTTGCGCTCGATGCTGTAGGTATTTTGTCTTCTTGGGCAAAAACATTGATATCATGCATTGTCCATAATTGGACACGACGGTCTATCTAGGGATGGAAGCACAGTATTCTCGAGCCAATCTTTAAATACATTACCATTCATCTTATTATGATAGTCCCTATTGTCTGTATGCTTTGATACGAACACCAGCCCAGCATTCTGTTGTAAGCCATTATGCGTATTACCAGCATTCCATCCATCATATGCCATGCCGGTAAGCGTGGGCGGTCATGTTCTGCCATCTCACTCGATCACCAGAGTCGTGGATCAGCTCCGTGTTTCTGTCTCGACCATGCCACAAGGCCAAGCCATCCAGGTACTTGCTTCTAGGTCTTCCCCTTGGTCTGTTCCCCTCGATCTTACCAGTTGTCACCAAATTCTCCAATCCATTTCTTCTCATAACATGCCCAAAAAATTTTGACTGTCTAATTTCTCTAATCAATTTACGATCTTCATTTGTTTCTTGAAGGACTTGTTCATTGGTCTTTCTGGCTGTCCATGGTATTCTTTGCATTTTCCTCAGAAACCACATCTCTACAGCCATCAGATGTTTTTCAGCCTGACTGCTCATTGTCCACGCTTCACATCCATATAAAAGTACAGGTTCAATGTAGCATCTCAACACTCTTTTTCTCGTTTCAATTGACATCTTTTTATTGGTCAATATGTTTTTCATCTTGCTAAAGGCTACTTTTGCCATGGCGATTCTTGTTCTAATCTCTTCAAGGCATCTCCCATCAGATGTTATTACTGTTCCGAGATAATTGTACCTGCTCACTTGTTGAAGAATATTCCCATTTACTTGTATATTACATTGTGGTATTTCGTCCTTCCTAGTGACGACCATAATCTGTGTCTTTTTACAATTTAATTCTAACCCTAGTTGTTCACTGTGTGTAACAATCGCATCTACTAAATTTTGCAGGTCCTGTTCATTGTCTGCAATCAAGACTGTATCATCTGCATATCTAATGTTATTGATGCATCGTCCCCCAATGTTGATTCCTTCCATATCTTCAATATTTCTGAAAATACTTTCACTGTACAGGGAAAACAGATCTGGAGACATTACACATCCCTGTCTCACACCCCTTTTAATAGGCTGATATTGGCTTATTTCATTATCAACTCTTATGGCAGCTTGTTGCTTCCAATATATGTTTTTTACAAGTCTACGATCTTTTCCATCAATTTGTAGATCTTCAAGCATCCTTATCATGTTGACATGTCTCACTTTATCAAAAGCCTTTGTGTAGTCAATAAAGCAAAGGTGTAGATCTTTGTTTACTTCTATAGAACGTTCGATTATGTTTCTCAGTATATACACAGCATTTACTGTACCCTTGCCTTCCACAAACCCACATTGTTCTTCTCCTATTTCAGGTTGTATTTTCCTCCTAACTCTTTGCATGATAATTCTTAGCAAAATCTTCGTGATGTGACTCATTATACTAATTGTTCGATGTTGATCACATTCCAAGGCTTCTGATTTCTTTGGGATTGCAATAAATACAGAATTACATAACTCCTGAGGTATATTTCCAGTATCATATATTGTATTAAGCAGACTGTGAATTGGGGCTCTTGCCAGATTTCATATGGTTAAGCGCATTCTGAACCTCCATCTTTAAAATTGCTGGTCCTTCATTATTATTTTGGACATCATACTGTTCGTCTCTGTTATCGTCATAAAGGTTTTTCACATAATCTGACCATTCATGTAAGATCTGATCTTTTTCTATTATGACTCTTCCATCTTTTGTCTTTAGGCAGCCTGCTGATGTACGTGTTCTTTGATTAGTAAGCTCCTGAATTCTTTTGTGCATTAGTTTCGCATTGTTACTGTTTTGTTTGTTTTCAATTTCTCTGCAATTTTTCTCAAGCCATGTTTCTTTTGCCTCCTTACATAAGGTTCTCACTTTTCTGTGAATTTCTTCATATTTGGCAGGATTATTTTGTTCTGTCTTCTTGTTTCCATTAGTTGTAAAATTTCTTCAGTCATCCATGTCTTACGGCCCACTTTCTTTACTTTTGGAATAGTTTTTTCTGCTGCGCAACTGATTGAATTTTTCATCGTTTCCCATTGATCATCTACATCTTGAAACAGGATCTCTAGATCAGACAATATATCAAATTTGTTCTTTACTTCTATGTTAAAATTATCTTGTATTTCTTTGTCAGTTTTCAATTTGCACAAGTCATATTTAGGGTTTCCTGCTGTATACTTGACTTTCTGTAACTTTACCCTCAATGTGCCTGTAATTAAACTGTGATCACTGTAACAGTCTGCATTTGGAACTGTTTTTACGACTGTTAACGCATTTCGAAACCTTTTACTAATCAGGATGTAATCTATCTGGTTTTTAATCCTGCTGTCTGGACTCCTCCATGTCCATAATCTTCTAGGATGTTGTTTAAACCAGATGTTTCCTACAACCATTTCGTGTTCTTTTGCCCATTCTACAAGTCTGTGACCCAATGCATGCACTGTTCTTTTTTCGGAATTTGTAATAGTATAAAACAGTTTCCTGCGATCAGCTTCTTGACAAATATATGTGTACAACTTCATAACGATTCTTTGAAGTGTAGCATTTCGCATTCAATCCCATTGAAAAATATTCACACATTTCAATGTTAGCGATAAGTGGTAAGATTTAAATTATTTTTTTTTAAACATATTAATTAGGTTTTATGAAATAACCCACATTTTGAGACACCTCTGAACAGTCCTAGTTTAAACAACGCGGGGAGTTCGCATAAGGCCAATCCCGTGAAAAAACGTACAATATTCAACATTGAGCGCTGATTGTCTGGCTACGCTGTAATACATTTAAAATTATGAATTTCATCTCAGACCCGTAAATTATATACCGCATATAGACAAACTTTGAAATCTGCTGTAAAATTTGCAGAACAAAAAAATTTGTGTTGGGTGACATAATGATAAGGTTATATACTAAATCTCATAATTTTCCCTCAGTTGGTTACTGAGATATGGATGTTTATATTGAGGCAAACAAATGTCAATGCACTATAGAGTGAAAGGATTTTCTAGTTATACTATTCTCATATTTTCTCAATGCGTGTCCACCCAGCACCTTTTCTGTACTTCTTATTTACTGGTATTTGTTTAGTTCTCTCCATGAGCTTCACATTGGTGATTACATCACACCATTTGTGTAATTCCATTATACGAGGCGAGTCAATAAGTAAGTACACAGTTATGTGGGATGGCAGGTAAATGTAGTTGGTGTTTTCTACAGGTGTCATTAGGTGACAGCAACATCGAACTTTATATTCCCGTTCGTCAGGTGGCGCTAGGTGTCTCGTGCACATGCGCAGCGCATAAACAAAATGGCAACTGTACTTACGGAGTGTACAACCAAAGAGCAAAGTGCTGTTGTGCGTTTTTTGTGGACAAAAGGACTGCCTGCAAAGGACATTCATAAGGAAATTCTTCATGTTTATGCTGACAAATATTTGTCCCGTACAGCGGTGCATAGCTAGCTGGATAGACAAATTTTCTCAAGGAAGCTCTAAAATTGTTCATGAAATCCGATCTGGTTGTCCTGGTTGGATTGCAACAGAAGCATCCTTGCAGCGGGTGGAGGAGATGATTAGAGGTGACAGGTGAGTAACGATAGACTCTGTAGCATCTGCAATAGGGTGCTCACATGGTTCAACATACTGCATAATGCATGATCGATTAAAATTTCCAGGACTGCTGGCTAGAGGAGTATTGCTTCTTCATGACAATGCCAACCCACATATGGTTCGATTAACTCAGTAGAAAATTAACCAACTAAGGTGGGAAGTTCTTGATCATCCACCTCCCCCCCCCCCCCCCCCCCCCCCCCGATGTGTCTCCACCTTGTTGCGGTGGGGGGTGTGCGTGTCCCAGTGACCCCAAGTGCTATACCGACGGAAGTACAACTACATGTCGGACAGCTCTTGGGGTAGGGGCCAGACTTAGCGAGACACAACCTGCTGCTCTGCGGGTAGACTGAGGATAGCAGTCAAAGTCTAAATGAGGCGCAGGATGCCGCTAATTCTTGGTTCGGACACATACTCTAAGGCTCCCAGTCGAGGGATATAGCTGAACGCCTCTAAGCCATTAACCCTTAGACGTGAGAGTCGGGCCGATACCCACCTACCGAAAAATGGAGGTGAGATGCTGAGCACGCTACATGCTCAGTTCAGATACTTGTTCGAAGGCTCTCAGCTGGGGGATATGAGGGATCCACGGATGAGAGGGCCTGGCCGCTTCTCGCTCACTGATGCACGGAGGTAAGGTGTTGAGCCGGCAGCACATGTAGCCTACCTCGTCAGCGAGTACTAAAGGTAGAAAAAGTGACCCAGTCACACGAAATGGTTACGAAAAATGTCTGTATCTGTACTCATAGAGAGTGTAGTTAAAGGTGGAAAAACGTCTCAATAACACGAAATGGAGCGCTTGGCTAGCGAATCCATTGCGTGGTCCGAAGTCCGAAGCGAAAGCTTACCTAGTGGATGTCGTCCGCAGACTGACCGTTCCTGGTTTGTGCTTGCGCGATCAGAGGCAAGCGAAATGCCCAATACATGGAAGTGGGGAATTAAAGCAGCCATGAGCAGGACGTGGCAATTCCTCTGGTGAGCCCAGTCTCAGAGCAATATGTGCCGGCTCTGCAATTATGGAAGCCTCCTCTGGATAGCGGAGAATGCCCGATGGTCTGCCCCTGCCTTCCCTTGAGGGTTGACCGTGATGTCTTTGACCGTTCTACCTTGACCAGCTGAGATGTGGGCAACACCACAACAATAAGAGTCTAACGTGTCTCGAAACCCGAGGAAGTCTAACCGCATTAAAAAACGCCCGCCGAAGTTGGAAGTGCTGGACTACGGGTGGCAAAATAAAAACTGGCACTACGCAATTACGTCCGAGTGAAATGTCTTTCGTGGTCGGATAAGCTCTGACTAACTTAGTCTTCCGAATGTCCTTAACGTTCGGATAAAGCTCTGACTAGCTAGTTTCCGATTGTCCCTCGTGCTAGGAACAGCTCTGACTACCTAGTTTTCCGAATGCCCCTCGTGTCCGGAACAGCTCTGACTAGCTAGTTTTCCGAATGTCCGTCGTGCCCGGAACAGCTCTGACTATATTGTCCCCGGGCACAACGACAAGCACATGTCCGAATCGAAAACTCGCTGAGTAGATACCGTCTGCAGACCGGTCTGGTTTGTGCGGGAACGGCCCGGGGGGAACGAAATGTCCAATATATTGAAGTGAAGAATTAAAGCAGCCATGAGCAGGACGTGACGATTCCCTCGGTGAGCCCAGCACCAGGGCGCAATATGTCGGCTCTGCACCTATGGAAGCCACGCTGGATGGCGGAAATGCCATGGACTGTCCCTACCTTCCCTTGAGGGCTGATCGTGAAGTATTCGACCGTTCGAACTTGACCAGCTGGGATGTTGACGGCACCACAAAAGTGAGAGTCCCACAGGAATGCTAACCTGTCAAAAATTTACGCTAAAAGTCGGATGTGTTGGCCTAAGGGTTTCGGCCTAAGGGTGCCTAACCAGGCACACCGCAATCACATCTGAAAAAACATTCCGGATGAACGCAAAGAAGAATAACATCCACCTTAATATGGTAGCAGACTTAGACCCTAGCGATTTCTACCTTTTTGGTCCACTGAAAACCCACCATGGCATGAGACATTTCGCGAATGACGCTGAAGTTAAATGTGAAATGAAAACGTGGTTTAGAAAACAGAGCACGCAGTTCTATGCAGCCGATTTGGGAGGACTGATAAAACGGTGGGATACGTGCATCAATGTTGGTGGAAAGTATGTTGAGAAATAAAGGTACAATGTGTGTATAAAAAATAAACTGGTTTCAGGTTGTTATCATATTTAGTTATTGTTCTGCAGTCATTTGTGACTTACTTATTGACTTCCCCGCGTAAACGCCCCATTGAAATAGTACAACCTGGGGGGTGGGGGAGAAACAAAAGGTTTGTAAAAGTCATCGGCCATGACTATTGATTTCCCATTACCAGTTCCAAATAACGACTCTTCAGTCTTTAAGCGTTCATACTGAACACCTTTAAATGAGGTCATTGCATCACCGTGACCATAGTGCTTTGTTTTTATGCATGATTCACTGTGGAAAACAATTCAAAACTGCTTTTAGACATGGTGGCATGATGATAATGGGGTTATATGCGATATAGCACTTAAGAACCATTAGAATTGATGGTGGATTTTTAAATTAGAATTAGCATAATTTGCTTAACCATCTTTTTAATTCTGAATGTGTATAGCAACATCTGGAGTCGTGAAATGCCAAAAGTGCCCCCAATGGACCTCTCAATTTTCGTCAGCTCTACCATGTAGGGTTTTCTTTCGATCTGCAGATCAGAAAGGAGTGGAAAATAGGACCCCACAAAACATTTAAAATAAAAAGCAAGCTTGCTCGCAATATGAAGCAAAACAGACCTACCCCTCAGTGGGGTCTTATTAAGACGGGAAACACAATCAGTTACATTGCCAAGAGGCGACACTGGAGTTGTAATAAGCTCAAGATGCAATCTCTTAAATTCTGGAGCTGGCCTCCAGCCATTTAATGATGCAATGTTTTGTGTTGCTGCATCTAGTTTGGCTACAATAAAATTGTCATTCTGGTGTGTTTTTATGTTTTACACCTGTATGTTTTAGCTTTCATACATTTTGAACCAAAAAAAAATAAACACTAGGAAAAAGTCACTACATTACTAATGTGGTGGAGGAGGAGTAGAATTGTGGCTATCAGCTTAGCTGCCTGCCTGCTGGCCATGTGATCAAACCCCCATCAAGGCAGGGGTTTTGTTTTTATTAACCTGGGCTCCCCTGTCGACCCGGCTTACAACAGGCACCATGACATGTTCTGGGAGGTAGAGGCAGCATCATCAAGTGCTCCGCTAGCTGAAGTAGGCGTTCATGACTCTCCACAGATCTCGGTCTTTGGTGTTCTGGATAAACTCTGCTGGTGATATTCCTCCATGCCACCGTTTCAATCCATCCAGCATCATTTCTCTTGGTCTGCCTCTGCCTCTCTCCCCATTGATCTTTCCAGTTCTCACGACGTTCTCCAATGCCTCACTTCTCATCACATGACCAAAGAAAGCTATTTGTCTCGTTCTTATTGTTTATATAATGTTCTAGTTTCATTAGCCTCTTTTAGTGCCGATTAGTCTTTAGAAATATGGCGTTAGCACCTCCTATCCAAAAGCCTCAAGGTGTGGAAAAAGTCTTTTCTTTTACCTATGTGAGTGAAAAGCTCACTTCTTTCGCATTTTTCATGTCCTAATGAAATATCTAGTAACCTTGTTACTTCATCTATGTGAGTGAAAAAGCTCACTTATTTCGGATCGTTCATGTCCTAATAAAATAGCTAGTAACCTTTATGCAAAGACGGGCTGATCCCTGAGCGGCTGTATGTAATCTTAGAAACCTGAATTAGACTGAATATAGGCAAAGAATCTTCCCAATAGATAATGAACTAGTTTGTTGCGATGGCAAGTCAGTCTAGTTCAGAATGTTCTTCAACTCTACAGCCACTATACATATATCATCATTATCATGTGCCCTGCCAAATAGCATAGTTGTTCATATCTCTCCATAGGTATTAGTCCTTGGTGTTTTAGATCAAATCTACTTATGATATTCCTGCATGCCTTTATCTTAACAGATTCAGTGCAAAACGAAACGTAGGTTTGGACCAAACAAAAATGGATGGCGGAAAATGGGAAGTAGGGGTGTGTCACAGTTATGACCTAAAAGTTGTTAATATGGTAGTAGACATGTATTAAATATCAAATCAAAGAGATTACTTAGGGAAAACTACTGTATTGATATTTTCATTAAGACGACACTTCGCAATGACAACATTTCTGAGATATGTAAGCCCATGGCAGATATTGGAAGTCGCTTAAGACGATTAATTATCCCATGCCACTTAATCAGTTAAACCATCAAGCATCATATCCATCAGTCCGTCTCTGCCTCTTTGGTCGCTGATTTTTTCAGTCGTAGCGATATTCTTTAATACCTCTTCCCTCTTTGCCCTCTTTATATGACCTAAGAACACTGTCCCTTTTTCATAGAAGTGCATGACTGACATTCATTAGCCTCTTTCGGGCAATCCCCGTTACTTTGGCGTTCCATAGTACTCGCAACAGTCACCTCAGAAACCATATCTCCAGACTCTTCATGATTTATTTGTTCACATGTGAAGATTCACTGCCATACGACAGAACGTATTTGAAAAAAAAAAAAAAAATTCATTACTCTCTTTCTGGCTTTCAATTAAAGTGATTTATTACGTAAGATACGTTTAGATTTCTGAAATTCTGTTTTGCTTCGCCTATTCTGCTCTTAACCTCTGTAAGACATCTTCCATCTGATGTTATGATTACCTCCAGATAAATACATTTCACCTGTTTTAAGTGTTTAAACTATTCTTTCTTCTATTATTATATCAAATCTTCTTGTTGTGTTTTTCTCTGATATAAGTAGTTGAGGAGTGTTGAGCTAAGAACTGACATCACTGCACTCAGGACATTTTCATATGCTCTCCGTACCATCTTTCCACAATCACACTGCTAACTGTTCCCGCCACTATCTGATTGAAAGTTCTCTTGGTCTTCCCTCTCAGTTTTGAGATTTTTCCAGAACCCCTGCCAATCCCCCGCAATCACATCCTTTCCACATACGGGTTCTCAATCTGTTCCTCCCATCTTCTCGACCTGGTCCCACAGGCGCACGACCACCTCCCTCTTGTCCATAGGTAATCTACTACCAAGAGGTGCATTCCCTGCCAGCCTATCAGCCTGTTCCTTCCCCCGCACTCCCGAATGGCCAGGGCAAATAATCCATACAATTCTCATAATCTGTGACCTCTGAAGTGAGATGAGCTATTCCACACGAAACATTCTTTCTCCGCCTTACTAAGCATACTCCTTGAGTCCGTAATGAATACATTGTGTGCTGCAGTGGTCTCCTCTAAGCAACGGAATACTGCCGCGACTGCTTCCACCTCCATTCTTATAGCCTCACATGCCAGACTCTTTTTAAAAAAAATAAGAATCGTCCATTAGCCTTCGCAATGAAACCTCAACCACTCCGTCTGTTTCTCACCACTGACCCATCAGTACAGATCACTATGTCACCTTGATCAGTTGTTGCACCTCAAACTCTGTGCATCCCGCTGCCCGTTCTCTGCACTCACGACCCAGTGTTACGATTACATTGTGCTAGTCCGTCATGTCTTCTGGTACATCAAACCACTCATTTTCACGATTGATGGTTTCTAGATCACAAACCTGACGTATAGATATTTCTGCCTGTGCCATCCAGGAACGTCCTGGTCTTAGTCTATGACCCATGACCATATTCATGGCTTCATGCAAAGGGGGAGGGGGAGGGGGATCCCTGTCTGCAGCAACTATCACGTACCATTTGGCTTGAAGGACTCAATGCCTATCCGCCATTGTTAGTAGCGCCAGAATATGCCTCATGCATTAAATTTGTGTGTCCTTTGTGCACCCCAGGATCACCCGCATGGTCTCATTCTGTATGCGCTCCAACCTTTCAAGCTGGCTCTTTGATACTGTCGGCAGCCCCAACCCATACTCGATGACAGAAATTATTAACTGCTGAAAGAGCATGCAAATCATCCTCTGATCTACCTCGGTTGCTGCCACCGCCCTCAATACTTTAAGTCCCCTACCAGCCTTCACCACCAAAGCCTCCACATGATCCTTAAAAGACACACACCTGTAAAATGTGATACCCAAGTACTTCAATTTACTCTCTCTACTAAGAGGACACCCATTCAATATAATACATTCCATTCAGTCTAATACCCATTGTTTCTATTTTTTCGATATTCAAGGAAAGTCCATTTCACCCCTCCCCCCTCCAAAACACGACTTTCGGCCGTGAAGCGTGGACAATGAACAGACAAGCTGAATAACACCTAATGGCAGGGGAAATGTGGTTTCTTGGGGGAATGCAAAGAATACCATGGACAAACAGAAAAACCAAGAGCAAGTCCCACAAGCAGCAATTGAAAACAGTATACTGGTTAGAGAAATTAGACGGTTGTCAAAATTGTTTTAGCGCGTTAAGGGAAGAAATAAATTAGAGAACTTGGTGACTATGGTAAGATTGAGGACGAAATAATGGGGGGGGGGGAGGGGCGCGAGACAGAGAAGTAAATATATGGATGGCTTGGCCACATGGCATGGTCGACACAAAAACAGAGTTGATCCACGACTATCGTGATCGTGGAGATGGCGAAACATGACCGCTCACGCCTGTCGGCTTGACACATGATGATGATGACTGTCGGCCCGACAAGCAAACGTGCAGGCCACTGCATAACTGCGGCTCCGCTAATGCTTAAAAGTAACGTAAATGATATCAAGATATTATACAGACGTTTAACAATGCTTTCAAAGCGTTAACCTGTTCGCTTGCCATGATGATGACCTCAGAACGGCTTCTTGTCGCCGGAAACACTAGGCCAGACTGTCATCTACTCATCTCCGTGGAGATTAAAAACCATGGAGGGAATTCAACGGAAGTGGAGAGTTTGTGTTAGCCAATCAGATCACGTTTAAGATAATACGGCGTTGAGGTATTCTTTGAGCAATTTGGGAGTCTCTTTGGCAGAGTGGTTTCGCCACCTGTCTTGCTCCGAAGATCGTAGGTTAGGTCGTTCGGTTTCTTGGAGATTGCTAGAGGTCGTCGCTGGACCTACGGAGTTCATGCTTTGTGTGACGCTTTCGAAAGAGACCAAGCCCTATGGGATCAACCCGGTGCAATGAAGCCGAGCATCTTGTTTTTAAAACCCTTTGGTTTATAATGCAAGATGCAGGTCAGCATGGCCGAATGGGTAAGAACTGTGTTCTTAAATATCCGATGTGCTGATGCCGAGGTAAGCGGTCCAAACCCTACACCGGACAGTTGACTAAAATGTTGACCTGTCGTCCCTTAGCTTGGGGACGTAAATTACAAGTACCTCTAAAGTCGGAGTGAGTTCACCTGATGGCGAGGGACACTGTTAATAGGGAAAGCTAATCCACACGCAAAATTGAGTCCATCGCTACTATAAATAGTCTGTATGGGCTACGCTTGAGTTCAAAGCGATGGAGCGCAAAAAAATAAATAAATAAATAAACAAACAATAATGCAAGATCATATTTTGGTGTACACCCGCTCCATTTGAGGACAAACTATATTATCATTATCACGTACCATACCGATAAGCGTAGGCGGTCATGTTTCGGCATCTCACGCGATCACCAACATCATGGATCAACACTGTCTTTGTGTCAACCATATTATGTGGCCAAGACATCCATGTTGCCGGGGCTCATAAGGGAAGCAAAGAATAGCAACAGTGTAGCCTACCACGCATGTCGTAAGAGGCGACTAAGGAGGCTTGATGGTTCCGTCGCCCTGCTACTGAGTGAGTGCGTGGCGCGACACTGTGAGCTGTGAGTTTCATGTGAAATGCTTTTGAATCTGCCTGTGGTTTTTTGCAACGTGACTGCATGTTCGGAGTGATGGCAGGTGGCTATGTCCCAGAGTTGACCGGTTTTTGCCTTATGCAGAAATGCGTGGCTGCTGGGCTTCTGGTTGACTGCCACTGCCATCGTCGATGAACTGTATTTTCGTGGACTGTGTGGGTGAACATCTAGGAAACATTCAGATAGGAAAATGACAGCCGATTCCATCAGAGATGAACCTGGGTGTTTCGTGGGGGACTGGTGTGTTCACATTCTGGTGGCGGCATTATGCACAGTGTATTTGTGCGGGCTGTTGTTTGTCGAGACTCCTGTCTTTTCCACTTTTCACATTGGGCAGTGGGGAGCGTTTTGTGTGATATTCACTGGCACAGGAACGGAGCATAATGGGGACGACCCGTTGCTGTGAAGTTGGAACTGCGACTAACTAACTAACATCCAGATATTTACTTCTCTGCCTTCCGCTTATTCTTTTCCCTCAACCTTCCCAGTTGTCACCAAGCTCTCCAGTTTATTTCTTTTCATAACATGTCCAAAAATAAATCTTGACGATCTACGTCTAATTTCTCTAATCAGTTTACGGTTATCATTTGCTTCTTGTAGGACAGCTCAATTGTTTTTCCGTCTGTTCATGGTAATTTTTGCATGTTCCTCAGAAATCACATTTCCACTGTCCTTAGACGTTTTTCAGCAAGTCTGCTCATTGTCCACGTTTCACATCCATACAAAAGTGTAGCTTCTATATAGCACTTCAACACTCTTGTTCTCATTACATGTCAAAAATGTGCTTCATAAGTGATGCTGAATGAAAGATTGTATGAGAGGAAACTAGGGAAGAAGGGCAGAATGTCAGACGGGCCTGCGTGCCCAGTTCTTAACCCTTCGAAAATAAAGATTTTCGTGCGTTCGTTCGTACAATTGACATCCCGTTATTGGCAAGTATGACAATCTCTTTGGAGTATATCAACAAGCTTAGGACTTCAGTTGACTGCTAACCGTCTGGCCTACAGTGGAAGATAAACTCTATGGACCGCTGAGTGAACTAAAAAAGACTGTTAGATTCATACAAGAGGCAACATTGCAGTTATAGACATAATCCAAGCGAACGAAAGAAGAAGTTGACTGCTGCTTTCTGTGTATTTATTTAAATTGACGTCTGAAGGTGAACTAAAAAGAATAAGCAAGATCCAGTTAGTTCATTAGTTAGTCAAAAGATCATCTTCATTTCACGTGTGCCATATCCCTCTTCAGTATCTCCCTCAGCGTGAAGCCACTGACCACACCAGCCCTCCAGTATCTCCCTCAGCGTGAAGCCACTGACCACACCAACATCTCCCTCGGTGTAGCGACTGACCACACTATTTCTCCGGCGTCTCCCTCAGCGTGTAGCCAGTGACCACACCAGTTCTCCAGTATCTCCCTCAGCGTGTAGCCACTGACCACACCAGTTCTCCAGTATCTCCCTCAGCGTGAAGCCACTGACCACACCAACATCTCCCTCGGTGTAGCGACTGACCACACTATTTCTCCGGCGTCTCCCTCAGCGTGTAGCCAGTGACCTCACCAGTTCTGTGTTCATGTGCTAATCTTCTTGAAGTCGACGTGGCCGAATGGTTTAAAGCGCGTAATCTTTCTATTGTAATCGCGGCAGACAATTCGTTCCTCAAGGCGGTCAATTGGAATTAAATGTTGATTTCTAACAGCCCTTGTCTTGAGGACGTTAAGTACCTCAGAAGTCGGAGTGGATTCACCTAGTGGCGGTGGACAATGGTAATTGGGAAATTT
The DNA here is from genome assembly GCA_014155875.1 of Cepaea nemoralis. Classification (NCBI taxonomy): domain Eukaryota; kingdom Metazoa; phylum Mollusca; class Gastropoda; order Stylommatophora; family Helicidae; genus Cepaea; species Cepaea nemoralis. The sequence goes on from JACEFZ010027407.1 coordinate 189,926, forward strand.
AGCCCACGCTCTAAGATCAGCCCAGTGCACTTTCTAATAGCAACTACTAGTAGTAGTGGCACATGTGCGGACCTTGCTCAAGGTCACGAATACGTTACAAATTTTTAAAACAAAAGTTAGTTGCATGTCCTTTACAGGACGTGACAGACAACACCCAGCATTTTTTTGGCTGTTCGTGATTCCTTGGCACGTTTACGTGCAGTAGTTTGTCATTGCTTTCTGAAAGACCCGCACCCATAACATTTCATAAAGCACCAAGACAGCTGTTTCGAACTCTGGCATGTGGGATTACGAACTGCAACCGTAACCCCTTAATTATTAATCTGCTTCATTGCAGCCTTTCCTTCCAAGAATATTCTGAAAATTATCTGGTACCTATGTAACCAGGCTGGATCCCTACACTGCCACTACTAACGATTCAGCATCGAAAACACATTTTCTTGGTTGGGGATATTTATTACATGTGCGACAAAAATCATTAAGTAACCCGAACTTTATGAAGAATATTTTTTAACAATAGTGCGAGCCATAAATATTGTATGTGTTATTTCCCAACATAATATCTCTTGTTTGCAAACACACTAGGGTTCACCTGTCCATCAGCTTGTTGATGCCTTCAGGAAACAAGTTTTTAGACCTGCCCTTAAGTCAGTTTTGCACCGCCTCCATTAGCTCGTTGTCATCTGCAAACTTCTGACCCGGAAAATGTTCTTTCAAGGATCCAAACAAGTGAAAGTCAGGACTATATGCTGGATATTTCAAGACCTCAAATTTCAGAGCACGTGGTATGTCCACTGTATGCGCAGTCGAATTAGAGCGGATTTGGTCGTGCAGTAACCAACACTCCTTAGAGAAGTCTCCTTGGATCGTATCGAGGGTTTAAATTTGTTCATTAGCATGTCACTGTTTTACACCTTTTCCTGGAAATGCACCAAAATAAGGCCCTTGATAGCCACAAAGATGGTATTCACGAACGTTCCCAGCAAATTGCTGCACCTTCCATTTTGAAATACTTCTACCCATCCATACACTCTCCTCTGACTCATCGTTAGATGTATTCTTTACCGGTTTCTCAGAAACCAAATCCTACTGCTACAAGGTTTTCCTCAGCTTTATGCTTAGTGTTGTTCACATTTGATATGCCTACTGCAATTTACCCGATACAAAGATGTGTGTTAAGCGGGACGTGATTGATACAGGCATTGATAATGCACACTGGGAGCAAGTCGCCGCTAAACGTGTTGCATGGAGGGCAAATATCAGAAATGGAATAAAGACAACGGAGAAATTATTGCAGATAAGACACACCGAGCATGTGAGACGTAAGATGGTGCACGATGATGGAAATGACCATGTGTTCACATGCATCCACTGTGGACGAACATTTATAGCGTGAATCGGCAACATTCGCTACCGCCATGAATTGTAGTTATTAGGCCTTTTTGAAGCAGGAAATAAACTACCGCCTGCAAAGACGGCAAGGTGCGAATGACGGCAATATGGGTTTTGTATCAACGCTTTCTTTTTTTTTTCTAGCTTTAATTATCAACATTTTATTGGTGTTTTACATCTCACAAAAAGTTACCTTTGCCATGTAGCTTCTTGTTCTGTCTACACAGCATCTTCTATCATAATTTATGGCTATTCCGAGATAGTTGTAAAGATTCACCTCTCGCAATCGATGTTAATTACTCTGGACATCTAAAGTACTCTCAACCTTCGCCTCAGAAATCATACCTACGTTACTTCCAAGCTCCCCCTAATGTGTAGGTTCACATTCCAGAATTCACTGTCACACAGCGGCAGAATAGGGTTTATTAACAATTTGAATACTCTTTCTAAAACCAGTGACATATTACACAAGATATTTTTAATCACCTAAAATGCAAATGTTTCCTTGGCCCTTTTTGCCAAGGAGGGTGCCACGCATCTATCTTTTTTTTCTTCATATCCTATTTACAGGACATCACTGTCAACAACAGCATTTTACCCATGCCAAAAGCTATGGTCTAACGTATAAGGTACAAGTATGTATTTTTTATGACTCAAGTGATCTCTCTTCGACGTTAACAATGCGATTATTACATTATTTGCTCCTTTCCCTTCAACAAATTAATGCTGTTATTCGCTCATTCCTATAATTTTCTTTCTAACTATAATTAAGAGTAGACATTTGGTGACAATATTTTTTTAAATGTTGCATATACGTAGCAGTCAACGCCAGCATTTTTCAGCTGCTTTTGATGTACTAGGCAAGTTTTTACGTTCAGTAGTTTGCCATTACTTTCTGAACGACCGGCTCCCATACCAGCATGTTATAACACAACGCGACACGGTCTGCTGCACAAATCGGTCGCGGCTGAATTTCGAACGCCTGGTACCCGGAATACGAACTGCGTTCGCAAGTCTTTGGCCATGGAGACCGGTAGACAATATTTACAACGTTCAAATAAATTCTTACTATTCCAGTGCTCCTGGTCCCTCAAGTAAAGCTATAAATACAGATTTCAGCACACCACTAATTTCCAGTGTTCTAAATAGCTTAGCTAATAGTACAAGTACTCCCCACTACTAATTCCTCTACAGTGATGTCATTTAACCTAGTGTTTTTCTTTCTTTTTTCATTTTGAAACAGTGGCTTCCTTCCGAATAGGAGTAGCTTCTACGTTACTTTCTGCTGTTCTCTTTTGTTCTGAAGACACGCTAGGAAATTAAACCACTTCCACACAGTCTGCCTAAGGAAGCTACTGAAGATTAAATGGCAAGACAAGATCCCTGACACTGAAGTCCTAGAAAGAGCGTCACATGCCCAGTATCCACTCTACTGATGAAGAACCAGATTCGTTGGGCTGGTTACTTGACTCGCATGCCAGATCACAGGCTCCCTAAACGAATTTTTTTACAGCGAACTGCGTTGTGGTAAACACTCCCAAGGTGGCCAGAGGAAACGCTTTAAAGACACTGAAAATCTCTCAGAATGCTTTTGGAATTCATCATGACACCTGGAAGACTGCAGCCAGAGACCGAAATTCGTGGCGTGCATCATTACACAAGGGTGCGTGTGTGAGGCAACCAGGACTGCAAGAGCCGTAAAGAAAAGGCAGGACAGAAAAACCACTGCAGGAAATCCTCCTCCAGAAACGTCAAGCATTCTTTGTCCACATTGTCAAAGAACATTTCGAGCCAAAATAGGCCTTATCAGCCATCTTAGAACCCACGGCTCCATACTTTCAACCCCACTTGATGAAATGAATGGTCATCATCATTCTTGATGGACAAACAGACAGACAGACAGACAGACCTTCTGTTAATTATTTCTCTCATAATTCTCTTGAGCTGAATCCATTTCTTTATTTTAGCTCCTTCCATTAATACTATTTCTGCATGTTATTTCAGACACCCTGTATTTATCACTGATGCATTCACAGCCGTGAATTAGTTTTACAATTGAATGCGAGGTGAACACTTGCCTTAAAGATGGCGTATGGCAGGAGAAAGGCATCTGGTAGTCATGACACCCCCACCAAAATAAATAAGAGGCTGAAACAATCATGGATGAGGTGCTACTTCTGATGATCAGAAACCTGTTATCTTTGCTTCATGGTTGAATTCATACTACTAGTGGAGGTGCTTCGTGTGGGACCATGGTGTTTTTCAACGTCTTGACAAATAGAATAGAAGCTTCAGGTACTGTAAGAATACTGACTTTTGCGGATGACGCCCTCGTATGTTGGCAGGAGCAAAGATGGAGACTATCCAGACTTTAGAAGTCAGCCGGATCAATCCTATCATCCAGAGAGCACCATACCACAGACTCATTATCTGGGTTAATGACACCACCCATCTCTGTACACCAGTCAATCACTTTACTGTTTCCTGCATCTCTCCTGCCTATACGCAAGGACATCATCCGCAAATGTCAGTATTCTTCCAGCCCTTTGTAATAATGCACGCCTCTGAGATCCATGGACCTAGACGGAGAGCAACCCTACCAGAGTGCAGGGCAGCTGTTCTTCAATTCACTACCCAGGTAGTAACACCCATCTCCAAAGAGTGCATTAAGAAATCATATCTGACATGTATTCTCAAGATCTACAACCTCCTATCTACTCTGGAACCACTTATAAACATCAAACTCAAATGTTGCTCGCTCTGACTTTCTTTCCTTGGCCGTTAACTCCTTAGCCCTCTTGGGATTAACTTTTCCCAGAATTTCTGCAGCTTAACAGCTACAATCTTTTCCAACACCTCGCCAAATGTATTCCGCAAAGGTGACAATCCTCAAAAGTAAATGGTCTTAACTTGGGACAAGTACAGAACTTTAAGTTATCTTTTCACACTGATAACAGGAGACGTGTTTCAAAGATTATTCAGAAATGTTCAAGAGACATGATAACAAAGATTGACCCCAAATTGGTTATTAAAAGAACAGGAGCAAATTAAACACCCCAATAAATTAAATCTTTACATAATGGGTCTTCCATATTGAAATCTGTAAAAAGTAACAGATCAAATATGTGGTATATAACCACAGAGACAAAGCAAACTTAATGCCTAGTGCATACACCACCATATTCACCACAGCTTTCAACTAATGAGTGGTCATAATGCTACTCAATGTATGTCGAACAATGAATTGGAAACAAAACAGATCTCAAGTCTAGGACTAGACACATTCCATATGATCATTGCTTCAGCAGTTTTATTGGTAGCACTGTAATATTACAACAGAAATGTGTGTACCAAACAAAACAAAAAAGCACCACTGTCACAAACAGTTTTCATTAGATCTTTGGTAACAACAGGCATGGTTCATAATCATGTATGTGCAAGCATTTGTATATTCAATACACCAAAGCCAGGCAGAAAAATAAAGGGAGACAGACATCCAAGACTTAAAAAAACCTTGCAGTTTAATACAATAAAACATGTACAAATGAAAATGACATAAAATGGGTGATAAAAGTCCATCCTTTACAGTAAATATTCCTACTTGATGCCCTCTGACATTTAGTGACCTGAAAGAAGAAAAAAGATAAAACTTAAAACATTCATATGACTAGAAACAAAGAAACTATTGATAGTTCATGTACTACACTCATGAAATGCTTGCCCTTGAGGAAAAAAACATGCAGACTACAAGTATATGGCTAACAAAGTGGGTCATAATTAGCCATATATCACAGTTGTGGCTAGAGGAGAAGTGTGGTCTGGAGGATCTTTGGTCTTGCGACTCGCTACAGAAGGGAAAGCCTATTCACCTGTACACTCAGGCCTTTTGGGTTTCCCATGTGCTACAGGGCTCTGTGCTGACTTTTAGCAGGTAGTGAGTGAGCTGCTCTGCAGAGAGACTGGGTGATATGGGATACAATCCAACACAATGAAGTCGAATCCACTTGACTTTAAACCCAGATAAAACACTGTTCAACAACTTCTAATCATAAATGATTATATCAAAGTAAAGAAATGAAAATCTTAATGCATCCATTTACAATTACAATGGTGGCGAACATGAGTGTACATGCGTATGGCTATGTTCTGCTCACTGAATAGGAATGAGAAATAAAACAAGTCTACTTCGAAAAGGCATTTAGAAGTTATAAGGCGTTGCAACCAAACCCATAATTTACTAGGCAATGTTAGTTCAGTAGTTAGCCATTGCTTTCTGAATGACAGATACCTCAAACCACCAAAATCAATGCAAAGCTGGATGACAACTGTTTAAAGTAATATCTATAAGTCGACTACATAGTATCATATAAACATTATGCGAGTCCCATGTAGCCCTACCGTTTCCTAAGCCTACATGAGAATGTATCATTACAGATAAACATGTTCAAAACTAATTACCCCACTAACTTAAAACAAGAAACTGAAGCTATTTTCTCTATGAAAACAAACTACTGTGGCAATTCTAAAAGCAACATCAACAGAGTTGAGTTAAAGCAATGATTTTAAAACAAAAGATTAAAACTAAATGGCTTATGTTTGTGCAGATTTCAGCACTGTTCAGTTTGTTCAATTATAAAGAAAATAATGATGGAAATTGAACATTGACATTTAAGTACTTCTAACTACCTATATATCAAGTTGATGTGCATCTTTTCTGAAAACAAAACATGCCTACAGTTACTTAAACTGTCTGAGAAAACTCCACAATTAAAGAAACAGCAAACTAAAATACTGAATGCCTATTGTAACTGCTAGATAACGTCCTGCCGTAATACAATCACATAAAAACAAAACGACAATAGGAAAACCGTTTATTACTGAACTAGAGGCAAAATTAGGCATGGTACGGACAAACTACACATCTCATTAGTTCTACTGCTACATGTGCAACGCTTTTTAACTGTAAAAGGGCATTTAAGAGCTAGGAAATATACATATCAAAAGTCATTTCCCCATTTATGAAATATAAACATAGAATAAAAACCGTAGCCCTTTTACAATTTCAATGCTTAAGATTAAATGACTGTGCATTTCCAGTCTACATATTAAACCATTGTTGAAAACAGTGCAGACAACGTACAGCCTGCCCATCGAGTAAAACTATTCAGTGAGTGGGAAAAAACATTGCCTTAAAGTGGGAGGACTGCGTTACAAGCTGCACTGACTCAACGAAGGTGAAATAAAAAACGAAGTTACAGATGGGCAAGTTAACAATATAGAATATTAGAATTATAGCTACCCAACCTAGCGATTGTAAGGATGATAGCCTCCGTGACCTGCGCCTCTCTTTTGCGTTTTACCATAATTTGCCTGACCTGTTAAAAAAATTAAGAAACTGTTAGAAATTATTTTTAACATTTAACCATAACATCTCTGCGGACAAATAAACTGACAGCAGGATGATTACGCTGATTCGTGTACCCCATCGCGTGCTGCATTTACATCATTAGTGATTGAAAAAATAAAAACATTTAGATGCCTAGGCTAACAAAACAATGTTACGAGTAACACCGTGATTGCCTTACTAGCAGGACGCATCGTGCATGGACCTTTCATTAGTTTCTCCAGGAGAAAATTGTATATGCCAAGAGATTAGAAAAGATTTCAAGTTCTACATAAACATATGCTATCAATTACAAAATATTTTACTTTATTACAACAAACTACGTCAAACAAACAATTCAAATATTTCAATATCTAGTTTTATCCAAACACAGGTAGTGATGAGGTAGGCCAAATTAAAAATTTACAAGCATTATAAACACGGTACAGTAAAAGAAGTCCAGTACTAAAAATGTGGTCAAAAATTAAGTTTTCAGTTTGTTGTGTTTTATATCCAAAACATTATTTTTCATATTTTTTTTTCCAAAAGAAAAAGAATCAGTGGACTATATTAATATGAAAACCTGGAACATTTCAAGGGAGGAAACTGACATGAAGATCTACTAGCTCCTAAGTTATTTCAGACTCAGATATTAAATGCTGCTGACAAAAAATAAATGTGTACTGGCGTAGTAAATCACTTACCCTTGACAGCAAATACATGAACATTCTGAAACACTTGGCAAGAAGAAAATATGTAACCTAATTCAGACATGCACGAGGATACGGTATATATGATCCTTAGGCAATTTAATGCTCTACCCAACCATCCATCCATTACAGCTTTTGAACTATTTGCTAATGATGTCATGAGGCTTTTTTTTTTAAGCAAGTGTATGGGTTACAATTTCTTTTATTTCAGGTAAGACAAAAATCGCTGCATTCTCTCTCCAAATATCTAGTTGTGCACTGAGCATATAAGATTTATAAAAGAGGTGTGAAAGTTTGTGTTTGGAGGGAGGAAGAATGGAAGATAACTAAATAATAAAAAGTTGTGTTAAGCTTATGATAGGAAAGGTCTACAATTAAACAAAAACAAGTTATGATCACAACTAAGGGGGATAAAAATACAAAAGCAACCATCATAACGCCAGCAAGAAGGATAACGCAAGGAAGGAAAAAACAAGCAACCAGGATATCAATGACAGCAAGCAGGATAACACAAGCAGAAGGATTAAATTATAACGCATCAATGATAACAGACAGAAAAGTAACACAGAAATGACAATCCAGCAAAGACATTCCATCAAATGAAGGGCAATCTGTAATTTATCCCTGTCCATGAAGTCAAAATATGAAATGATTTTAGGATGTTATAGGTTGTCCATACCAAAATATGCCTGTTAATCATGGAGAGGGAGGAGGGGGAGGGATGGAAGAGAGAGAGCAAGCAGCAACAAGTCTACGGGGATGTAGTTTTTACGTAGAATGCTAAGGAATCCCACAACTTAAGAAAATTTATACCAAAGTACTGAAAGTGGCCAATCCACAAAGACATTACCCACATCAGGACAAAACAATCGCTAATTTTTGGTCATGTTATGAAACAAGAAGATATGAAGAAGGCTGTGACAACCGGAAAAATCTAGGGTAATAAAGATAGGCTGATAAATGGAAAAGATTAGAGTTAAGATTAGATAAAAGTTAGAAGTCGATTAATGGTTGAAATGATCCAGAACAGAGGACACTGGAGGAACAAGATTGCCTGTGCTGCACAAAATGACATGATGATAAATTATTTCATTGTGACATGTTCTTTCTACTGATTTAAGATGTGCATGTTTTCATTCCCCCTAGAGATGAAGTTTGAAAATGAGGTTAATGACACAGAATATACCCAAACTTACGCAAATCTTAACCAAAACAAAATTCCCAGGATGCCCCATGAGTGAAAATGTAACTGCCAACTTGATACAATGAAATGTAGACAGACCAGACCTGTCACCCTTAGTCCTTCTTAATAACCATGCATAAAAAGGATAACACTATGATCTGAAGATTTTTTATTTTTCTTCTTGCTTGCACACACACACCCCACATTTTTAACTTCCTAGCAATAAACATTTTGTTGTTCCTATTTCTCTCGTTATCCTATTTCACTCTCTACTTTTAGTAAAATACACCAGATGTTTAAAAAAAAAAACTGTTCTCGCAAAAGCTTGGTAACAAACAGGTGATATCTTACAAGTTAACCTGAAACTGAAAGATTATTTTCTCTTCATGTTATCAAAATAGTTTACCAATACCTTATCAACCTACTGGAAAACAGTTTCACTCCCTCACCCAAACTTTAGAGAGAACTTACGACAGTTTGTTATACAACCATCACATTGGTAGTGACTTTAATTTAAATATTTGATGGAAGATGGGACAGATATAACAGATCAATCTATAAAGGAAAAAAAAATACATCTGGTGGCTTGAAGTGAAGAAAACAACAAATTGATGATGTAATAGAACCACAATAGTTAAAGAAAAGGAAACTGAAAAAAAAAAAAATTCCATACTACAAAATGGGGTAGGTAAAAATTGAAATGTCAGCAAGAGACCTGTATATAAAAACTACAGTAGGTGGGTTAATAAAGATTTGAGAGAACATGTGCTTGCACATGTACCCTAAATGAACAACTGTTTAGAGAAGGAAATGTGAATGAAAGAAGAAAATTAGTGTAAAATACAGCTTCCAACATATTTCTAAATCAAGGACACAAATGTATATGTAAAATTAGGCCGATGTCTACAATTCAGAACAAGTCATTCTGAGTACACCAGATGGTGAACTAGGCCACGTCCAAATAACATCTAAGAAAGAAAACTAGCAGGATGAGTGTTTAATCAAAGCTTAAACAGCAACAGACAAAGGAGGTGAGAATTGTAAACTAGTGAAAGATGGATGAAAAAGACAGGCATGGATATGCAAAAGAAGAGTTAATAGCTGGCTGGTAATCAGTAATCTATGTGTAAGTAATGACAATTATAAATAAGTCTAAAACTGACAGCTACTAGATTTGATTCAATAAAAAAGAAAAGCTGTTTCTGAAACCTAAAAATTAGAGGAAATGTACTACAAACCATAGGTCAAGTAGTAAAGAATCTGCGACATTCTAACAAAGGTCTCATTGAAGAAAACTAGTTCATAAATAATTTAATGTTTCAGAAACTGAAGTACTTTGGCCACATCAAATGTCAAAATGGGTTAGAAAGAACAGTCATGGAAGGTATACAATGGATCTGGCCAAGGATAGAAAGTCTTCATGGAAGGTGTACAGTGGATCTGGCCTAGGATAGAAAGTCTTCATGGAAGGTGTACAGTGGATCTGGCCAAGGATAGAAAGTCTTCATGGAAGGTATACAGTGGATCTGGTCAAGGATAGAAAGTCTTCATGGAGGGTTTCCAGTGGATCTGGTCAAGGATAGAAAGTCTTCATGGAGGGTTTCCAGTGGATCTGGTCAAGGATAGAAAGTCTTCATGGAAGGTATACAGCGGATCTGGTCAAGGATAGAAAGTCTTCATGGAAGGTATACAGTGGACCTGGTCAAGGATAGAAAGTCTTCATGGAGGGTATACAGTGGACCTGGTCAAGGATAGGAAGTCTTCATGGAAGGTATACAGTGGATCTGGTCAAGGATAAAAAGTCTTCATGGAGAGTATACAGTGGATCTGGTCAAGGATAAAAAGTCTTCATGGAGGGTATACAGTGGATCTGGTCAAGGATAGAAAGTCTTCATGGAGGGTATACAGTGGATCTGGTCAAGGATAGAAAGTCTTCATGGAAGGTATACAGTGGACCTGGTCAAGGATAGAAAGTCTTCATGGAAGGTATACAGTGGATCTGGTCAAGGATAGAAAGTCTTCATGGAGGGTATACAGTGGACCTGGTCAAGGATAGGAAGTCTTCATGGAAGGTATACAGTGGATCTGGTCAAGGATAAAAAGTCTTCATGGAGAGTATACAGTAGATCTGGTCAAGGATAAAAAGTCTTCATGGAGGGTATACAGTGGATCTGGTCAAGGATAGAAAGTCTTCATGGAGGGTATACAGTGGATCTGGTCAAGGATAGAAAGTCTTCATGGAAGGTATACAGTGGACCTGGTCAGGGATAGAAAGTCTTCATGGAAGGTATACAGTGGATCTGGTCAAGGATAGAAAGTCTGGCAGGGCGCGATGAAAGATGTTCTATATAAAAGGACCTGACAAATGATGGAATTTGGTGACAAAAAGCTTGGTGATTATTCCCAGCATATATGTACAGTATAACGCTAGTCTACCTTTGTTATTTCATTGTGACTACTTTGTCCATATTTTAAACAAAGCATTAAATATTAGTTCAAGGTTCACACTAATATAGAAATAAAAACTAATATTTTCTAATAATTCTAATAATATAGAAGAAAAAAAATATAGAACTGGTTTTATGAGATAGTGGAGAATCTTCTTCTTCTGCGTTCATCCGGAGAGTTTTTTCGGACGTGATTGCGTTGTGCCTGTTTACAGCAGAGCTGGGATACTGTGCCTTTAGGCAGACACATCCGACTTCTGCGGGCATTTGTTGAAAGGGTTAACCTTCCTGGATGTTTCAATGGACTATTTGACTCTCACTTGGATGTAATTGCGTTGTGCCTGTTTACAGCAGAGCTGCGTACTTGCACCTTTTGGCCAACACATCCGACTTCTGCTGGCATTTGTTGACTGGGTTAATATTCCCGGGGACTTGGGAATGTAGAGGGTCAAATGCTACTGAACAGAATCATTGAGTAACTGCTTAAAAATAATTTGTTTCCGTTATTGCAAAGCACAAACCTCATATAAAAACAGTTATAATTTATCATTGCTACATGTATTAATTTGTAGTTGTTTCAATTATACAAGATTAGATCAATTTAAAAACAGACTTAATATGATACTATTAAGTTTTCAAATTTAAAAAAAGAAAAAAAAAAGCCTTGAAGAGAACAATAAGAATTTTGGCCGTGAGTTAAGGGGAGAAAACAAGCTTAAAAAATTTTTTCCATTAAGGAGAATCTGGGTTTAAGCTTAAGTGCAGCACCCTACAATATGCTCCAAGAAATCAACAGGTATGTGTTTTTTTACATCAATTTTCTTTCTGTTTGATAGCATCCCCTTCAAAAATAAATTAGGAGTGTGCACAGTGAGACTACAATGGTAAAACAGAAAAAGAAATGTGTTAACTGTCATATAACTCATTAACTATTATTGTTTCTAATGCCAGCAATATCTATGATTATTACAATGGTTAGGATACATCTTTAACTGGCTGTTACAAGCACGGGGAAATTGAATAGACGCCATTACCACATATAAAACAGACACAAATCACTCACCGCCTCCTTGTCCATAGCCCCAATCATCATAGCCTAAAACAAAATTACAAAAAATATTGAATATATCTTGTTCATAAGAAATGTATTTTCATGTAAATAACTTTCATTTAAAGTAGCGGAATATTTGATTTCAGGTCAGTTAAATGAAGAACCCGGTTTCATGCCCAATGGCACACTAGACATCGTGCTAGATCCTACAGACCAGTCGACACTTGATGAGTGAGTGTGGTAGCATACCAGACACCTTTACCAATTTTAGGCAGGTTCAACCTGGGATCCTAGATCAATTGTAAAAATTCAAATCCACTTGATGTGGATCGAACCCAACTACGCCGGTGATCATCTAGCCAGTTACCGTGGCTACCTACTTTCAGGTGCACACACATAAGGATATGTAAAAAAATTAATGACAAAGACAAGCTCTGACATACAAACACTTCTGATAATCTGCATTTTTAAATGTGTGAGATGGAGATATACTGGCAAAAGTGTTAAATTGTCCTAGGGGCAGATTTCCTGTACCATACATCGACCTATTATAGCCTAACACAGTGGTTCTTAACCAATGGGGAATTCTCCCCCTCCCCACACCTTTCCATTTTCACATATACTGTGATGGGGCAGGGGGGAATTTATAGGGAGGAAATACGAAAAAATGAGATGAACATATAGTGAAGGGGTGCATGGAGCAAAAAAGGATGAGAACCACTGGTCTACCAGATGGACCATGAACATGTATTGATAAAGTGTTCAATATATATGAACTAATAATGACCTGTAGTGAGTGTAAGGTGTTACAACCATTACATTTCTGCAGGTCAGAGTGTGGAGAGGAATAGGTGGTAGTTTTTTCACCTCGTAGGTACCAACAAGAGCTGGAAGCGAACCTGTGTATGCCACGGCCTGTGTAATGTCCCAACCATTACTCTCACCTATGCATGAGCTTGGCAGACGTCTATGATCATCATTTATCTGCTGTAGTATAAATGTCTTTCAAATCAGTGCCACAACCACTAGTAAAATATTAGTGCATGAAATTGAGGCAGGGGAATTGGCAAAATTTCAAAACTCTCTCATGCCTTAATAAGAGTGGCATTCTGTCAAGGGCCTGTCACATGGTGATGAGCTATTTTGAAATAAACAGAAACCTAATTCTGTATAAAAATAAAATTATAGCAAAATATACTGTGGCTATCCCTTAGTGTTGTGATCTATTAACTGGCAACCACTGAGATATATCTTCACAATTGTCAACGTATAAATCTATACCTTTCCTATTGTTTTGACTGCTACCACAGCATAAATGGATTAATGTAATATATATATTATGTCCTTTTAAGTTTAGTCTTAGATATGATCGCGCTCCTGCATGACAGACAGTACTGTCTGCTTTCTATTAGCGTTGAAAGTTGGGCGGCTGTCACTAAACCAATACCCCACATTCTGCCAACGGCTTAGGGCAGAGGAACGCAATTGGGAGAGTACAAGTCTGACTCAAGTGCAAGGAAATGCTACCTAAAGACTAAATGTCATGACAGGGCAGACCAGGCCCTAAGCCTGGTCTAGGACATATTGGTGTTACTTCTCCTCTGTAGTAAACTAGGCAGGCCGAGAGAAGGATCATGCTGCATGGGCAACACATGGTCTCTAAATTTAGCCCAGGATGTGTGCTATGGAGAGATATAACTCCATTTTACAAACTATTCTGTCAAGACGGCAAGATGCCAATCACTTATGGCCTTCCAGTAAAAACATAGTTCAATTCTATATTCAAACACACAAGTCAACACATGCAAATTTACTTACCACTGTATCCGTATGCATAATTTGGATCATATCCACTGCCATTCCAGCCACCATAACCTCCATATCCACTACCATAGTAGTCCCCACCATATCCGCCATAGCCATAACCTTGATCATAACCATATCCGCCATATCCACCGTAGCCTCCATAGTTTTGGCTATAACCATAGTTTCCTTGGTAACCACCTGAAACGTAAAAAAAAAAAACTAAATTGCAATTACCTGTCAACACTATGGAAACTGCAACAACAATATACAGTAAGGTCCCAGAAATTGTATTAACTACACTAAATTGAATTTCATTTCTCCTAAATAAAGCCAACTGTTTCTGTCATTTCTTTCAACATACACCCTTACAAAGGACTTTTGTCGCAGTGAATATTTACAGCAAAGCTTTGATTTGCGCAATTCAGTCAATACAGCAAACTTCATCACTGCATATATTTTGAAGTGGTGTTGCCTTCCCTCCAGTACATATTACAAATGTCTGTTGGTGGCTTTCTTATTTTCAAAATGCTACCAGGACACCAGCCTTAAACATGTGAAGACGACTTATATTTCGTCATTTAAGAAGGCTAAATGTCAAGAGAATTATAAAACAATGCTTCCAAGACATGCCAACCCTTTAAGGCAGCCGAGTGTACTGAACCATGATCACAAAAGCTCTTTCAGTGTGATTAAATAGAATAGAATTTCTTACAAAAACTTACTGCACTTTTGCTGTTAATTCCAAATAAAAGAACGTGTGTCTATTGTGTTGTGTCATAAAACCTGATGCCATTGCAAGCTAGTACTAATTTCCCATATATTTAAATGTAAGAGTAAAGTATTCATAGCTGAAATTTCTTACGCGTAGGACCCCACACAAACTAAAAATAAACAAATATCATTACTTTGGTTAATAAAACAAACCGATGACCTAATGTACATACCTCTGCCGCCTCGACCACCTCTTCCACCATATGGAAAGCCTCGTCCTCCTGGAGCACCTCTAGTGTTGCCACCTCCCGGGGGTGTAGCCTTTTTCACCTCGACCTAACGAACATTAACAACATCATCACCAACAGTAAATAACAATCAAGAATACAGCGCTAACAGACTGGGGACAACCAATGTTAATCATCTTTCAGGAACATACACCTAACTGGTTTATAGTAAGATACTGTATTTACAATCTTATGTATTGTTATCAGAAAAATGGAAGGGGGGAAAAAGCCCAATTGAGCCTCACCATTTTTGAAACCATATATATGGTTAAAAGTAATGATGTTTGCAAACATTTCAAGACATGAAAGCAGCATGTCAAAGTTAAATACACTTATTTAAACCAAATGGTATTAATCAATGGCAACAAAGTATACTAAGGCTAGGATTATTAGCTTTAAAATAAAAACAAAGATATAGCTCAATAATAATGTGAATAGCATTACGCCAGTCCACATACTTTCCAGTACTGAATTTTAAAAGGTGATGTCTCAGCACTAAATTGCTATATAGTGACTTTCAACTCATTATGGTCATATCACCCCCTTTCCTCAGGACTAAAAGTGAATAATGTTTAAATGTCTTAGCGCAAAAAGATAAAAATAAAATTTAAAAAATAGTAAAGGGCACCAGTAGCTTTTAACAATAAAATACATTGTCCCAAATCTGTTAGCACAAAGTAATTCATAGTAACATTGATCAATTACAGAAAAATTAAAAATTAAAAATATTTTAATTTTAATAGTTCTTGATCACAAGATATTCAGCCCTTTAAGATTCCAATCCATCATTTGTTGCTACAAGAAAAATGAAAATTTGAAACCTGTCAGATTATGAAAGGGTAATAGTCTCCAACATTTACAATTATTTACTTTCAATGTGAAATGAATGTAAACTGTAAATCTTGAAAGATATAATAACGTTATAAATACATGAGCTTAGACCAACTTAGAGTTTATGGTACCTCACGGCCCACATCACTCCCAGCTCCTGTTCCATCACTTTCGTCTCCTGCGGGAAGTGGAACAAAATCAGCTTCAGTCGCAGTTTTTTTCAAAATAAACAGAAAAGTAACTAGATTACTGCTGAGGCCATTTAATGCAAAGAGAACAGCTTGATTTCACTGACTCCGGCAGTGATTGATTTGATTCATTTACTCTGTAATTACCATCAACATGGAGTATTAATAGCAGATCTTGTGACTGAAAAACTTTAAGCTTGGATTAAATGTGACATCTGCTGGAAAAGGAAAACTTTACAATTACAATTAAAATTCTGTTACTTTTACATTACAGTTAATACAATATCTAGCCGTAAAAACCAAAGACAGGATCAAGAATTACCTCATGTGTGCCGATTTTGTGACTTGTTTTCTCCAAACACTTCTTCAACCCTGCCAATTTCTTGAACTCAATAAACCCAAAGGCACGTCTCTGTTCTTTGGTTTTGTCATAAGGAAGCTCCAACTTTTCCACCTGCAATATGAAAGTGTTATTTTAAAGAATAGAACATTCCACAAAAAATATTGGTAATTATCTCAGCAACTACCATCACTGGCCTTACATCAAAGATCATCTGCGACGAGACCATGAGGACGTCCAAGAAGAAAATGGATTGACGATATCAAAGACATTGTACAGCCACACAATGACACTACCCAGTGCCGCCCACCTGGCGCTAGCCAATTTCTCTCAAAAACCATTGGAACTTTTTAGGGCCTTGGTGTCAGATTCACATTTGTGAAAAGACACTAATAAATTAAGAAAATAGGGTCTGTTATCTAAGTTGTCTTATTTCCTGTGGCAGGTAAATTTCTGGTTCTCATGAAGCGGTGCTAGATTCCAGGCCAGTTCTAGTCAGAGAGTAATTCCTGCCACAAGTGACAATCAAAGCCCAGTCTGTTATGTTGGAACACACAGTAATCTATATGTGGATAGTTATTTCTATAGGAGTAACAATTTCAACTATTTTCAGACAATGATGGTTATTACATTATTATTACAAACATACAGCAAGTGACCTGTACATCCTAATATCTAAAGTAACAATTCATTTTTTTCTTTTTCAAAACCAGGCAAAGTAAAGGACCCCTTTATGTGCATTCAGTTTTTTTAAAATAGAATAATCAGTGATGTGGTCACTATCACACTGCTGCCTTTACTTCCCAAGACAGCCAGGTATCCATTTTAGGCAGGGCCGACCAGGGAGCCCAGGACAATTGAAAACATCCACGACTGTGGATTCAAACCCATATTCCCCCGGGAAGGTTAACCCGGTCAACAAATGCCCGCAGAAGTCGGATGTGTCGGCCTAACGGCGCAAGAACGCAGCTCTGCTGTAAACAGGCACAACGCAATCACATCCGAAAAAAATCTCCGGATGAACGAAGAAGAAGAAGAAGAAGAAACCCATATTCACCACGCTAATGCCCAGCCACTATGCTAACGCAGCTCTCATTCAAGACAATACCTGCTATGTTTTTATGACAAATATAGTGAAACAAGTGATTTGAAGATATCATCTAATCTGCCGTCAAGGACACTTACCGGGCCAAATGTTTCAAAGTAGGCCTTAACCTCCTCTTCTGTCAGTGAAGGGTCCAGTCTGCCAACAAATATCTTTTTGTTGACTTGTCTGGGATTGGCCTGTTTGGGATCTATTGTTCTTCCATGTAATTTGTGCTCCTTTTCAGCCAGAACCTTTGTAGATAATGTAATGAGAATTTTTTTTTTAAAATGAGAATGCAAGCATGAAATTAGATTTAAAAACAAAAGCAGTCATAATTATGGATTATCAGCTGGTACGTTTCTGTCTGTGGTGTTATGACCAAAAGTAAACAATTTAAAAAAAGGCAAACATTCTGCTCTATGTAGAAAAAGAGTTTACTGGGATAAATAAAGATGTCTTTGGTGCATTTGATGCAAAAGTATGTTTTTAACTTTTTCTGCCCTTTATCCACCATTTTAACAAGACCCTGAACCAACATTCAAAGGTCAAATCCCCCAATAAATATCAAGCTATCCCTGAAATTATATGCCACAAAATTTCGCATTTAATATCAGCAACAAATAATGGCTGTCACAGATACAGATATGTCAAGATTGCAGCATCAACACCCACAAGTCCACTAGTGTATATTCTCTATACAGAAATACCGTGAATCAATCGATCAATCATGTGCCATGCCAGAAAGCTTGGGTGGTAATGACTCGCCATTTCACTCGCTCACCAGAGTCGTGGATCAGCTCAGTGTTCCTATCTCGATCATGCCATGTGGCCAAGCCATCCAGGTATTTTCCTCTCAGTCTGTTCCCTTTAATCTTGCCAGTTGTCACTAAGTTATCCAATCCATTTCTTCTCATAACATGTCCAAAAAATGTTGACTGTCTACGTTTAATTTCTCTAATCAATTTACAATTGCTTCCTGTAGTACTTGGTCATTGGTTTTTCTGTCTGTTCACAGTATTCTTTACATTTTCCTCAGATACCACATTTCTGCAGCCATTTTTCAGCCTGACTGCTCATTGTCCAAGTTTCACACCCATACAAAAGAACAGGCCCCATGTATCCCCTCAATACTCTTTTTCTCGTTTCAATTGACATCTTTTTATTGGTCATAATGTTTTTTTATCTTGCTAAAGGCTACTTTCGCCATGGCGATTCTTGTTCTAATCTCTTCACGGCATCTCCCATCAGATGTAATGACTGTTCTGAGATAATTGTACCGATTTACTTGTTGAATAATATTCCCATTTACTTTTATATTACATTGTGGTATTTCGTTCTTCCTAATGTTCATGGTCTCTCTTCTCAATTTGCCATCAATAGCTCCAATAAATGTTGGTGGATGCCCTTCACAATGGATAGTCAGAAATATTTACTTCTTGGGTGATTTCATTTTCAGGTTCTTATTTACTGAAATTTGTCAATTTTCAGTTTATATTTTATTGGAACTTGTCAAAGTTACAAAAATGTCCCAATTTTGAGTTCCCTAGATCACAATGTTGCTTAGTTGTCATTCCTGGCAATCGCAAAACCATTTTAGGGTTCTTCTTCTTCGTTCATCCAGTTTTTTTTTTTCCGGACGTGATTGGAGTTGTGCCTATTTACAGCAAAGCTGCGTTCTTGCGCCGTTAGGCCGACACATCCAACTTCTGCGGGCATTTGTTGACCGGGTTAACTTTCCCGTATTCTAGTTCTAGGGTTGGTTGCAAACCTCTAGGAAGGTGAGTTTTAACTCTGAAGTCTGCTGCATACAGATCCTGAAACTGCCTTGCAAATTTTGGCGTAAGGTTGGCATTGACTTGTCTCCCGACCCAGAAACATCTCCACAGGGATAAGTTGCCACAGGGATAAGTTGCAGAACTCTCCAAGCTAAAATGCCAGCGGCGAATGCAAGGCTTGAACTACAAGTTTACACCTGATGAGAAGCATATTAGGATGCAATCAGGTCAAAATTCAGCACGGCACAGATAGACAAGCTAGCATTAGGCCTCAGCTGTTTGTGTCCTTCAGGAATTTTAGGTATTTCATTGTCAACAATGGACAGACAGTGACTGCATACACTGGTTTTACAAAGAAAGCAGACAACCATTAAAGCACATCTGAGACATGGTGAGACCAGTATTTTCAGTGACTGGATGGTACATGTGGGGTTATATGGCCAGTTTTGTGCCAGACTCCCCGACTTTTCGTGAATAATCTGTGGTATTTGTTTCATAAGGCTCGGTCAACCCCAAAGCTGTAGTGGTAAAAGTGTAAGCGTGGCCGCAAGTCAAACATGTCCCATTTTGAAGCACAGAATTATGATTTGATCTGGTCTATCAATATGGTAATCGTCTTGTGCTGGTGGTTGTCCAATTAATGTGATGATTCTTTTCTTTCGGTGGTATATGACTGGTACATCCGGTTGCTCTTCTGTTGCCACTTTCTTAGCTAGTTGATAAATTCTCTCAGTTTCAGGAATCCATGAAACAGCATTCTCTTCTTCTGCGTTCATCCAAAGTTTTTTTTCAGATGTATGTGTTGTGCCAAGTTTATCTGCGCCCTTAGGCTGACACATCCGACTTCTGCGGGTGTTTGTTAACCGGAGAGACAGTATTCATTATACTTGTAATCTTATATTAGCTGCCTAGTTCAGACAGTAATGTCTATGGTACTGGCAATTTTCTGGACTAAAGTGCCTGAACTACTGGTTTTGTGTACTGGTTCAGTAATAAATACTCCAAGCTGTGAAACATGATTAGTATTCAGTCATTTCTGTCACTATCTTGATTGCCTGAATTTCTGCATCAGAGTTGTGAAAGTAATTTCATGCTGGTACTCTGGCCTACCCTTGGTATTATATGGGCATTCTAAAACACTCCCTGCTCCTCCATTTCTAATTCCATTTTGTGCTAACACTGTGTAGACTCTGACCCGGAGACCATGTGTTCCTCTCTCCATGGGGTTTGTGTCGGGATATTTTTAGAGGGATATCAACTATAGGCAGATCAGTGGTCATTTGGTTTGATGGATAACATTGCTTATTTTCAACCGTTGCTAGTTTTCATAGAGTGGTCCAGCATACTAAGGAACTTTGTGTATTCATCATCAAGTGGCATGCCAGCTGGCGAAGGTATTCATGTCTCCCCACATATCTCGGTCTTCAGTGTTCTGGATCAACTCTGCTGCTGATATTCCTCTAAGCCACCGTCTCAATCAATCTAGCATCATTTCTCTTAGTTGGTCGCTGCAAACTTTGTTTCTTCTCTGATCTTTAGAGTCGTCACGATGTTATCCAATGCCTCTCTTCTCATAACAAGACACAAGAAAGCTGTCTGTCTCTTTTTATTGTTTTATATAATGTTCTAGTTTCATTAGTCTATTTCAGGCAATCATCGTTTGTTACTCTGTCAGTCCATGGAATTCGCAACATTCATCTTAGGAACGACATCTGTTGCTTCCAAGTTCTTAATTTTCTGTATACTGGCATCTACATAGTAGATGCCAAGTAGTTAAGTCATCTGTATAATCGGGGACTCCTCGGGTCATCATTACAGCTATGGGGTTCGTACTCTGTGCAACGCTTTAGGCTGGTGGTTAGCTCTCTCTCTCAATGAAGATTTTATACTCTGCGTTCTCTCAATGCTTGTGAATTCCCTGTCATTTTCAACTACACTAAAGTTTCACGTTATGTAGCCAGCAGTATCAGGCCAGTCACATTACGTCACTTAAAATTTTCTGCTGTACATTTACACACACAAAACCTTAACATGAGCAACACCACAACAAACACCAGCATCACCTTTTCAACAGCTTCTTTTGTGGCAAACACAACAAACCCAAAGCCTCTAGACTTCTTTGTCTCCAGATCTGTTTTCAAAGTGCAATTTGTGACCTCGCCATATTTTTCCATATGTTCTCGAAGATCCTCTGCAAGAACCAAATTAAACATGAAAACACTACAATACCAATATTTAGTGCTACAGACTCCATCCAAAAGAGCACAAATGGGCTGACTATAACTGCTGGGTTGTTGGGCTTGTTTTCCATGTCTCAAGAGACAATCACTACACCTAAGGCAGTGGTTCTCAACCGGTGGGGAATTCCCCCCCCCCCCCCAGGGGGGATTTTAGGGTTTCCAGGGGGGGGGGGGGGGGGGGGGGGGGGGGGGGGGGGGGGGGGGGGGGGAAATTAAGATTATTTCAAGATCGCGTTAATACAAGAACCGATTTAATATTTTGTTTTTCCCTTCATACTTTACGGTTCTAAACATCTCACCCTTCTAAAATTCATTTTATAAAGTAGACCCACAAATCACATTTTATGTGGACATCTAGACTTGTTTTAATATGTGCTATTAAATTTAGCTTCCATTATTATGTATACTGTGTAATGGGGGGGGGGGAGAAGGAATTTTTTGGTACGAAATACGAAGAGGGGGAAAATGACGTTCTGAAAACGTGAAGTAGGCACGGGCCAAATTTTTAGGTAGGAAATATGAGAGGGGGGAGGGGGGTGCGTTCTCAAAATATGGTGAAGGGGGGGTACGGGCAAAAAAAAGGTTGAGAACCACTGACCTAAGGATTCATACAGACAGGTGCATATGTAGCAGGCTTCATTTTCTATCTCTGACTGAGCTTTCATTATCGCTGCATTATGTCCTGCATTCTATGCCTTCATGATTCTCCCCAAACGCTGTGATTCTCCAAGTCTATCACATCAGCATATCAAACGTTGGACATGGTCTGAAGGTAAGTGCAATAGCAAGTCACTGTCCTCATCGCAGATGCATGTCCCGGATCCCACTCAGGTTTGAAGGGTCTTGAACATTACTATTTCCTTAACAGCATCCTTTCAGTATAGCAAGGAGTGGTAGTAGAAACAAAGTTATAAGATAAATTTAACCCAGATCATATTACCTTCTAACATTAAATTAGAATAATATATGCATCAGAAACAGATAGGAGTAGGACACACAAAAACAAATTACAAGCATTCATGAATTGGTTCCTAAGCACAATAGAAGCACTCAAATGAAATGACAGAATCACTAATGTGGAGAGAACTAAACAAATACCAGTGATTCAAGGGGCGAGAAAAAGATGCATGAACTGGATAGGACATGCACTGAGAAAACCTGAGAATGGTATAACTAGAAAGTCCTTTCATTGGAGCCTCACTGGCCAAACAAAATAGAGGACCTACAAACACATGAGAAGAGAATTTGAGACAAATGAATAATATGGTATTGATAGAACTGCTGAAAAAGTAAAAGATAAGCAAGCATAGTAACCACTAAACTCCATTTATCTTACATAATAACTGTCATTTACTGCCAATATAGTACCTTGTGGTGTGTGGCAGAGCGGTCTTTGAAACCGAGGAATTAAGGCCGCCTGGCTAGTGCAGTCGTCGTGAACTGCGAAGGTTAGGATTTTCTTTTTGCCCCCGACGAAAAAAAAAAACAAACCCACACCTTACCGAGGGATCGAACCTTAGGTCTCCCAAAAGAGAGTCAGACGTTCTAGTCACTCAGTCAGCCGCCCCTCATCTTACATAAAAGAAGACAAAAAATCTATAGCTTTTAACTGCAGTAATCAGAGAGTACATGATAAAACAGCAATTGGTATTAAAATATCAGCCGTGGTAGCAAAGAGGCTACACTTACTTGTGGTTGTCTCCCAGCTTAGTCCACCAACAAATAATTTCCTGTTGATTTAATAAAAAGAAAATAAATGTCAAGCACAAACAGCTAATGTGCAACAGACAATATCACAAGCAATAAAATGGGAAATAAATGTACAAATAGAGTAATGACAATCTGCAATTATATATACATTTTTTTGTAATGAGTACAGTATAAACAAACATAAAAGAATAATAAATGAACTTACAGTAGACAAGATTTAATTTGATCATAAAACGAATACAACTTTCATTCAAGCTACCTGCTTTTAATGAACATTTGCTAAACACTTAAACCGTTCTTTTAATCCAATGTTCAAGCCAACCAAACAATGTATAAATTCAAAGCAATCTTTTCCCATTGTAAATTGAAATAATGAGAAAATAGGTTACATTATTTATTGTCTGGCATAGTTGACAGTATCTAATCATGTGCACATTGCAGAAATATTTTAAGATGACTGACTGGGGGGCCTTCGTGGTGATGATTGACTGGTGGGCCTTCATGGTGATGATTGACTGGAGGGGGGTCCTTCGTGGTGAAGCCGCTTGCATTGTGCTTAGAAAGTGGATTTATTACCATACTCCAATATTTTGTGTTCTTTTTTTTTCGCGTTTCCATCCTGTTTCAGGATATTGCCGTCAACACCAGCATCTTTCAGCTGTATGTTGATTCCTAGGCTAGATTACGCTCATCAGCACGCCACGACTTTCTGAGAAACCGGCTCCATACTCTCATACGTCACTGGCGCGGCTCGAACCACTTCTAATTCTCGTGCGCTCACGTTGACCACGAGGGTATTTGGGGTTAACGGAGAAAGATGCTAACCCCTCGGCCAGGGTGCCGGCAATATTTGGTTTACAAATGCAATTTTCTAGGAAACCCCTCGGGGTTGTCACTGGATGTACGGAGTTTGTGCTCTGGGCGGCACTCATAGTACCCCTCTCAGCGAAAAGAAAGCCATATGGGATAAAACCAGGTGCAATGAAACTGATTCCCCTCGACTTCGAACACCCACCCCCTTTTTACAGGTGATTATTATCTCTAGTGTGCATCCGGTCAAGAAACAACGAAATATGCTAGCCAATACATTGTGTAACTTACTATTTGCATTCATTATTTTAAAAAGCTACAAATACTTGAATTAATATAGTTGTTCAATATACAGACTATAACCATCTATTTTGTAGAGATTTTGAAACCTTTCAATAAGTCTATTAAGTGAAAGCAATATGAGGACTAAGAATCATCTGCCCTCACGTCTTTCCCAACAATAAAAAAAGTATATATATTCTGCTACAAGTTATGAAACCTGACTAGTTGCTCTTAGAGTCAATGCTATATCTTGGTCCCCACAAACTCACTGACGTGACCCCATCAGCACTAATGTGCATACAGTCTAGAAATTTGACTGAACAGCCTCATGCATTCAGTCTAGAAATAACAACAGAGCAATTAAAACAAAAGAATTATCATTCTGGGAACTGAAGTCTGAAGAAAACCATGTTTTATTTTCTCACAAGAGGCCACATATTCATCACACAATGAAATATGTTTCTAGAAAAATTAAGTCCTGACAAAAAATGTTTTTCCTCTGTGCATGATGCTGAACAAACTATATAATTAAATAGTAGCAGTGCTATCAAAGCGATGACATGTACTTTGCAGGAAAGTTTAAGTATGGTATCGTGCAACATGAATTATTTCTTCTTTGTTCCCCTATCAAGAAGAGGGGATCACACCTAACTGTGCATCTCAAAGGCCATTGTGTCAGTCTTTGGCAAGCATTTGTGTAATATCTGGATCATTTAGGCAGATTCTAGCCTTTCAAACTGCTAATTATTAACGGATAATACCTATTTCTCTTCTTATAGGCTCTCAACTCAGGAGCCAAGTCCTCCCAATGCGTTATAGTTTCCTACAGCTCCTCCCATGCCTTCCTAATAGTATTCTGTCTCTAATTCTCTTCTTCAGATGTTTTAAGTCTCCCTCTTTATTTTGTGCCATATGGGTTCCAGAATACTTTCTAGTTAAACTATTTCATTTTCCTTAATCTTTGTGCTGTTTTCCCCAATTTCTACTCAAGGTGCCAATTCTGAAGATCGTGCTAGGTGAAGCATGTCTGTGGTCCAGACAGTTTTATCAACATCACATAATACTTCCAGAACAGCCTCCTTTTCTTGGTTGGCTGAGTTAGTTTTTTTTTTAGTTTATTGACTTGTTCATAATTGGCAGAATTCTGCAGCTAAAGGTAGCCATCCCCACACTAACCCTCAGTCAAATCTTATGATATGCATGGTAGGTTAAACTGGTACTATACTCTTTGCAGCCCTTATAGGCATCAGTGTAACACACGTGTGTGGTTAGCTGGCTAACTATTTTTGTTTCACAAAATATTTTAATTATTAAATTTAAAAAATGAAACAAAGTTCCAGAAACAAATTCCATTATAAACATCCACAGCATCTTAAGACAAATGTTTGCCCGAAATATTCATCATTAGCAATGAGCCATGACTACTCTTACGGTCAACACTGAGATGCGACGAAAGAACCACAAGATTAATACAATCAAGGAGACCTAGTCACTTGTCAGTTATAATGTCCCACAGTAGTAACACCAGAAATGTAGAATACATAGCCAGTTGACTTAACTGTGGATAATCTACTTATGAACATGTACATGTATCCATGAGTAAATGAAACAAGAACCTGCTGATTTCTGCAGAACCACCTTCCTACATGAGCCATGGTAGCATTCTCACCTGCTGGACTGAAAGTCCTGGGTTTGCTTATTAGGTGGGGATATCATCACATAGTACCAAATTGTCTAAAAAAAATATGGGCGTAACGCCATACATCCCAATATGCCACATGGTGTGAAGAGAACATTTACCTTTTAAAATTAATTTCCAACATAAGCTTTGGTCAGTATGTTTTTCATCTTGCAAATGGCTACCTTCGCAATGGCAATTCTTGTTCTAATTTCTTCAAGGCATCTCCCATCAGATGTTATGACTGTTCCGAGATAACTACCGATTCACTTGTTGAAGAATATGTCCATTACTTGTTTATTACATTGTGGTATTTCCTTTTTCCCAGTGATGACCATAATCTGTGTCTTCATACAGTTCAATTCTAACCCTAGTTGTTCACTGTGTGTAACAACCGCATCTACTAAATGTTACAGGTCCTGTTCATTGCCTGCAATCAAGACTATCATCTGCATATCTAATGTTATTGATGCATCGTTAGTGTAAGATATTCACTACTCCAAATTTTACTATGCACGTTTGATCTCTCAAACATGGTTAGTATGCTCATGCAATTATGCTTTTAAAAAATGCCTTCATGAAGGACTCAACCCATGGGTCAGCATAGAAATGCTCCCAATTTCAAAGCTTGTTAATTATAACAGATTATAATTATAAGTACTAAATTACACACTCACACACTTTCAAACTGATGTCTAAAGAGATTTTAATTGTCCGAATTGTGCTTAAAAGAAAAAGCACGGCTCAAGAGCAGAAAGAGGGGAAGGCAGAGAGATAAATTAATATCTGGATAGTTTGGCCACAACTGTTGGTGACAACTGGCAAGATCAAGGGAACAGACCAAGGGGAAGACCTAGAAGCAAGTACCTGGATGGCTTGGCCTTGTGGCATGGTTGAGACAGAAACACGGAGCTGATCCACGACTGGTGATCGGGTGAGATGGCGGAACATGACCGCGCACGCTTACTGGCATGGCACATGATGGGTAGATGGAGTTTGGCCACATGGCATAATCAGGACAAGAACATAGATCTGATCAAAGATGGTGATCATGAGAGATTGTTGGACTACGACCACCCACGCCTATAGCCATGGCACATGATGATATCTGCACCTAATTACATTTTCATGCATATTCTTGCCGCAAGAGAGTACAAAACTGGCATACATACAGTGGGTCATCAGTTTTACTAGGTCTATTTAGAAAAATTTTTGTCGCAAGTTTAATTACAATACCTAGTTACTATGTTAAGTATCGGTTTCCACTGTGAGCCATGAGTGTGATATTCTAGCTAATACACGTATAATACAAATGAGTGTGTCAAAATGCATTTGCAATTTGGCAACTGTATTTTTCTTTTTCTTCATGTCTATTTTATTGAAGATGAATAACAATTTAATTTAATTCACAAAAAATACCTCCGCCAAAAAAACATTTGAATTTAATAGTCCAAACTTTCTTCCACTTTTTTAAAATTATAGACTTGTTTTATGATACCTGACATTTAAAAAAAATAAGAATAAATTCAGGGTGTTTGAAATCAAAAACAGGAAAGATAATATTAGAGGAAGATGCTATAATGAAGAGGTGGAATGAGTATATAAGAGAATTATATGAAGGAGAAAGGGGAGAATTAACAGAAGATAGTAACTTAGAAGGTCCACCTATTCTGAAAGAAGAAGTCGCTGACGCTATGAAACGTATGAAGAAAGGAAAAACAGCTGGGCCAGATGAAATCACAATAGAAGAATTAGAAGTATTGGGAGAATTTGGAGTAGATATATTAACCAAAATGTTGAATGATATTTACAGCAGTGGATATTTACCCAGTGATATGCTGAAATCTTTATTTATAGCTATACCAAAAAGACCAGGAGCAATTGATTGTGAAGATTTTCGTACAATTAACCTTATAAACCATATCACTAAGCTTCTACTCAGAATCATAATGAGAAGAATCAAAAAGAAAATAAAAATGGAAATTAGTGAAGAACAGTATGGATTTGTGGAAGGAAAGGGCACAAACAATGCAATTTATACATTACGGACACTAATAGAAAGGTCAATAGAGAAACAGAGAGACATATATTTGTGCTTCATAGATTATACTAAGGCATTTGATAAAGTAAAACATGATGAACTGATTAAAATGTTGGAAGATATCAACATTGATGGAAAAGATTTAAGAATAATAAAGAATGTTTACTGGAACCAAGTAGCAGCAATTAAAATGGGAAATAAAGAGGGTAGTTACGAACAGATAAAGCTAGGAGTACGACAAGGGTGTGTCTTGTCACCAGATCTTTTCTCCCTGTATAGCGAAGTAATAATGAGAGAGATCAAAGAGATGCCAGGAATACTAGTTGGAGGTTATAATATAAATAATATACGCTATGCAGATGACACAGTATTGGTGGCGGATAATTCAACAGACCTACAACAATTATTAGACGTTGTAGTAACAGAGAGTGCAAGGAAAGGACTCTCCTTGAATATCAAGAAAACAGTAACAATGGTAATATCAAAGAAAATGGTGACACCAAAATGTGACATAGAAATAGAAGGGAAAATCCTTAACCAAGTTGATAATTTTAGATACCTAGGGGCATTTATAACATCAGATGGAAGATGTACAACAGAGATTAGGAGTAGAATAGGGCAGGCAAAAGCCGCTTTTCAGAAAATGAAGAGTATCTTATGCAATAAGTCACTATCACTGAATGTAAGAAAGAGAGTGCTGAAATGCTATGTAGAACCAGTTTTGCTGTATGGCAGTGAATCTTGGAACGTAAATGAACAAATTAAGAAGAAATTAGAAGCAACAGAGATGTGGTTCCTGAGACGAATGTTGCGAATTCCTTGGACTGCCAGAGTAACTAACGACGACTGCCTGAAACAGGCTAATGAAACTAGAACATTATATACAACAATAAGACAGAGACAAACATCTTTCTTCGGTCACGTGATGAGAAGAGAGGCATTGGAGAACATCGTAACAACTGGAAAGATCGAAGGGAAGAGAGGCAGAGGTAGACCAAGAGAAGTGATGCTGGATGGATTGAGACGGTGGCATGGAGGAATATCAGCAGCAGAGTTGATCCAGAAAACCAAAGACCGAGATCTATGGAGAGCCATGAACGCCTACGCCAGCCGGCACGGCACTTGATGATGATGATGATGACATTTATTTAGCTGATGTTATTCATTTGGAATCACAATTACTCACAAACCAAAATTAAAAGAAAGAAAACTGCTCATAATCGACTCACTTGCCCGACTTGTCACATGTATTTTTATTTTTTCAGCTTTTTAACTTGTATAATTTAAACCAAATATTTGTGATTTATTAAATGACGAAGCAAATAATGACATATAGTTAAAATATACAAATCAGGATAGTTTTAAGCTCTCAATGATCTCAATTAATTAAGCCATCGAAATTGAAAGTTTTTGAAACCAGAAAAGTGATAAAATAATGCATCAATTCGTGTTTAAAACAAAAAGTTAATCCTTTACCCCACGAGTAGTATTTGGTAAATGGTGCTAGCCCCATATTTGTATAGACTAATCAGCGCATGATGGTTGATGTAGGTCGCCTTTATTTCCAAGAACATTTCTGGTACCCACAGTCGGTGGGCTGGGTCGACGTGGGAGCCCATGTCATACTAATTTAAAACATCCCAGAACAATAGTTATTAAATAATAATATTACACATTAAACATCTGAAAACTTGATTAAAGAACCTAATTCGTAATTTACTGCGTGTACGGTTGGTTCTAATCTAAAGAATCATCATCCCCCCGCCATCTTATTTTAACCAACAAAGCCCTCGCCGGCATGCCATCAGCGGCGTAAAATTAATTACTCACCTTTCGTCTTCCTCTTCGTCATTTTCATCAACTGTCATTTGGTTCTGTGTATACTCGCTGGCATTTTCTTCGTTACCAGTCTGTCCATCAAACTGCTCGACTCCATCATGCTGCATTTCCTCAGACATGTCTCAATAAACACAACCTACAGTTGTAAACGTACAGTAGCCTACTTCTTCAGCTCCCCCAACGCGCACTCTCAAGTTCAAACAGTTTCACCCAGTACAGAAACCTGTCACGTGACCCGCATTATGCACCAGCCATTCTCGCTTTCACGGTACCTGAACTTCAACATTATTTTAATATTTACGCACATAATTGCTGATAAATCGGGGTTGTTACACAATTATTAGTTAATAATTTATATTAATAAATAACTTTTTAAAATTGTTTATAGAATGCGGTTATATTTCTATGACGTCATTATGGAATGTGGCAAGGTAGGCCAGTCAGAAGGAGGCTGGCAACATTTTTGGCCACATTATGAGAAGAGAAAATCTGGAACATACTGTAACATCTGGTGAGATTAATGGGAAAAGAATTTAAGGTAGGCAGCGGAGGGAAGAATCTTGGCAGCTTTGTTTCATGGCGTGGAAATATATAAGTACATGTATCGTCAGATTCTACTAGAGAATGGGAGGTGATGAGAAGCATGAAAACGGTGCTAGACAGCAAGGCTCTGGATTATAAAACACGTCTTCAAATGTCTTGCAAACTGGCATGGACTATGATGCTTCTCCACATCTTGCGATCTCCAGCAGAATGTTTTCAATGAACAATTCAAGGTCTGATATTGTAACAAACAGTCAAGGACCTTGTCTCACAAACAAACGTATACATAATAATATCGGAGTGCCGATGCCTGGGATGGGGGGGGGGGGGGGGGGGGTGTGTGTGTTCAATCCCTACACCGACATTAAGTTAGACTTCAACATTGACTTCTCGTTCAGAGTTTTTGAGTTGAGTTGAGCTAAGAACCGACATCACTGCACTCAGGACATTTCCATACGCGCTCCGCCCCCTCGCTCAACAGCCAGCGAAGCGTCACACTACTAATCCTTCCCACCTCTGATTGAAAGTTCTCCTGATCTTCACTCTCAGTTTTGAGATTCTTCCAGAACTCCTACCGATCCCCTGCAATCTCATTCTTTCCACATACGGGTTCTCAATCTGTTCCGTTCCCCCAACCTTCTCCACCAGGTTCTCGATCAGAAGTAATGGCAAACATTCGCTATAAAAATCAGCCTGAGGTTGATCGCCTCCTTGCTGCAAAGGACATGCAACAAATTTTGTTTGTTTTATCTAAGAAGGGGGTTGACTGATATCGAGCTGATGCTGAAGTCTGAATAAAAAAAACAAAATATGACTAAGAAGCTCGACGAACTGAATAACACACAGATACCGTCGAACGTTACGATCGAACTCTTTATCAGCGAACCAGAAAAATAAATAAAATATTTATCTCAGCATCTGAGAAGTAATCCGATCATTTCAAAGTTAAGCAACCATAGCATTGATAGGAAACCCCTTTGGGAGTTGATGCACCACTATGGTTCCACAGAAGATCATTAACTTAATAAGTGCAACATATCATGTTGAGTTCATGGGAGAAAACTGACAGATGCATTTGAAATTTAAAAAAAAAAAAGCAGTGCCACGGGAATGCTTTTTTTTTTCACCATTATTATTCTTAATGGCTAAAGACTACATCATGGAGACAAAAATAACTACCGCCTAACAAAAAATTCACTGAACCCTTAAAAAGTAACTTTCTTTGGATTAAGAGGAAAACTGGTCGACTTTATTGCATAGCATTACATTAAATTGGCACCTTTCCGTCTTGACAGACGATAGTTTGGTACATTGTGCTTCAAAAAGGCTTAATAACTGTCATATGGCAATAACTACGATCCATGGCGGTGGCGAGTGTGGCTGGTAAGGCCAATTCTTGCTGCAAATGTTTGCCCACAGTAGGTGCATGTGAAAACATGGTCATTTCCACCATTTTGCACCACCTTACGTCTCTCACGCTCCGTGTGTGCTTTATCTGCAATCATTTTCTCCTTTGTCTTTATTCCATTTCTGATAGTTGCCCTCCATGCAACACGTTCAGCGGCGACGTGCTCCCATTGTGCATTATCAATGCCTGTATCAATCATGTCCCGCTTACACACATCTTTGTATCGTAGTAGAGGCCGACCCTGAGATCTCCTACCCGTCTGTAATTCACCAAAAAAGATGTCCTTTGGTATTCTACCATCATCCATCCTCCTAACGTGTCCTATCCATCTAAGTCTACGAAGACTGAGCATGGAATACACCGTCACACAACCTGATCTTTCCAATACTTCAGTATTTGTGATTTTGTCTTGCCACTTAATACCAAGTATTCTTCGCAGACACCGCATATGAAAGCTGTTTAAACGTTTCTCTTGGCGTGAGTAAGTTGTCCAGGTTTCACTGCCATAAAGAAGAGTACTAAGGACACAGGCTTGGTAGACGAGGACTTTTGTTTTGGCAGTAAGCTTCCTGTTCTCCCAGACTCTTTTTGCTAACATGTTCATTGTTGTTGCTGCCTTGCCAATCCTGATGTTGATTTCCTGATCGAGGGATAATTTGCTATTTACCTCTGATCCAAGATATGTAAAATGGTCTACTATCTCCAGTTCGGCGTCGTCAATAAAGATTGATGGTACACCATGTGCACCTTGTGACATAATCTGTGTCTTCTTTTTGTTAATTGTTAAACCAAATTCAGAACAAGCATTGGAGAATGCAGATAGTAGATGTTGTAATTCTTCCTCAGAGTGGGTCGTAATCGCAGCATCATCCGCAAAAAGCAACTCTCTGATTAGTACCCTGCTAATTTTGGTCTTGGCCTTCAATCTCTGAGCATTATAGAGGCCACCATCTGAGCGTGAGTGAATGTATATACCGTCATCCTGATCACGAAAGGCATATTTCAGTAGAAGTGAAAAGTATATCCCAAAGAGGGTGGGGGCTAGTACACAACCTTGCTTAACTCCACTCTTGATTTCAAACTCTTCTGAAGTTGAGCCATCAAACTTGATTATACCCTTCATGCCTGTGTGGAACGATTCCACAATGGACAGAAGAGTTGGTGGACAGCCAATCTTCTTTAGTGCTTTGAACAGACCCTCACGGACTGACCAAATCGAATGCCTTTGTGAGGTCAATGAAGGCAATAAACAGTGGCTGATTTTGTTCCCGGCATTTTTCTTGCATCTGTCGCAATGAGAATATCATATCAATGGTAGACCGGTTCTGACGGAAGCCGCACTGTGATTCGGGGTAGACTTGATCTCCCAGGACTTGAAGTCTGCGCAGGACAATTCTGGCAAATACTTTCCCAACAATACACAGAAGTGAGATACTCCTATAGTTGTTGCAGTCGCTCCGATCTCCCTTGTTCTTGTACAGCGTTATGATGATTGAATCATAGCATTTATGTGTAAATGTTAATCCCGTATAGGTCGGTCTTTCTTTGCAGAGCAGCTAACCGCCTGCCGAAAGCTTTGCCCAGAGCAGAGGTTCCCAAGCTCCGGCCACAACCCCCAGAGGAAAAAAAAAAGGGGGGGGGGGGGGGGGGGGGGGTGGGTTCTCCGAAAAATACTGTGCCAAAAAATACTGGAGTTGACTGCAACGTCCTGTAAAGGATATGCACCTCACTTTAAAAAGTGTGCGGTTTAACGGCGATACTAATCGTGAACAGTAGTTGGCACTATAGGGACACTCCAAGGTTTAGAGTAAAGAAATCTTCTTCTTCTTCTTCTTCTTCTTCTTCTTCTTCTTCTTCTTCTTCTTCTTCTTCTTCTTCTTCTTCTTCTTCTTCATATAGGTCATGCCGCGAGGCACTGGTCATCGTGTCCGCCCACAGCTTTCTGTTTCTTGTACCGCTCTTTGGTGAAGGGGTTACCGGCGCAGTTCGTAATCCCGCATACCGCGTTGGATACAGCTGCAGGCGATTTGGCAGCAGACCGCCTTGTGTTGGTTTTCATACAATGGTATGAGTGATATTTGCACTTTTCGGTAGAAACCGACTTCTCAGGCATTTGTTGAACGGGTTAGCCTACTCAGGGACAAAGTATTAATAACCCTGCCTACATATCGGGTTCTTCTTCTTCTTCGTTCATCCGGAGTTTTTTTTTCGGATGTGATTGCGTTGTGCCTGTTTACAGCAGAGCTGCGTTCTTGCGCCGTTAGGCCGACACATCCGACTTCTGCGGGCATTTGTTGACCGGGTTAACCTTCCCGGGCATATCGGGTTCAAAGTCAGCCGCATGCGATCTGGGAGCAGATCACCAGGCTTGTCCATGGGACATATTTTTCTGTGCCATGCCATCCCATGGTAAGTTATGCCTGCCCCATCCCATCCCATCCCATGGGATCTGTCCCATGGGATTCTCATGGAAATAACGTTCCCATGGCCACGCCTGCAGATCACTGTGCATTGATTTTCACAGTAATATGAGCGTCGACCTTTATGTGGTTTTATAAAAGGATAATGAGATCACCCAGGACAGATGTAAAACGTAATGAAGATACCATGAAATAGGCTGATTCACAAAGAGCGCTGGTTACTCGCAGAAAACGATAATCAACATTCTTTTGGTACATCAGGAGAAGGGGACATCTGGAGTATGTCGTGACAACGGGAAAGTTAGAGGCAAGAGAGACAGTGGGAGAACAAAAAAGAAGATGCTAGACTAGAATATTTGATATCATGACATAGAGGAACATATGTATCATAAATAATTGGCAGTTAGTTCCTTAACTTATCATTCAGCCCCAGCATATTTTAGCTGTTTGTGATTTATTGGCAAGTTTACCTTCAGTAGTTTGCCAATGATTTCTGAACGACCAGCACTCTTACCTGTGTATGGGAACCAACGCTAGGCGGTCTGCTTCCAAATCGCCCACAGCTGTGTTTCGAACGCGTACGCAGGAATACGGATTGCATTCGTACCACCTTCGCCATAGAGCTGTAAACAGGCACAACGCAATTACCTCCAAAACAAAAGTAAAATAGTAATAAAAATACTTTGGTCATTTTTAAACGCTGCAGTGGTTTTGGAAGAACATTGATGGAAGGCACGATACCGGGAAGAAAAGGACGAAGATGGGACGCGGGACATCGAAGACACCCTGGTTACGAAAATGCATGATGCAAAGAAAGTGTCACATTTTCAAGCATGTTTTTAACGGCCTGTGACGAGATATGTTCTATAAGAATTCTGCTACACGACCATGACATGTATTCATGAAATCATAGGCTTATCCCTTAGGCATAATGATTGGAAAACAAAAATACATGGGTATACTGATGGGGGGGGGGGGGGGGCAATATTTTCACTGCTTGGGATTGGATCCGTACCACTTTGTATTTGCTGTTGACTGATATAAACTTGAATGATATACACACTCACAAAGACTCAAACATACTTACAGGTAAGTGAAGTAGAGCACACCCAGTTACAGAAGAGAAACACATTGAAACAAGGAAATGAGCGGGCTGACAAGCTCGCAGGTGAGGCTACTGTGGAGGGCGGACGCGCCATGGACCAGGCTGACATTCTGAATGCTCTACGAGAAGTGAGACTTTTGCGAGAACCAAGTGATGACTGTGAATCTACAACAATGGCCAGACTGCGAGAGCAGCAAATTAAAAGAGGGGTGGCCAAACAAGAACACTACGCAGGAAGCCAAAGAAGATTGATAAACCAACACAGAACTGGCGTCGTTAGCCGCTACACGCTGCGGGATTTGCTGAGGAGGGGATCCGAGCACTTATGGACTGAATGGTTCGATGTGCAATGAGGATGATCTGTCGACTAACTAACTTCTTAAAACGTCATTTTATGCTGTTGATAGTTATTTAGCTGTTATTCCCCGATTCTTCTGACTACGAGCATCTTTCGTAAACGTTAATCAATCAATGACATACTGACCAGTAAAAAGATATCAATTGAAACGAGAAAAAGAGTGTTGAGATGCTACATAGAACCTATACTTTTGTATGGATGTGAAGCGTGGACAATGAGCAGTCAAGCTGAAAAACAGCTAATGGCTGTGGAAATGTGGTTTCTGAGGAAAACGCAAAGAATACCATGGACAGACAGAAAAATCAATGAGCAAGTCCTTCAAGAAACAAATGAAGATCGTAAACTTATTAGAGCCATTAGACGTAGACAATCAAAATTTTTTGGGCATGTTATGAGAAGAAATGAATTGGAGAACTTGGTGACAACTGGCAAGATCGAAGGGCAGAGACCAAGGGGAAGACCGAGAAGTAAATATCTGGAAGGTTTGGCCACATGGCATGGTCGAGACAGGTACACGAAGCTTATCCACGACTCTGGTGATCGAGTGAGATGGCAGAACATGACGGCCCACGCTTACCGGCATGGCACATGATGGATGGATGGAGGACACGTTTGGTGCACTTATAGTTATAGAGATGTAGCAGATGGTGTCGCGTTGTGTTATAACATACTGGTATGGGAGCTGGTCGTACAGAAAGCAATGGCAAACTACTGAACGTAAAATTTGCCTAGTACATCAACAGCAGCTGAAAAATGCTGGTGTTGACTGCAACGTACATCAAGGGATATGCAATATTTAAAAAAAAAAAAGAAGAGATGTGCCACAAAGATCTTTTATAAACTTAACCGAACATTAATTGGTTTGTTTGTTTATTTCCCCCTTACAACTATTATTAATATTAGTAAGTAGGAAAACGCTTAGAGGTTATGACTTTTCTCCGTAATCTCGTATACTCTCGTCGGTAACGTGATGATGGTGAGAATCAGCAGTGGTTCGAATTGCATCGGTAACTTACGGGGTATGTGAGCCAGCCGCTCAGAAAGCAATGGCAAACTACTGAGCGTAATCTTGCCAAGAAATCAACATACAACTGAAAGATGCTGGTGTTGACAGCGATGTCCTATAAAGGATATGCAAAAAAAGTAGGAAAACAAACATGCTTCCTGGACGAAGAGACTAAAAAGAGACGTGAAGATGTTCACACTACATTGTAGATACCTAGGGCACGAAAATACACGAGGTAGGAAAGCTTGCAAATGGGTATTATTTCATGTTTTCAGCGGGAGTGATGAGAGCGACGTCCCACAAAGTACCTGAAGTGCCGATGAAAGACATGTACATTACAATTATTTGAATATATGTATTGTTTTGTTGTTACTCATGTTTGGTATCTGAAATATTACCGGAAACTGTGGCGCCCTCTTCACTAGTAACTAGGCAACACGAGACGCCTTATCCCACCACAGCGGCATTATTTGTGTGTTTATTTTAAAGTACTGAAAGTAAGCGTTTGAAACTTTGTTAAGTTAATTTCAGTTTCTTTGGTTGCAAAGGCATTTAAAGTATTTACCAGGCTTTGTATTCACAAAGTCATAGTAATTTTATTGTAAGCTTAAAAAAACAAAAAGTCCGAAACATCTTGTTAGAGAGTCACAGAGTCATGTTGAATTTAGTTTTTTTTTACACATTTTGTGCTGTAAAGTTACAATAACCAATACATACCAATACCTTAAAACTTAAGCACCCACATATCTTTTGATATGTACCATAAATGCCGTGTCTTTTTTTATGGTTGTTCTTGTAACAAGTGCAGCACCCAATACCCCAGAGTTTGTTTTCTTCTCCTCCACAATAATGAATCAATATTCAATATACAAATAATAATTAATAATAAAATAATTGACAATAATCAATGATTGATTGACAATAACAATATTATTAATATTATTATCAACATTCTTCTAACAAATCTCAGCTGTCTCCAGTTTCCTCACTATTTCACTACTTTATCATTCACATTCATATAGAACAGATCACACTAAACTTTTCAGTAAGTGAATTTATTTTTACTTGTGATATTTCTGTTTTTCACGGTGTTGCTCATTCTTGTAAAATAATCTTTGGAAATCACAATTAAAAAAATATCTCTGTAACACATATTCCATAAGATGTGACTGTCAGTAGCTATGATATTGAGAATGGACTACTGCTTTAATTTGTATGCTTTTACAATGCATAAAGCATATTATAATTTATGGTTTCTTGGAAACTACCTTGCATTTAGTTTTGCTAAAATTTAATGATAATCCCTTCTTTTCAATCTCTTCTGCCATCTTGTCTAGCATGACACAGATTACTTTCAGATCCCACAGTTAAAACCTTGTCACCTGCAGAAGTCGGATGTGTCGTCCTAACGGCGCAAGAATGCATCTCTGCTGTAAACAGGCACAATGCAATCACGTCTGAAAAAACTCTCCGGATGAATGCAGCAGAAGAAGAAATTGTGTCATCTCAAAATATTTATATTATGGTCTCCAACTTTAATTCTCTCAAGATGTTCGATGTTTTCGAGTATTGTCTCGCTGTAAATGTTGAAAAGATTGGGTGATGTTAGTTAGTTAGTCGACAGTTAGTCCTTGTCTATCAAGCCTGTGTCCTTAGTACTCTTCTTTATGGCAGTGAAACCTGGACAACTTACTCACACCAAGAGAAACGTTTAAACAGCTTTCATATGCGGTGTCTGCGAAGAATTCTTGGTATTAAGTGGCAAGACAAAATCACAAATACTGAAGTATTGGAAAGATCAGGTTGTGTGACTGTTTATTCCATGCTCAGTCTTCATAGACTTAGATGGATAGGACATCTTAGGAGGATGGATGATGGTAGAATACCAAAGGACATCTTTTTTGGTAATTACAGATAGGTAAGAGATCTCAGGGTCGGCCTCTACTACGATACAAAGTTGTGTGTAAGCGGGACATGATTGATACAGGCATTGAAAATGCACATTGGGAGCTGAACGTGTTGCATGGAGGTCAAACATCAGAAATGGAATAAAGACAAAGGAGAAAATTATTGCAGATAAGTCACACACCGAGCGTGTGAGGCGTAAGATGGTGCATGATGGTGGAAATGACCACGTGTTCACATGCACCCACTGTGAACGGATATTTACAGCGCAAATTGGCCTTATCAGTCACATTTGCTACAGCCATAGGTAAAAGTTATTATGCCTTTTTAAAGCACAAACTATCGTCTGTCAAGACGGCAAGGTGCCAATGTATTTATAGTTAGTCGACAGATCATCCTCATTGCACATGGAACCATTCAGTGCATAAGTGCATGGATCCCCTCCTCAGCAAATCCTGCAGCAACGAAACCAGTTCTGTCAATCTTCTTTGGCTTTCTGCGTAGTGTTCTTGTTTGGCCACCCCTCTTTTAATTTGTTGTTCTCGCAGTCTGGCCATGGTTGTAGATTCACAGTCATCACTTGGTTCTCGCAAAAGTCTTACTTCGTAGAGCATTAGGAATGTCAGCCTGGTCCATGGCGCGTCCGCCCTCCACAGTAGCGTTACCTGCGAGCTTGTCAGCTCGCTCATTTCTTTGTACTCCCGCATGCCCTGGCACGAAGATGAAACTAATCTTTGCCAACCGAGACCGCTCCAGAGACAGCAACCATTCTCTTCGGATCCACCCTATCTCTATCCTCTTGAACATGCTCATTGAGTCACTAAGGAAAAATGCCCTAGTGAATGTCTGTCTCTCGAGCCATGTTATTGCTTTACTTACTGCCATGACTTCCATAGTCAGGCTACTTGTGGTAGATTGGGTGATAAAATACATAATTGTCCAAGTCCTCTTTTAATTGCTTTGAAGTAACTAAGTTTTCCTTCATATTTAATGGTAAATTCTTACTTCGTATATATATATATATATATATATATATATATATATATATATATATATATATATATATATATATATATATATATATATATATATATACATATATATATATATATACTCTTTATTATCCTGAGATTTTTCATATCTATAATAAGTTCATGAAAAATGTCAAAAAAGTGGTGATGTTTTACTTTGTCAAAAACATTTGAATAGTCTATAAAGCTTAACAATAGGTCCATTTGCATCTGTATATATCTTTGGTCATCGATAAATCTATGAGCATCAATAAATCTATGACCACCGATAAATCTATGAGCATTGATGAAGTAAAAATTTGATTACTTTACAGAATAGCATCTGATCCAAACCAGAGCAACCCAAAATATTATAAGTTGTTTTTTTAAATATAAATTGAGGTCAGCATGGTTGAATGGGTAAGAGCTATTGCTCTGACACTTCTGGTGAGCTGATGCCAAGGTAGTGAGTTCAACCCTTATACCAGACAGTTGGACTAATATGTTGAATTCTTGTCCTTGACGTGGGGACGTAAATTACAAATACCTCAGAAGTCGAAGTGGTTCTGCCTGATGGCGAGGGACAGTGGTAATAGGAAAAGCTAATCTATACGCAATAATCAGCCCAGTGCACTAGAAATAGTAGTGCTTGAGTTCAAAACGAGTGAGTGCAAAAATAATAATAAATCTATGTATAGAATATAAATTTAAAAAGAAACAAAAGGTATTTGTAAGTTGCATAAACACATCATTTATAAAATGCTCCTATGAATATACATATATTATTTTTGAAGGTATTCATAGAATTTCATTATATAATGCACAGTTTGAAAATATATAGACTACCCATAACTATTAATTATATACATGTTAATACTGTTTAAACGTGCACATACATTTAAGATGTTTGAAGTCAACAGCATGTGTGCATCACATGTGAGCACACACACACACACACCCACACCCACATACAGACACATACATATACAAACGTGTGCATGCACAGAAAAATCCACACAGACAAACATACATGTATGTTTATATGCTGACCTCCCCAGCTATGAAACTCATGTAACATGGCAGCAACAGCAGTGGCATCAAACTTGGAAGACAATATCCGCACCCTGGTGCAAACAAAAGGGATTCGTGTTAATGAATTTTTTCAAGATTTTGACAAACTTCGATCAGGATATGTTACAGGTAAGCCCAATATTGGACTGA
The DNA here is from genome assembly GCA_014155875.1 of Cepaea nemoralis. Lineage (NCBI taxonomy): Eukaryota > Metazoa > Mollusca > Gastropoda > Stylommatophora > Helicidae > Cepaea > Cepaea nemoralis. The sequence continues at coordinate 230,693 of JACEFZ010027407.1, forward strand.
ATGTTTATTTTGAATTTTACTTCACATATATTTCTCAAACGTATATTTGTTGCTGTATTCATAAGCATTCTGTCATTTCAAAATTGATGTTAATTTTAACATAATATTTACTGTTAAGATGTAGCTGATTGACTATTTTTGTGATACTTTGATATCATTTTGAGTTTTTGAACTTGTGCAAAACATAACCCTGCTGATGATGAGATATGGGAATCGTTCCCTGCGCCGATCAGTTGGGCTTAATGTTTACTTCTCATTCAGAGGAGCAAAGACAAACATCTGAACATAAATTTGACTAGAAAATCAATTTGCCATTGGGGTTGATTGCAGCATCCTGCAACGAACATACAACATTGTTTTTTTTTTTTACTTTACCTATAAAACTAATGATTGGCTTGTATACAACAGTTAGACAGTGAGAAGGGAGGATGATTTTCTATCCTCTTTAGGTAAGTATTATGAGTGAAATACCATACTATGATTTCTGCTCTGGGCTGGAGGCGTTTAGCAATGCAGTACATTAAATCTGTAGTGAAAACAAAGCCAACCTAGGAATAATCTCTTCCTGACTATATGAGCTGTGTTGAATCATGGCCTGATTACATCTTGCTTGCTTGTGTTCACTGGCTGTGAACTCCAGCGTGAAGTCCTGTATGTCGGATGAATACATCCTGTTGTCCAACATCAATATGATGTCATACCGGACCTGAGGTTTGCGTGAGAATCCGTTGTCCCATGTCTGGCTTATTGGTGTGCAGACTGGTGGTTCCTCGCCATGTAGGCAGACACTCTCCAACTTCGGAGGAAATTACATCTTAATATTTGTCTCAGCAGATGTGAAGTTCCTTTGCCAGTATTGCACATCCTGCTGGTTTCTGAGTTTGGAGAGGGGAAGCAGAGCTCTGCAACACACTTCCTGAGTGCTATGACATAAAGACAGATATGACAAGAGTTAATGTATAAGTAGGAGGGAGAGAAATAAAACAACACGGCAAGACAAGAGTTAAACCCAGGGTCACTGAGTAGAATCAATTACAACTCAGCTTGGGCGGTAAATGGACCAGCGCCACGAGCAAAGTAGTGACACACGGAGAAAGTCATGTGATCAAATGCAGCTTACAAGCCGTGTGGATTTGAAAGTTCACTCGCGGCCAGGGCACGAGACACATCAGTGGTGCTGCGTTCAAGCAATAACAGCAGCATTTCGATTGCCTATTTAAATTATAGTTAAACATATTCAGTGATGGTGAACATCGAATGATGGAGCCGAAGGGTTAGTGATTGAATTGACGACAGAAGATTCAAGAATGCCAAACAGGGAGAAATCACAGTGGGCGATTGCCAGGCCTTCGACACTGAGTTTCATGATGCCACACAACCATGTATAATTGTGATCCATTGCATGTGGGGTAATTTTTGCAGGTGTCTGTAAGTAGAAATTGACTTATTGTACGAGGGGAAGTCAATAAGTAATTCACAAATGGCTGAAGAAAAATAACTAAATATGATAACTTGAAACCAGTTTATTTTTGTACATACATTGTACCTTTATTTCTCAACATAATTTCCACCAACATTGATGCACATATCCCATAGTCTGGTTAGAATGAGGCAGCGAGGAGTGACGAGGGGATCTGGCCGACGCTCGACGCTCAGAGAAAAGGCGAGACGGACATATAATCAGATTGCTACTGGAACTATTAGTGTTGGAACTCTTCGCTGGTTGCTGAGGATGGGGACGGAGCGCTTAAGGGAATGTCCCGAATGCTGTGATGTCGGTTCCTAGATCAATCAATCAATCAATCAATCCCATTGTTTTATCAGTCCTCCCAACCCGGCTGCATAGAACTGTGTGCTCTGTTTTCTAAACCACATTTTCACTTCACATTCAACTTCGGCGTAATTCGCGAAATGTCTCCCGCCAAGGTGGGTTTTCAGCGGACCAAAATGGTGGAAATCGCTAGGGGCTAAGTTGGGGTTATAAGGTGGATGTTCCAGAACTTCCCACCTTAGTTGGTTAATTTTCTCCTGAGTTAATTGAGTTGTATATGGTCTGGCATTATTATGAAGAAGCAAAACTCATTTAGTCATAATTCCTGGAAATTTCAATCGATCATGTATTGTGCTGTATGCTGAACCGTGTAAGCACCCTATAGCAGATGCTACAGAGTCTATCGTTACTCGCCTGTCACCTCTAATCATCTCCTCCACCCGCTGCATGGATGCTTCTGTTGCAATCTCAAGAGGATGACCAGATCGGATTTCATCAACAATGTTAGAGCGTCCTTGACTTCCTTATTGACTCGCCCTCATACTTATAATACTAGAAGGGAACAGTTGGCAATGGATTAGAACGCCATTGATGATAAGATTAGGGCACCTCTGACAGACTATCATAGCTAGGAAGGCTGAGAGTTTAATGTACTAATCAATGCATATCTTTGTCAGTATGTTAGCTAGACAGCGAGGTGTACCCAATAAAATCTGTTGTAATGAAACAATATCTTAATTCAGTTGTCTTCAGTGTATACTTAGTGATGTACACTGGGCAGTTACAGACATGAGCCAGAAGATCCAACAAAACCACCCCCACTGTGTGGCGCTGAGTATATGGTGTTTGGTACCAGTTGGGACAATGTCTCTACACCAACCTCACACTGATAGATGCTAGCACTTTTCATAGTTCAGTCGAACTGAACAGATTGGATTTAAGAGATGAAACTCGGTTTTTCAGAGGATTCGTAACGAACCAACTAGCCAACCACCCACCCACCTTCCTATTCCTGCACCTCAAATCTGTCTGTCTTCATATAGACTCTGATGATCATGTGAGATGGCAAAACATGATCGCCCCTGCTTATCAACATTGCACATGATGATGACAGTCTTTAGGTCTACAGTACTGTTAAACATAAGGAGGAATTTAAGTTTAGATGCTATTGGAAAAAAAAAATATTATATAGACCACTTCAAACGTGAGGAACGAGGTGTGACGAGGGGATCTGGCCAACGCTCGGCGCTCGGAGGAAAGGCGAGACGGACATATAATCAGATTGCTACTGGAACTATTAGTGTTGGAACTCTTCGCTGGCTGCTGAGGATGGAGACGGAGCGCTTATGGGAATGTCCCAAATGCTGTGATGTCGGTTCCTAAATCAATCAATCAATCAATCAATCAAACGTGAGGAAAAAAAACACTTTTGTTTATATTGTAATTATTATCATTAGGCCTGGGTTGGCAATCTTCTCTACGGGTTTTAGGTAATTCATTGTCAACAGAATCCAACTCAATCCTCAGAGGGAGTTCTGTGTAATTTGTAATGATAGTATTGGCATTCCTGATTGCAGCACCACAGTTTTTTCGCTGTCTGTGGCAAACCCTGTCACTGAAGCTCAATGAAGAAGAGGAGCATGCACTGTACAACAAATATGGCATATCAGATGATGGAAGAATTAATTACAAGCAGTTCTGTGATGCAATTGATGTGAACTTTGACCCCCAAAATGTTTATATGCCACCTGAAAGTCAGAAGCAGGAGCCTTTAGAGTAGTAAGTCTTGTGTTTTTGTGTATGTTTTGTTTCAAATCTTTGTTGTTGTTGTTTTTTCCCCGATTGCTTACTTTTAACTCAAGCATAGTCCGTACATGTACTACTGTTTCTAGTGCACCGGACTGATTTTTTAATGTAAATTAGCTTTCCCTATTACCATTGTCCCACTCCGACTTCAGAGGTACTTTGTAATTTATGTCCACATGTCAAGGATGGGCCGTCAGCATTTTAGTCCAACTGACCAGTGTAGGGGTTGAACCCGCTACTTCAGCATCAGCATACCAGAAGTTTAAGACTGAGCACTTTTATTCATTCGGCCATGCTGACCTCTTTATTATTGTTATTTATCTTGCTAGTTTATCCATTCTCACACCAACCCTCCTTAAATTAATCACCTCTTACTTCTTCTTCTTCTTCTTCGTTCATCCGGATTTTTTTTCCGGATGTGACTGCGTTGTGCCTGTTTACAGCAGAGCTGCGTTCTTGCGCCGTTAGGCCGACACATCCGACTTCTGCGGGCATTTGTTGACCGGGTTAACCTTCCCGGGAATCACCTCTTACAATATGCAAGTTATTTGCTTCCCATATGGGCCCCAGTAACACATGGATGAATAGAACAAGATCACGTAGCTCTAAATGCTAATAGCTTATTTCAAATGTTAAAAGTCAGCTGTTGTTTTAAAATACTGATAATTCTTAGCTTATCTTGCTTTTTTCGTTAATAAAAATTAAATTTGATTTTGTGTTTTCTAGAAGGACTAGTAATTTTGGGCACTTTTATATGTATATATGTCATGTGTTTTCCAGTAGGAATAGTAATCAAATGTATTTTTATGACCAGTTATTGAGCACATATCAGAATAATCTAGTATTTTTGCATATAAAATGTTGTCCTTTCATTAAAAAATGTACAATTAATAACAGACATTTTTCTTCTGCTTGATCATTAATAATCGATGAACTCATCTCCATATATGGATGCTTTTAAGCAAGATATCACAATTGTTATTTAGCTCACAAACAACACAATAATATGAGGGTAAGTTAATAAGTAAGTCACAAATGGCTGTAGAAAAATAACTAACTATGATAACAACTTGAAACTATCTTATGTTTATACATACATTGTCCGTTTATTTCTCAACATAATTTCCACCAACATTGATGCACTTATCCCATCGTTTTATCAGTCCTCCCAAACTGGCTGCATAGAACTGCGTGCTCTGTTTTCTAAACCACGTTTTCACTTCACATTCAACTTCGGCGTCACTCGTGAAATGTCTCCCGTCAAGGCGGGTTTTCAGTGGACTTAACCCCTAGCAATTTCCCATGAAGCGATGCATAGCTGGGTAGAAAAAGTTGCAAGGGCAAGTCAATAAGTAAGTCACACAGTTCAGTGGAATGTCAGGTAAATGAAAACATAGCACACAGTTCTATGCAGCTGGTTTGACAGGACTGATAAAATGATGGGATAAGTTCATCAATGTTGGTGGAAATTATGTTGAGAAATAAAGAGACAATGTATGTATAAACATAAACTGGTTTCAAGTTGTTATCATACTTAGTTATTTTTCTACAACCATTTGTGACTTACTTATTAACTTACCCTCGTACTTAATGTTAATTTTACTCTCTTGTATTTAATTTGGAATGTGACAACTGTCTGCAACAGTTACTAACTCACTCTATGAGACCCTGGACTCACTTTGCACACTTCAAGGCTTCAATATAACAATTACAAAAAGAGTACAGACACTCTTTTACACGCCTTGAGGCATACTGGGTATATGGTGCTTGCCATATATTTTTATAGATAAATCAGCACTCGATGGGTGATATGGTCAATACCATGCCAGCTGCCTGTACTTTCCAAGGCATTTTTTCATACCCATTTTAGGCTAGATTGACCAGGTCAATTGTTTAAAAAAATCCCTCTCGGAGATTCATAAGCTTGACTACTTGACCGACAGGCAAGCAAACTAGCCAACTAGTTGTTCACTGTGTGCAACAACCGCATCTACTAAATTTTGCAGGTCCTGTTCATTGTCTGCTATCAAGACTGTATCATTTGCATATTTAATGTTATTGATGCATTGTCCCCCAATGTTGATTCCTTCCATATTTATATTATATTTTTAGGATTTAGGACAAGTATATTAAAGGAGTTAAGAAAAATATAGAAAAGAATTAAGAAAAGTTTATAAAATGAATTAATGAAAGCATACCTTGAATGGAGCAACAAATAAACTTGTAGTGGGTTGCTTGTACAAAATGAGTTATTGTACATCTGATTAAACAATACATGGAATACTTATTTCAGCTTGGGAACACTACGTACCAAGCGACCACTCACTGTGGACTCAGAATCAAGACTTGTTGAAATTTTGCGTCGCTTGCAGAAGTATTGCAAAATCAGGAGCATAAATATGAAAAATCAGTACGAAGATTTTGATAAACACCACAAAGGAGTTGTAACTGAAAGTCAGGTTAGTAAAGAAGTTCATACAAATTGCATTAAGTTTATACCTGCCTGCCTGTCTGCCTGCCTGCCTGCCTGCCTGCCTGCCTACCTACCTACCTACCTACCTACCTACCAGCATTAAAAAGTAGAGAGAATCGATTTCATTGCCATGAAATTTATCCCATGTGGGATAAATTCCGGGGCAATGAAATTGATTCTCTCGACTTTTAATGCAGTAATGTGTGGCTGCTGGTTTTCTAGTGACTGCCACTTCCATCGACGATGAACTGATTTTTCTGTGGAGGACTTTTGTGTTGGCATTCTATCGGCGGCATTTTGCACAATGTACCTGTGTGGGCTGTTGGCTTGTCGAGACTCCTGTCTATTCCACTGTTCACATAGGCAGTGAGGAGCACTGGAATGGATCCGTTGCAGTGAAGTTGGAATCATGACTAACTAACTAACCTACCAATCTACTTACCTACCAACCTCCCTACTTACCTACCTGCATATCCCTCAGCCTACCCTTTTGCATGCATGCATGTAAACAGTATTGTGACTCAGAAACTAAAATACTCAGTGGCTTGGAAAGATCAGTGATGGAGGGTGTGGTTCCTGAAAGCAGAGGAAGGGGTCGACCTGCACGAAGAAGGACACAGGACATCAAAGGCATGCTTGGAATGATAATGCATGAAGCAGGAAAAATGGCAAGAGACCAAGAAACGTTTTGATTGGCAGTGATGAGAACGACATCCTGCGAAGGAACTGCTACATGACGATGATGAGTTTATGTACAAGAGCTCAAATAACGTACAAAACATTGATGAACTGTGTTAGCTCTCCAATTTATGAAAAGTAAAGAACGCCTTTACACCTTTTAAGGCGCATTGGGCATATGGTGCTCGATCCATATATTTGTAAACCAAGTGGCACGCAGTGGGTGACTGATGAGTATTGTGCCAACTGCCTTTACTTCCCAATACATTTCCTGGTGACAATGTAAGACTGAGTCGACCTGGGACCCCAAGTCAATTTTAATAATCTGCACCAGTGTGGATTCGAACCTGTGACCACCGAGACAGCAGGTTAGTATCTAGATACTACACTACTGCAGCTCCCACTGTATGACTTGGAAAATTACCAGTCAAGTAAGACGCAAGATAAGCCTTGGGGTTCTTTAACCATAACATAATTATAGATCCTTGATCCTAGGTATTGTTGTTCAAAACACATAATTTAATAGTTGCTTTATATGTTTAAGACACTGCACTGAAACAGCACACAATAACTTTGTAGTGTATTTTTCCATAATCATCCAGTTCTATAGAAACTTTCCTGGTCCTGTGGACACCAGCGAGGAAGACATTAAAACTCTTATAGAGAAATATGGTGATCCCAGCCAGCCTGGTTTGATCAACTACCTGAATCTTCACAATGACATATTGGCTGTTCATAAGTTTGTGGAGAAGGAGAAGGAACCAGTGGTGCCTTTGAAGGAGAGAAATACTGACTTCATTCCTTTATTTGTGAGTTTTAAAAACATCTTTAATTTAGTTTAGGCATTAGCATAATTTTCTGCTTTCGCTAAATTTCATTATAATCTTACATTGTGAAAATAGTGATATTAACCCGATTTTGTTACATTTTAAACAAAAATATAACGCTATTATTACTGAAATCACCTACATGTTACCAAGGGCCATAATGAGAACAGATAATAGTAACATTGTAACCTGTCATGCATGCCATAAAAGGCAACTAAGGAGGGTTGGTGTGAGTCTGGCTACCTCATCCAACAGCTCATGAACAAGGCTATAAAGGACTTGGCGTGAGTTGGTTACAGGCCTGTGCTTTACTAGGATACTAGGAGATGACAGACAGAAGGAGAAGAATTACTGAAATAAAAACTAACGCACACTAATGCACAGGCAGACAGATAAACAGAGAGGCAGCTAAGCTGACAGACAAGCCATCCAGACACATGCATACATACACTCGCCCAGTGTGTGTGAAAACTGACAAAATAAGACATGGATATAACTGTATTTTAAAACATTCAATAACTTTCTCGACTGTTGCATACAGCAACAGCAATCCATGCAGTAACATTTCAAGCATCTTGATGCAGTCTGTATTTGAACACATTTCATCCTTAGACGTTTTGTACAACCTCACATGTCATCATCAGTATATTTAACTCTTTCATCATGTGTGTGGAGGGATTCATTATCTGGACAACCAAAATTGAAGCCATTATGTTTTATTAGGGTGACACAAAAAAAACAGAACCTATAAAAAGTTTATTAAATCCTACAAAGGTCAAGCAAATTTCTTGAAATTTGGTGAACGTAAACTATGTATTCTGTACTGTCTCTGTGTACTCATCATATCAGAAGTGGAATATTTACATCTGTCACTCAACACATCTAACTTCATCCTGGCATTTGTTATCTGGGTTTACTCTAATACAATTTTAAAAAAAAAATTAAGAAATAGTCTGTAGGGTGTAGCTTTTAAGTTTGCTAGGTCGTCTTTCCTTGGAGCTGTATTTTTGGTTCCTTCATTCATAATTTAATGAATGATTGTGAATTTTAATAATCCATGACTAATGTATGTTTTTACTGTCTTAAGGCATCCTCTGTCTCCTGGGTGATTTCATAATTTGTCGGTCTGTATGTTCATAATCCAGCTAGTTGTGGAGTTAAGAAGTGGTGTTTTTGTCAATGTTCAACATTAATCTAATAGTAAACATGAGTGACGTGAAATTTCATCAGTCTATGTAAACTGACAAGGCAGTATTCAATAGATCCCATCGACATCTGAACATATTCTGTGTATGTCCATCACATATCCATTGTTGTTCCTTTGAAAGAAATATTATTGTAACATACATTGTGTAGGTGATAAAACCAACCAATCTCCTCTGGGAAGGTTAACCCGGTCAACAAATGCCCGTAGAAGTCGGATGTGTTGGCCTAACGGTGCAAGAATGCAGCTCTGCTGTAAACAGGCACAACGCATTCATGTCCGAAAAAAAAACTCCGGATGAACGCAGAAGAAGAAGAAGAAACCAACCAATCAAGTAATATGTCAGATTAGCAAAGTAATGTTCATATTAGCCTTAAACAAGGCAAGCTTATTTGCTAGTTATTTATTGTAATATATTCATAAATTTCAGCCATCACATGAACCAGCTTTGTCAGAGATATTCCAGAAAATCAGCATTGCAATATTCAAACACAGTATCCGCATCATTGACTTTTTCAAAGACCACGATAAACTTAGAAGTGGGGTGATTACAGAAAACCAGTTTGTTTGTGGCCTAAGTCTAGCTTGTGGGAAGCAAGCAATGCTTCAGCGATCTGAGATACAGAAAGTGGTGGAATTTTATCGTCTTCCGGATGGTAGAGTACAGTACAAGGAGTTCTGTGATGCCATGGAAAATGGTGGGACATTCTACTTTCTTTGTTTGTTGTTTATAATTAGAACTGCTGAAATTGTTGTTTTTGTGAATATAATACTAGGTTAAGTAATTAATAAGTAATATATAGCTGATATGTTATACAATATAGTATCCAAATATACCTATGTCCACAAAACAACAGAAAATAAATAGCATATTCACACCAACCCTATGCTACCAATGTGAAATGCGGACTTTATCCAAATTACACTTACATAAAATCAGCACCTGTGAGATGAGATGCATGAGAAGAGCTTGCTAAATTAATTATCCAAGACCGATTAAGAAATTATACTGTCGGTGGGACAGTGGGATCAACACCTTGTGCCGAATGTATTGAAAAACAGAATCTCAAATGGTTCAGCCATCTCTAGCACTGGCACAACATCAAAGAAGATCTGATGCAATAGCTAGAGGGCGCTCAAGAAGAAAATGAATTGATGACATCAAAAATATTGTACAATCACACAGAATGACACTATCCATTGCCACCCATCAGTGCTGGAACGTCAACTATCCTTTCCCATGATGTTTAACAACAAAAGTGGAAGATGTTCTCATCTCATCTCTTCTCATCTCATCATGTTCCTCTTGTACCTTGCGGTGTTGGGATGAAGCATATACAGCGGGAGAGTGCCTGTTTAGGGGCTTCATTTATCGATATTCCCATGGACTGTTATTCCCTGTGTCCATCGTTTATGTGGTCAGCCTCTTCTGCTGCTTCCATCAGGTCGATACAACATTGCTTGTTGTGGTATACTGTTAGTTGGTAACCTACTTGCATGGCCAAACCATTTGACTTGCTGCCTTCTAATAAAATCTAGTGCAGCTATAACCCCCACTTTAGTCCTGATTTCTTCATTTCTGATCTTATCTTTTCTTGATACATTGAGTATTCTTCTCAGGAATCTCATATCTGTTGTTGTGATTTTTCTGTTCTCTTTTTCTGTCATTGTCCAGGTTTGGCATTGGTAACATAGAGTTGGTAGGTAGATTGTGTTGTAAAGTGCTTTTCAGTTTTTTTTTTTTTTTTTGGCGCTCGCTCGCTTTGAACTCAAGCATAGTCCTTGCACACTGCTGGTAGTGGTGGACTGAATTTTGCATGTGGATTAGCTTTCCCTATTAACAGTGTCCCTCACCCTCAGGCGAACCCACTCCGACTTCAGAGGTTTCTTAGTAGTTATTGATACATATTTTTACTTAAAAAAAAAATTTTTTACTTTTTGGGAGTCTTTGTGGCGAAGTGGTCATGCCGTTTAACTCGGGCTCTAGGTTCGATTCTGGTTGTGGGTTCGATTCTGGGCCGCGCCCTTTGGTTCACGAATTAAATTTTTGGGAGACTCCTGTGGGTCATTGCTAGAGCTACGGAGTTCGTGCTTTGTGCAACACTTTCCGCGCTGTGGAAAGAGACCGAGCCATATGGGATAAAACCTGGTGCAATGAAGTCGACCCTGTCGACTTTTAAGCGACTTTTTTATTTTTACTTTAGTATTGGTGCCATTTGTCCAATGAGTTTGTTTGCCTTATTGCATCTATTTTCAATCTCATCTTCTGATTTGCCATTTGATGATATTATACTTCCTAGGTACTTGAAACTCTATACTTGTTTCAAGGGATGTTCATTTAGGTGAATTGTTGTTGGTTTTTCTTCTTTAGTTATAGTCATTACCTCTGTTTTACTTGTGCTCATTTTCATGTTATGTTCCCTACACATTTCATTTAGACTATTAGTGTGGTCTTGTAATTCATCTTCTGATTTTGCTATTAGTGCTTGGTCATCCGCAAACAGGAGTTCTCTAATGGTGTAATGTGCAGATGGTTCTTCTTCTGTGTTCTCGTCATGCCGTGTTCTTGTGGTCTCTGTTTGGCTTGTTTCTTTACATTTGTTGTCTATATAGGTTATGAATAAGAGAGGGAACAGGACACAACCTTGTCATACTCCGGATCTTATGGTGAAGGGTTCTGAATGTCCTGCAGTTTCTCTCACTATGCATTCACTGTTGTATAAGCTGTTACGTAGGTTTGTTAGATGTGTTCTCACTCCATATTGTTTAAGGATTTCCCACAGCTTAGTTAGTTAGTTAGTTAGTCGACAGATCATCCTCATTGCACATCAAACCATTCAGTCCATAAGTGCTCGGATCCCCTCCTCAGCAAATCCCACAACGTGTAGCGGCTAACGACGCCAGTTCTGTGTTGGTTTATCAATCTTCTTTGGCTTCCTGCGTAGTGTTCTTGTTTGGCCACCCCTCTTTTAATTTGCTGCTCTCGCAGTCTGGCCATTGTTGTAGATTCACAGTCATCACTTGGTTCTCGCAAAAGTCTTACTTCTCGTAGAGCATTCAGGAATGTCGGCCTGGTCCATGGCGCGTCCGCCCTCCACAGTAGCCTCACCTGCGAGCTTGTCAGCCCGCTCATTTCCTTGTACTCCCGCATGCCCTGGCACGAAGATGAAACTAATCTTTGCCAGTCGAGACCGCTCCAGAGGCAGCAACCATTCTCTTCGGATCGATCCCCTCCTCTATCCTCTTGATCATGTTCATTGAGTCGCTAAGGAAACAAGCCCTAGTGAATGTCTGTGTCTCGAGCCATGTTATTGCTTTACTTACTGCCATGACTTCCATGGTCAGGCTACTTGTGGTTTCAGTGAAAGCACCAGAGTCCTCCTTCACAATTCTCCCTCCGGCCCGAGCTGTAAAGGCCCATGAGCTTCTCACATGTCGGACGACCGACCCATCTGTGTAGATGACCGCGTCACCGTCTAGCGAATTCTCGAAAATCAACGCTTGTACTTCAGCCTCAACAGCAGCCGGATTTTCTTGTCTGCATTTTCTATCTAGTTGGATGCAAACTGAAAAGGATGTGCAGAAGTCTGTTGGCACTTGCACCCACTCCTCGCCAGGTTCTAAGTCCTCAAGTGAACACACCTGTTGAAGAATGTCTTCGGCTTGACCCATCCACGACCTTCCTCTTTTTAACCTGCTGCCCTTCACCTTCCTAATTTCACTATGCAGTGGATGTTGTGTGTTTGCGTTAATTCTGAGGTAGGCGCGTGCCCTGCAACCTTGTATTCTCTCTTCAATGGTTGGAAAATCAAGAAGGTAGCGCATCGCCCTGCATGCTGTATCTCTTGTACATCCAAGAATAATGCGCATAGCTTCATTCTGTATCCTTTCCATCCTTTCTATCTGCTTATGGCTGAGAGTCAGGATTGCCATTGCATACTCCAAAACAGACATGACCAGCCCCTCGTACAGAAGACATAGATGGCGCTGCTCACAGTTTGCTGCCGCCATCACCCGCATTGCTGCCAAACCCCGCTTGGCCTTTATTATCACCTGGTCTATGTGCACATTATAAGCAAGGCTCCGATCAAACCGTATCCCCACAGCTTGTTTCTATCTACTCTATCAAATGCCTTTTCTTGGTCGACAAAGGCTAAGTATAGTGTTTCATTGAATTCAATTGATTTTTCTATAAGGTGTCTATGTGCAAAAATGACATCTGTGCATCCTTTGTTTTTCCTAAATCCAAGTTGTGTTTTGCTTAGCTGGGGTTCTATAGTTGTTTGTAATCTTTTCTCAAGAATTTTGCAAAATATTTTCCCAGTATGACTCAAAATGGAAATGTCTCTGTATTGTGTGCAGTCTTTTTTGCTGCCTTTGTTTTTCCAAATTGGGATAATTATAGCATTTCCCCAGTCTCATGGTGTCTGTTGTTCTACCCAAACATGGTTGAATAACGTATGTAGCCATGCTGTTCCTACTTCTCTTGCTGCTTTAATTAGTTCATTTGGTATTTCATCTCGTCCCGGTGATTTGTTCAATGGGGCTAATCTAACGGCTTCTATAATTTCTTCTTTCAGTATGTCTGGTGGAAGATGATGATAAAGATTATAGTTGGAGAAAGCTTTCATGCTTACATTTTACAGAAACATTTTTCAGAATACCATGGATCAAGAAAAAGAAGAAAAATACTGACATTCTACAAGACTTGATCATGGAAGAAAACTGGCTCTTAAACAGCATCGTGTCTTGAAAACTTAAATATTTTTGCAATATAGTTAGTCAGTTTGTCATGGTTCCAACTTTACAGCAAAGGGTTGCCCCATCATGCTCCATTCCTGTGCCAGTGAATATCACACAAAATGCTCCTCACTGCCCCATGTGAAAAGTAGAACAGACAGGAGTCTCAAAAAACCTACAACCCGCACAGGTATCCTATGCATAATATCACTGTCTGAATGCCAACACAAAAGTCCACCATGAAAAACGCAGTTCATCGTAGATGGAAGCGGCAGTCACTAGAAAACCAGCTGCCACACATTACTGCATAAGGCAACCCAGTTAGTTCAGTAACTGGCTGCCTGCCATTTTTCTGAACATGCAGTTCATGCTACAAACAACCACAGACAGATGTAAAAGCACTCCACACGAAATTCACAGCTCACAGTGTTGCTCCACACACTCAACTCAGTGGCAGTGCGGCGGAACCATTGTGGCAATATTAAACATCACAGTGGCTTAGGGGGGAAAAAAAATAGCAATGCAAGGCATGGTGTCTGGAAGAAGAGGTGTAGGAAGTCACCCAACATGAAGATGGACACAGGAATTTTAGCTCATCCTGGGCATGAAGCAGGAGAACTGGCAACAGACTGAGAGTCATATCTTTCTGCTGGGTTGTGATGAGAGTGGCCTTCCACTAATGACCTGCAACATGATGATGATGATGAGTTGAAGAGATGTATAATAGTTGTGTTCTTTCTTGAAAGTCTTGGTCGTGTAATTAGTGTGCTGTGGACTGTTGCAGTTTCTGCACTTAGGTTCATAGGAATGATATTCGTAAGGTTTACATCAGTGTTTAGTCTAGCATTTTCTTTTTTCAGTTGGAAGTGTTCTCTATTTTGTTTATTTTAGATTGTTCATTTTGTCATCTTTTGTTTAGGTTAGGTTATGTCTTTTAACATGAAAAGGTCAATAGTAAGCCCATTGGTTTAGCCGTCCCACATTAAACTTGTTATTTAAAATATATTTTACTGAATGCATGTTAACTTGGCTGCTTTTCTGGACCACTCTTCACAATTCTACTAGTCCGCATTTATTTTCGATGTTTAGTACATTTGTGTGTTCTGAATTCTACTGAAAAGTGTCTGCTTTCTTTAATAAATGTGTCTTTTAGTTGGGTACTTTCATATCACTTTCTAAAAAACAACTGAAAGTATGAGACATGTATTTGTTTATCATCATCATGTGCCATGTCGATACTGCATGAGTAGTCATGGTTCACCATCTCACATGATCACCAAAGTCATGGATCAGGTCTGTGTTCTTGTGATTTATGCCATGTGCCAAGACATCCAGGTGTTTATCTCTCTGCCTTTTACTTGCTCTTTACCCTTAATTTTGCCAGTTATCACTAAGTTTTCTTGTTTATTTCTCTGCTTAATGTGGACTTGAGGACTTAGAACCTGGCGAGGAGTGGGTGCAAGTGCCAAGAGACTTCTGCACATCCTTTTCAGTTTGCATCCAACTAGATAGAAAATGCAGACAAGAAAATCCGGCTGCTGTTGAGGCTGAAGTACAAGCGTTGATTTTCGAGAATTCGCTAGACGGTGACGCGGTCATCTACACAGATGGGTCGGTCGTCCGACATGTGAGAAGCTCATGGGCCTTTACAGCTCGGGCCGGAGGGAGAATTGTGAAGGAGGACTCTGGTGCTTTCACTGAAACCACAAGTAGCCTGACCATGGAAGTCATGGTAGTAAGTAAAGCAATAACATGGCTCGAGACACAGACATTCACTAGGGCTTGTTTCCTTAGCGACTCAATGAACATGATCAAGAGGATAGAGGAGGGGTCGATCCGAAGAGAATGGTTGCTGCCTCTGGAGCGGTCTCGACTGGCAAAGATTAGTTTCATCTTCGTGCCAGGGCATGCGGGAGTACAAGGAAATGAGCGGGCTGACAAGCTCGCAGGTGAGGCTACTGTGGAGGGTGGACGCGCCATGGACCAGGCCGACATTCTGAATGCTCTACGAGAAGTAAGACTTTTGCGAGAACCAAGTGATGACTGTGAATCTACAACAATGGCCAGACTGCGAGAGCAGCAAATTAAAAGAGGGGTGGCCAAACAAGAACACTACGCAGGAAGCCAAAGAAGATTGATAAACCAACACAGAACTGGCGTCGTTAGCCGCTACACGTTGCGGGATTTGCTGAGGAGGGGATCCGAGCACTTATGGACTGAATGGTTCGATGTGCAATGAGGATGATCTGTCGACTAACTAACTAACTAACTAACTGCTTAATGTACTTATAACAACATATGCTAATATTTTTTGATAGGGCTAGAAACAAATTAATGTAAAAAATTTCATTCAAGTTGTACATTATTTTAAAGTGGAGCAATTACTTTTTTTCACATTGGTTGTGGGTAAAAAGTCAATAACTGATAAAACGGAGGGAAAATTAATTACACAATGATGATTAGAGACATAAGACGTAGACAATCAAAATTTTTTGGGCATGTTATGAGAAGAAATAAATTGGAGAACTTGGTGACAACTGGCAGGATCGAAGGGAAGAGACCAAGGGGAAGACTGAGAAGTAAATACCTGGATGGCTTGGCCACATGGCATGGTTGAGACAGGAACACAGAGCTGATCCACAACTCTAGTGATCGAGTGAGATGGCAGAACATAACCGCCCACGCTTCCAGCATGGCACATGATGGATGGATGGATTATTTAAAATGTAAATACTTGCTCCTTATATTAACTTATGTAGCAGGAAATTTTCATCATTACATTAATAACATTATTTATTTTGGACTGGCTTGATAATTTATTAAATAATGTTTATTTCATACTTGCAGCATTTAATATTCCTCATTTGGAAAAGAAACCAACAGCGTACGCTAAGAGACCTGGAAAGGGAACTTTGTTTCGAGTAAGTGAAAGCTAATATAATGGTATCAAGTAAGTGAAAGCTAATATAATGGTATCAAGTAAGTGAAAGCTAATATAATGGTTTCAAGTAAGTGAAAGCTAATATAATGGTTTCAAGTAAGTGAAAGCTAATATAATGGTTTCAAGTAAGTGAAAGCTATTATAATGGCTGTTGTAGCTACTGAGCTGCGGTGGCATAATGTTAGTGCACTTGCCCACCAAGACTTGTTTAATACCCGGTAGAGACAGATTATTGTTCCTGACCAGTCTGGCTCTATCAGACACATGAAGAATGACTAATAAACTACAGACATTCATTAATTGGTGCTGGTGCTGAATAGAAGAGATGAACTGTCATGAAAGAATGGACACAGTGGAGATCATGGAGAGACTAAACAAATACCAGTGAATCAAGAGGTGAGGAAAAGATGATGTTGCTGGGTAGGACACACATGGAGAAAACCTGGTAATATTATAACTAGAGAATCTTCTGTCTGTAACCCACAGGACCAACAAAACAGAGACAGAGCTAAAATCACATGGAGAAGAGAGTTAGAGACAGTGAAGAATAATATGGGGAAGGTATGGAGGGAGCTGAAAGGGATAGCAAAAGATAAGAGGGATTGGCATGAGTTGTTGCTGTTTATTTTTAAATTTGCGCTTGCTTGCTTTGAACTCAAACATAGTCCACACACAATACTTCTAGTAGTGCTGGATTGAATTTTACATGTGGATTAGCTTTCCCTATTAACAGTGTCCCTCGCCATCAGGCGAACCCACTCCAACTTCAGAGGTACTTGTAAATTACATCCCCAAGTCAAGGACGATAGGTCAGCATTTTAGTCCAACTGTCCGGAGTAGGGGTTGAATCCCTTACCTCTGAATCAAAACATTGGATGTTTAAGAACATGTGTTCTTATCCATTCGGCCATGCTGACCTCAGGCATGAATTGGTTGAGAGCCTATGTTCTATTGAGGGATAAAGGACAGAAGAAGTTCAACTCTAGGGATCAACCCAGGCTCCCACACATGAGCACTGGGCAATTGTCAGAATTTTCTGGGAAATATTTGGAAAGGAAAAGTAACCAGGAATGAAACAGGTCAACTGATCTCATTATGTTGAGGTCTAGATTACGTGAAGGCCAAACACTTAACACTAAAGGCATTATTTGCTATGGGAATACGTTTACCTATAACTACTGTTTATCAGCATGAGCATAGATTGATGTATACATATATATGAACATATATTTCTTTTATATGTAAAACTGGTCGACTGATATAAATAATGGCAAACTATGTAAAGAGTAGAGAACTGCAGATAAAGAAAAGTGCAAAGGGATTTGTTTAATATAAATTTTGAAAAAACAAACAAACAATAAAGCATTGGAAAGGGTAAATGCAGACTCAAAGAGGTCAAACTAGAAATAGAGTATTCAGTTTTCTTACCATGATCCACAAGGGGAGCAAAGAACGGAACACTTTAACCCACCATGCATGCTGCAAGAGGCAACTAAGATGTGTTGATGTGAAACTGACTACCTCATTCTGTAGAAAACTTTAGAATTCAATAGAATGTTACAAAATCAAGGAGCGGCTGGCCAAGTGGCTAGAATGCCGGATTCTCCTTTGGGAGACCTGGGTTCGAATCCTTGGTAAGGTGTGAAGTGTTTTTCTGAAGGGGGGCAAAATTAAAACTCTAACCTGCACAGTTCGCGGCGACTGCACTAGCCAGGCGGCCTTAACTCCTCGGGCTCAAGAACCCCCATGTTGTGTGATTTCTGCAGTTGTACCTGACAAGATGCAGTGCAATATGCCAGACAATAAATTGTGCAATCTATTGTTAGTGTCTTCGTTATTCTAATCTGTTAGATTTGCTATGTTTCTGATTAATATCTATAACATTATAAGTAGTGCCATTTATAATTATATGATCTTTTACTAATACTAGGGCCTAAAACCCCTAAATGAGAAAGAAGAGGAGAGAATAAAGAAAGTTCTGGACACTATAGCAAACAAAGTTTCTAAGGAAAGAATCATGGTGTATCAGTACTTCAAGGACTTTGACAGGGTGAGTAGCAGTCCGCCAGTTGTCACTACATTTTCAGTTTTCTAAAATTCTCATAACATGCCCAAGACATTTGACTTTCTGTAATTCTCTATTTTTACAGTTTTATAAGTTTCTTGAAGGATTGCCACATTGGTTTTTCTGTCCACTTGTGGTATTTTTTGCATGTTTCTCAGCTTGTCTGCTTATTGTTCATGATTCACATGTATACATCAAGAAGCCAAATAGTAAAGCAAAAACAAATTGAATATGAAATGTTAAGATATAGTAAACATATCACATTAACTTGATCAGTCCCAGAAATGTATGACATTTGTGACAATTGGCTATTCCCTTTGAATCCCTGCCATTTTTGTGCTTGGTCACAGGATCTAAAGAAATCTAGCTTCCCTAGTAGCCACTCCAATGTATAATTTATACTGTGTGTACATATTTAGCATCTTTGAAAGTAATGCAGTTATGAATTTTCAAAACTGTTAATCCTTGCCTGGGCATCTGCTGTACACTATCTTCTGGAATTGAAAGAGTTAATTATATTTCCTGGAAAACAACATTACATATTAAAATTGGGTGGAGGTATGGCTGAGATATTATGCTGTTCGCCTCAGGTTCAGACAGTATTGGCATAGGGCCGGGAATGTTTCCAAGAACCACTGGTATCTAAAGATATCACATGTTCCCCTGATCTCTTTGGTAGGGAGACTGGATACCAAGCCTTCTCATATATAGGTGGAAAACTGTTTTGCATGTTAAAAAACTCAGTCGGTTGAAAATCTCTAAGAGTAGGCTGTAAGAATGCTGCCCTGGCAAAATGTTTAGGAAAGAACCACGGGTTGTCACCTTGGATGGAATCTGGTTACAGGGAGCAAACTTTACACAAATGCATGCTGGAGTTAAACACCCTGGCCTTTGAGGTGTGTAACTAGATACGACACACTCCCTTTACAAGATGTAAGAAGAATTGGAAGAAGTAAATAAAAGAAGAATCACATACATATATGCTAACACTTTAATTCTGCTGCTGTCTTAATCACAGCACACATGAAATAAATGAAAGCATATAGAGAAAGAGAAACATGGACTTTAAAAAATAACAAAGATAATAATATAATAACACTATTTTAATCTTTCAAAGCTACAAGATGATGATAATTTTTCCATCTTCATGACACGTTCTGAATTCATTACCAGTAGGATACATTTGCTGAGTTTGCATGATTGTGCTATATATTTCATTCACAGTAAACAAATTGAAGAAAATACCAAGCGGAGATAAAATTAATAATTTACGATCTTGAAAGAGGCCGTCTATAATTAAAACTATTAAAGGTGGTAGAGCTGGATCACCTATGCCAGTTGGCAAGGCAGTTATGATGATAATGATGATGTTGGCAACAAGATTTATATTTATGGTATCAAACACATGTTAACAATTGTTAAATAATTAAACTTTATATAAGATACATCACAAAAACATCTAGAGAATGTATTGTATTGTTAAGTCACCCTTTCTTGTCACATTTATTTAAACTAAACTAGTAACTAGCAATAATTGCCCGGAAGAGGCTAATAAAAGTATAACATTATA
The DNA here is from genome assembly GCA_014155875.1 of Cepaea nemoralis. NCBI lineage: Eukaryota > Metazoa > Mollusca > Gastropoda > Stylommatophora > Helicidae > Cepaea > Cepaea nemoralis. The sequence continues at coordinate 250,768 of JACEFZ010027407.1, forward strand.
TTCAACTATAAGAAAATGACCAACATCAATCTTAGGCCGTGTAGTGAGAAGAAATGCCTCGGAGAACCACATGAAGACTGGTAAGATCAGTGGGAGAAGAGGCATCAGCAGGCCATGAGAAATGATGCTGGATGAGCTAAGATGGTGACATGGAGGAATATCATCAGCAGAGTTGATACAAAACACCGAAGACCGAGATCTGTGGAGAGGTGTGAAAGCCAATCCCATATGGCAAGGCTCATGATGATGATGATGAATCTAAATTTGTACACAAGATATCATAATTATTTTTGTTCATATACAAACTGTCATAGTTATATGTGTTCCACTAACAATGAGTAGTTCTTTATATTTCTCAATGTTTTAGTCTAAAGCATACACAAGAGTTATAACACCATCCCAGTTTTGCCGCATTCTCCACTTCCTGGGACTCCACATAAATAATGAGGATTTGAGGCTTATCCTGGACAAATTTCAGGATCCAACAACTGGTGATGTCAACTATCCTGCCTTTGTTCAGGCTGTGGATCAAGGTAGATTTAATTTGTGTTTGAATTTATTTTCATAAAAGCAGTTATTTGTTTACATGTATTAGCTGCCATTATATAAAAATAGATATATGGAAATGATAGGTATTTATGTGAACTTTGACCAATTTACAAACAAATTGTGACAGTTGAGTAGAGCTGAAAAATTAAATTCCATGACATCTCATTCAAGTGTCAATGTAAATTATAAGCAGACATATTGTTGTGTGAATTAATGATGCAGAGGAAATTACAAAAGGCCTGGTCACCTTTGTGTATTGCTATATATAGAATTACCCTCTACAAAGCTGCTGGCTGTTTAAACATTACTGTTATAATTTGTCAATATTACGTACTTACTACAAAAATTATTTGGAAATAGACTTACACACACCAGGTTCAGCTTTAGCTAAGCTGAATGTACACATATAAATAAATTATTGTTCTTATAGTCCATGCCATGTGGCATTAGTGATCATGTCTGTCCATAGTCTTCTGTCTCTTGTGCTGTGAATCATTTCTGATACTGATTCTCCTCCATGCCATGATGTCAAACTGCCTAGCATCTTTTCTCTTGGTCTCTCCCTGCCTCTCAGTCTTTGAGCATGTCATAAGATAAATCCTTCAGGCTGAAATATACAACACATATTCACAGAAATTTGAATTGTCTAACATGATAATTTTAAACTGACTATCATGAAGGATTTATCTTACTGCTTTAGTTTATGATGTGTGATTTCTGCAGTATGTACCTGGCAAGATGCAGTGAAATATGCCACGCCATAAATCATGCAATCTATTGTTTGTGTCTTCGTTATTCAAATAAACTCTTATTAGTGTATGTTGCTTTGTTGCTCTGACAATATTATTTAATAATTGTTCTTATTTGTTCCTTAACATGCAACTGATCATGCATCTAAATGATTTCATTGTGGTGGTGATAATGATACAGATTTTTAAGTTAATGTAAGTGTCAAATAAAAATCTTAATTCAAATTTACTATGGGGGAAATATTGTTTTGAAAAACAGTTTACTGAAAGTAAGTGAGAGTAGATCAGCATGGCCAGATGGATAAGAACGTATGTTCTTAAACATCCGGTGTGCTGATGCCGAGATAAGCGGTTCAACCTCTACACTGGACAGTTGGACTAAAATGTTGACCTATTGTCCTTGACTTGGGGACGTAAATTACAAGTACCTCTGAAGTCGGAGTGGGTTCACCTGATGGCGAGGGACACTGTTAATAGGAAAAGCTAATCACGTGCGCAAAGTTCAGTCCAACACTACTAGAAGTCATGTGTATGGACTACTGCTTGAGTTAACAACGAGCGAGCAAACAAAAAAAAACCAGAAAGTGAGAGGAACTGCTTTACATGCCTTCAGGCATATTGGGCGTGTAGTTATCTTTAGACCAACTGGCACTTGAAGGTGATGTGTTCAATATCATACCAGCTAATTTTACTTCTAAAGATATTTCCAGGTACACATTTTAGTCTGGGTTACCCAGATGAATTTTAAAAGTCAGACACAAACCCATGACCACCGAGCCAGAGGCAAGCCTAACAGCCACCTTGCTACCAGGTTTCCCACTTTCTTATTAGATCAACTATAAATACAACCTGAGTTTTTTTTCCAAGCACAACACATAATTTTTACAAATGGTACATACATTTTCTTTTCAGAATATGTTGGCCACACAATGGATGATGATAATACTGAGACAGAAGGAACAAATGTGAAAGCAAAAACTGTAAACGATCCCCAATGGGTTGAGAGTTCCCCAGTTTTGTTTGAAGAGCTCATGGCCAGGATTCGCCACATTGTACTTGTCAACAGACTTCGGGTAGGCTTAGAAAGATTTAATATACATTTTATAGACATGCACTGTAGCACAGAAAAGAAAGCTATAAAGTTGAATGATGTGTAACAATTATTATGTTTGTATTTTAGAATTACATTGTTCATAGGTGATGATTTTGTGGCTTTATGCAAAAGATGTATAGTTAGGTTATTCTGGCTTATTCCGTCACAATGTATTTACCAACTATAAGATACATTTTAGTGAAAGTCCTATCCTTTTTCTTCAAGCTCAAACACATGCAAATTATAAAACAATTGTTCACATGGATGATATACCACATGAGGCACCACTTGTTTCTTCTTCTTCTCCTCCCCCTTCTATGGTGCTGATGCTTCTTCTTCTTCCTCTGCCCTGCTGCAGCTGTTTCTACTGCTTCCTCATTCTGCTGACGGTGCAGCTGCTTATTCATCTTTGGCTGCTTCTTATGCTCTTCTCCTTCTCATCTGCTGCTGCAATTTTTTTAAAATTGCTTCCTCATTTGGCTCATGTTGCTGCTTTTCACTTTTCTCCTGCTGCTGCTGGCGCTGTCAGTGCTTCTTGCTGCCTCCTTTTCATGTGCTTCGTCTTCCCCTCCTCTTTCTCCCCCTTCTTTCTATTTTTCTTCCCCTTTTCCCCCTCTTCTTCTCCTTGTCCTCTATCCTTCTCCTCCTCTTCTTTTTTCCTCTTTTGAGGGGCGTATGTCACACCTAGTTATGCTCTTCAAAGGTCATTGTGTCTTACTTTGGCATGCATTTCTGTAAGCATTGTCCTCTAGACAGATATCCTCTTTGGCATGCATTTGTGTAAGCATTGTCCTCTAGATAGATATCCTCTTTGGCATGCATTTGTGTAAGCATTGTCCTCTAGATAGATATCCTCTTTGGCATGCATTTGTGTAAGCATTGTCCTCTAGACGGATATCCTCTTTGGCATGCATTTCTGTAAGCATTGTCCTCTAGACAGATATCCTCTTTGGCATGCATTTCTGTAAGCATTGTCCTCTAGACAGATATCCTCTTTGGCATGCATTTCTGTAAGCATTGTCCTCTAGACAGATATCCTCTTTGGCATGTATTTCTGTAAGCATTGTCCTCTAGACAGATATCCTCTTTGGCATGTATTTGTGTAAGCATTGTCCTCTAGATAGATATCCTCTTTGGCACAAGACTCTTCCTACCTGTTGGAGGGTTTTCCTGCCTAATAATTTTACCAGAGCAGCAGCTTACAGCTTACACTGATGCAGTGAGAATGTTACCATGCACAACTTACACATGGCATCTACTGTATTTCACCTTTAGTTAAGAAACCTAGAAATCTAACTCACTACCCAAAAGATCAGGGGGACATTTATTATTAGACACCAGCAGCCTTGGATAAATTCCCAGCCCAGTGCTGCGGTCAAACCTGATCCTTTCTGAGGTTGAGGCGGAGACTGTAACCTCTCAGCCCCTCTCCTCCCCGCGAGTGCTGATCAGTACCTGTGAATTTAATTGTTGGCATTCACTCGCTTTGAACTCAAGCGTAGTCCATAGACACTACTTGTAGTAGCACTGGGCTGAATTTTCAGTGTGGATTAGCGTTCCCTATTACCAGTGTCTCTTGCCATCAGGTGAACCTACTACAACTTCAGGGGTACTTGTAATTTATGTCCCCAAGTCAAGAACAATAGGTCAACATTTTAGTCCAACTATCCAGTGTAGGGGCTGAACCCCTTACATCGCCATCAGCACACTGGATGTTTAAGAACACATGTTCTTATCCATTTGGCCATGCTGACCTCCGTACCTGTAAATTGATTTCCAATGTCTATAGTTTAATATGAAGTGGTTAATAGTTAATGGTTACTGAAGAATCATGGCACTCTGAGAAAATCCAGCACATGTTGCAAGCTGTAGATGCTGATTAGTTTCACATATAGAGCATACACTTTACAAAGTTATATATATATACCTACTAGCACCTTGCCGTCTTGACAGACAATATTTGTTACAATGTGCTTTAGAATAAGGTTTAATAATCTCTCTATAGCACAAAACTTAGGCTGAATTGTAGAGACCATGTGTTGCCCATGCAGCATGATCCCTCTCTCGGCCTGCCTAGTTTACTCCAGATGAATGGTAACACCAATAAGTTTAGAACAAGACAAGCTGCAGAAGCTGCTGGATTAGCAAAGCAAAGTTCTAATTGTCCGCCTGTCAGAGCTTTGATCCTAGACCAGTTGCCAACAAAGACTTAGGGCCTGATCTGCCGTGCCATGATATTTAGTCTTTACATTGCATTTCCTCGCACTAGGATAAGGCTGGTACACTCCTAGTTACGAACATTCGCCCGAAGATGTTAGCACAATGTGGGGTTTCAGGTTTGGTGAGCACCCCCGAACACACAGTGCTAACAGACAGCAGGTAGTACTGCCTACTGTACTCTGCCATATCTGACTAATAAAAGGTTCTGGTGAGGTTCATATGTAAAATTGATGCTATATATGCGTGTTTAACACATGTAGGAATATTTTTTATTTGTTTCTCTTCAGGTGATTGAGTACTTCCAGGACTTTGATGCACTCAGAAGTGGATCTATCAGTATTGGCCAGTTCAGAAGGGGACTGGCATTAATGGGACTAAGTAAAATTGGTCACCATGACTTGAATGACAGCCAATTTGGCATGCTTGTGGAACACTATCGAAACCCTCAGAAACCTGACCAAATCTTGTGGACAAAGTTCCATGATGACATAGAAAGTGGTATGATCTTCTGGCTAAATCCATTTTTAGTAAATTTTTGGTTGTTTATCATCAAGTGGAATGCCAACTGGCGCGGGGATCATTCTTCTCCACACCTTACAACCTCCAACAACATATACCTTTATGTGCTGGGAAAAAAGGTTGTCAAGGATCTTCTCTCACTGTTTTTCTCTGTCTCTCTTTCCAAAAATCTCTCCAGCTGTCACAATATATTTCATACCTTCTCTTCTTATAATATGACCAAAAAATGACAATTGTCTATTTCTGATATTCGTGATAAGTTGTATTTTTGCAATAGGTGTTTTATACATTCCATTTTTCCAAATTTTCATAACCCATATATTTATCATTTCCTATTACTTTATCACTTCAATATGAGTTAAATGATTATTTACTAAATTGTATATTAATACAAAGATTATACAAGTTAACAAATAATCATGCAATAATAATTTGTAACAACCACTAATAGTAACATCCTTTCTCAGATAGTTTTATAATATCCTTTCTCAGATAGTTTTATAACATCCTTTTCCGATAGTTTTATAACTCTCTGAACTGTTACTACAGTTCCAATAGATCCTCAAAAATTAATCCATTGTAACCAGATCATAGTTAATCATCACTATCTTCCACTTTTGACATCAAGAGTAATGGGGAAGAATAAGAATAACCTGACAGCTGGGACTAGATAGTGTCATTCCATGTTTTGTACAACGACTTTGATATCATCAATCCATTTTCTTCTTGGGTGCCCACTTGCTCACATGTCAGATCTTCTTTGGTGTAGTGCCAGTGCTGGTAACTGGTGGTGTTGTATTCTAGCAAGATGGCTGAACCATTTGGTCTTCTACCTTTCAATATATATGGCACAAGGTTTTGATTCTCCTGTCTGTCACAGGGGGCTGAGTGGTCTCGAGGTATGGTGTCTGCCTCGAGTGCTGGAGGTCCCGGGTTCAGGCCCCGGTGAGGACCAGGATTTATTTAAAAAATCCACCTGGACTTCCAGCAATAAAATTTCCCCTGGTCTCTGGGTAGTGAGATCGGGCGGCCGTGTGTATTGTTGCGCACGTAAAAAATCCCCTGGCAGTTGGAAATCGAAAAAGAGTAGCCTAACGGCGCTGCCCGGGCAAAATTTTGAGTTAAAAATCTACCCAAAGTATTTCAGGATCCTCGCCGATGCTACAGAGTTCGTGCATTGAGCTGAGTTTCTCTAGACCCAGGTTTGAGTTAGGAGGAAAACGGAGCACTTATGGGTTAAATCGTGTGCCGTGATGTTGATCCAACGACTAAACGACATGTTCTTAAACATCCGGTGTGCTGATGCCGAGGTAAGTGGTTCAATCCCACTGGACAGCTGGACTAAAATGTTGTCCTTGACTAGGGGACGTTAATTACAAGTACCTGTGAAGTTGAAGTGGGTTTGCGTGATGGCGAGGGACACTGTTAATAGGGAAAGCTAATCCACACGCAAAATTCAGTCCATCACGACTTATAAATAGTGTGTATGGACTACGCTTGAGTTCAAAGCGAGCAAGTGCTAACAAACAGCATCTGTAAATTTAGTGGACCAGCAGATCTGCTAACGTGCCTTACTTCCATTTTGGTTTTGTTTATGCTCATATTGTATCTTCTGCCAGTTGAACTCAGCTTATTACTATGATTTTGTAGGCTGCCCTCGTCACTGTAACACAGGCATTGATCATCTGAAATAAAAGCTCATTTATTGTGGGTGGATCTGTTACATTGTCTAATGTAAAGAATTCGACATTTTCTGAACCATTTCTTCAAGGCTTGCTTCTTTCTATCTAGCAGGGAGGAGAGCACACACCAGTGTAGAACTCTGAAAATGGCCGAACTCCAAACAATATCATTATTTTGCATGCAAATTAATTGTGGTCACTGGGAAATATAAATATTGCACACTATATATCACTTTTGAGTTTGTGGAAAGTTATGGATAAAGAAAATTAAGCTAAAACAAACAAAACCTTAAAGCTAAATATATGTTGTGTTCACGCATGCACATGCACACACACACACACACACACGTACACGTGCAAGCAGTAAAATTGAAGACATCTTAAAGATCACTAAATAAACAAAACCCAGTTAGAAACATCAACAAATCTTTTTTTTTTCTTTTGGAGCTGAAACTTTGTGGAAGATCTTGTAAGGGTTGTTGTTGCCTTTGGGTTTTAGATCGAGCCAACATTATGAATACCCACAGAGGGTCGAGAAGACAAAGTGGCATTGTGGTTAGTGCACTTGCCTGCCAAGACAATGGTGTGGGTTCAATCTTTTTCTTACTGGTAGGGCTCTGTGGTCAGTAGTCTCGTAAAAATATTCAATATTCAGAATTTTCCGGAAGTTTTCTGGGAAGGAAAGGTAATGAGAAATGGAACTGGGTACCTACCTTATATGTTGTGATATAAAATTACACTTAACATCCCCAATGGCAGTATCTGCTGTGGGACTAAATTTATCATTTAGAGAGTTGGCTCAATACAAGGACTTTCAACTGAAAGAGTCAACACTAATTGTTGTAATGACTGAAGATTAAAAATCCTAAGGAAGTTGAGACTGTAATGCCAAGTGATTTTGGCAAAATCGTTAGGAAATAAAACCAACCCACAGGTCAAAAAGTTAGTTGCATATCCTTTACAGGATGTGACAGTCAACCATAGCATTTTTTGGCTGTTCGTGATTCTAGGGCAAGTTTATGTTCAGTAGTTTGCCATTGCATTCTAAACGACCGGCACTCATACCATTTCATAAAAAACCAACGTAAGACGGTCTGCTACCAAATCGCCCGCAGCTGTATTTGGAACGCGGTAGGTGAGATTATGAACTGCATCCATAACTCCCTCGCCACGGAGCTGGTATGGGTAGATTGAGCCTATTACATTGAAAGGAATCTGTCTAGATGAAGCAAAATTTACATAAATGCATACTGAAGTTGCACACACTGACCTTTGAGGTGCAGAATAAGGTGTGACACACTTCCATCATAGTAGGGACAAAGAAGAAGAAGTGTCAAATTCAGGATGGAAGCAGAGGATCACTTTATAGCAATGATGGCTAGTCACTGACTGGTATGGTGACTGCAAAAAAGAAAAGCAAAGACAGACTACCATCTTTACAGATGTTTATAATACTTGCTTAGATCTGCATAGAACATCTACTGGATGATGGTGAATTATCTTGAAGGCAAAATCTTGAAGGCAATGTCTGCTGGACTTTTAAATTACATTGCTGGACTCATAAGTTAGGGTTACAATTTAAAGTAGTAAGACCTGTGAGCTCTCAGACTCTGAATATTGGACTTTCAATGGTCTTCTATATAACACATAACTTATGCTTTTGAAAATATCCACTAGTAAAGAATATGCAACAGAAACATGAAGTTTTATTGGAAGAATTAGTGTTTCAGTTGGCTGTTTACTTGTATCAGTTCAGTGACACTCAAGAGATAATGTTAACTGTGCTATTTATTCTTTTCTCAATTGTAAAGTTATGGTAAGCAAGATTTATGTCCTTTCTATTTTGTTATTGTTAATAACAATTGCTGGCTTCCTGGCCTAGAGGTTAGTGACTTTTCTCCATAATCCAGTATACTCTCGTAAGTAACATGACGACAGTGAGATCAGCAGTGGTTCGAATCGCGTCTGTAACTTACGGGGTATGTGAGCCGGCCGCTCAGAAAGCAATGGCAAACTACTGAGCGTAATCTTGCCAAGAAATCAACAATCAGCTGAAAGATGCTGATGTTAACAGCGATGTCCTGTAAAGGATATGCAAAACACTTAATAACAATTCCATGCAGAAAAAACTTTAAGTATAAACAGACAGCTTTCTTACACTAATTATCAACTATGCTTATACTGACATTGCTATTTTTTATGCAACTAGTATTTACTCAAGAGAGACTGGAGCAAACTCCATCTGCTGTAGTTCCTCATCAAGAACTTTTCCGTGTTCCCAATCCTGGTACAATTGATTGGAGCAATGCATCAAAGGAACATATGGATCTCTATAATGCAACCATGGAACGTATGCAACACCGAGTAAAGAATAGACGTATTCTTTGCAAGCCAGTTTTCAAGGATTTTGACAGGTTTGATAATTGTCAACAAGTGGTAATATTAGCGTTATATACCTTGATAAATGTCTCTTTATGCTAAAATACTTGGTCAGTATTTATTAATATAAATATTTGTAAAGTGTATGATATTCTGAAAGACAAACAGACAATCATAACTAACTTAGCATATATAAAAACAAAATTGATTACAACTTAATGTGTATAAAACAAGTCATTGTTCTAGCTTAGCATATATAACAATCAATGATAATTCAGTCTTAGCATAAATAAAACATTCATGATTCTATCTTTGTGTATATAAAATAATCATGATTCTAGCTTAATGTATATCAAATATCATGTTTGTAGCTTAGTGAAGGGATTACCGATACAATTTGTAATCCCACATGCCGGCTGGCAATATGGCAGCAGACCATCCTGTGTTGATTTTTATACAGTGGTATGAGTGCTGGTCGGCGAGAAAGCAATGGCATACTACTGAACATAAACCTTTCAAGAAATCACAAACAGCCAAAAATTGCTGGCGTTTGACTGCGAAGTCCTGTAAAGGATATGCAGCTAACTTTCTTTTTTTTTTTTTAGCTTAGCATGTAATACAATCATTATCCTGGATTAATGTATATAAAATAATTCTTGATTCTAGCTTTGCAAATACAAAAATAAGATTCTATCTCAGAGATATAGGACAATAATCTATCCAGCTTAGCATATATGAAAGAATCTTCTGCTTCTTCTTCCTCATTTGTTCAATTTAGAATGTTAATTACACTGTACCTGCTTATAGCGAAGCTGCCAGATTTGTGTCTTTCACATTCATCTTTAGCAGGACATTTTTAGAACTGGATTTGCCTCACCTCTTCAACACATCCTATAAATATTCTTTTATGGGTAGATAGCCCCTTAGAGAGCAGATACTGCCATTAGGGTGTCTAGTATTAGGGTGTCTAGTATTAGGGTGTCTAGTATTAGGGTGTCTAGTATTAGGGTGTCTAGTATTAGGGTGTCTAGTATTAGGGTGTCTAGTATTAGGGTGTCTAGTATTAGGGTGTCTAGTATTAGGGTGTCTAGTATTAGGGTGTCTAGTATTAGGGTGTCTAGTATTAGGGTGTCTAGTATTAGGGTGTCTAGTATTAGGGTGTCTAGTATTAGGGTGTCTAGTATTAGGGTGTCTAGTATTAGGGTGTCTAGTATTAGGGTGTCTAGTATTAGGGTGAATAGTATTAGGGTGAATAGTATTAGGGTGTCTAGTATTAGGGTGTCTAGTATTAGGGTGTCTAGTATTAGGGTGTCTAGTATTAGGGTGTCTAGTATTAGGGTGTCTAGTATTAGGGTGTCTAGTATTAGGGTGTCTAGTATTAGGGTGTCTAGTATTAGGGTGTCTAGTATTAGGGTGTCTAGTATTAGGGTGTCTAGTATTAGGGTGTCTAGTATTAGGGTGTCTAGTATTAGGGTGTCTAGTATTAGGGTGTCTAGTATTAGGGTGTCTAGTATTAGGGTGTCTAGTATTAGGGTGTCTAGTATTAGGGTGAATAGTATTAGGGTGAATAGTATTAGGGTGTCTAGTATTAGGGTGTCTAGTATTAGGGTGTCTAGTATTAGGGTGTCTAGTATTAGGGTGAATAGTATTAGGGTGTCTAGTATTAGGGTGAATAGTATTAGGGTGTCTAGTATTAGGGTGTCTAGTATTAGGGTGTCTAGTATTAGGGTGAATAGTATTAGGGTGAATAGTATTAGGGTGTCTAGTATTAGGGTGTCTAGTATTAGGGTGAATAGTATTAGGGTGAATAGTATTAGGGTGTCTAGTATTAGGGTGTCTAGTATTAGGGTGAATAGTATTAGGGTGAATAGTATTAGGGTGTCTAGTATTATGGTGTCTAGTATTAGGGTGAATAGTATTAGGGTGAATAGTATTAGGGTGTTTAGTATTATGGTGTCTAGTATTAGGGTGTCTAGTATTAGGGTGAATAGTATTAGGGTGAATAGTATTAGGGTGTCTAGTATTAGGGTGTCTAGTATTAGGGTGTCTAGTATTAGGGTGAATAGTATTAGGGTGTCTAGTATTAGGGTGTCTAGTATTAGGGTGAATAGTATTAGGGTGAATAGTATTAGGGTGTCTAGTATTAGGGTGTCTAGTATTAGGGTGAATAGTATTAGGGTGAATAGTATTAGGGTGTCTAGTATTAGGGTGAATAGTATTAGGGTGTCTAGTATTAGGGTGAATAGTATTAGGGTGTCTAGTATTAGGGTGTCTAGTATTAGGGTGTCTAGTATTAGGGTGTCTAGTATTAGGGTGTCTAGTATTAGGCCTTTGTATATTCTAGGTCATGATATATGAGGCAGAGTGGCCAGTTCCCTTTCTTGTCACCTTTCCTTCCAGACAATTCCCGTAAATTTCTGAAAATTACCATTTTTAAAACGCCCATTTTTACGAGGCTGGTTCGACCTCCAGAGCCATGCTGGGCAGAAAAATTAATACTACCTCTGCTGAAGATTAAACCTGTACCACTGTCTTGGCTATGACTCCTGTTAATGTTAACATTAAAATACTTACCCACAATAGGGTATTTTAATGTTAACATTTTGCCAACACAGCAGCCTTCATCGCCTACTCTTTGCTTTTTCCAGCTACTAAGGAACTTTTGGTTTAGGTTTAGTTAGCGGATCAACATCACGGCACACTGGTGTAACCCATAAGTGCTCCGTTATATTCCTAACTCAAGCCTGAGTCTAGAGAATCTCAGCTCAGTGCACGAACTCTGTAGTACCAGTGAGGATCCTGAAATACTTTGGGTAGATTTTCAACTTGAATTTTTGCCCGGGCAGTGCCGTTAGTCTACTCTTTTTCAATTTCCAACTGCCAAGGGATTTTTTACGTGCATAACAATACACACTGGCATCCGATCTTACTACCCAGAGATCGGGGGAAATTTTGTTACTAGAAGTCCACGTGAAAAAAATCCCGGCCCACACCGGGGCATGAACCCGGGACCTCCAGCTCTCAAGGCGGACACCATACCTCGAGATCACTCTTAAAGAAGGAATTTTGCACTGGGGGAAGTGTGGCTTGGAGATAAGATATCGATTTCTAACTCGAGCAGACTGGGTACCATTTATGTTATGTGTTACAAAATAAGAAACCCAAGATTAGTATTGCACGTGTGTTACTGGAGCCCTTAACAGAAGCAAAGAATTGTAACATTGTAACCTACCTTGCATAAGACGTGAATAAGGATTGGCATGAGACTGGCTACCTTATCCCAAAGAAAACATCGGCTGTAAAATCCAACAATCATGACCAAATCTTTCGTGGCTCTGTAAAGCTGGTGATCACAGTATTTCAATATAAAAATTTAGTATTCGCCCTTTTTCTGCATTGGTACTGCATTGGTGAGGAAAAGAACTGATTACCATGTATCAAGTTTTTTTTACATCTTGATCAGCACTAGATGGTTCTGAAACTTTCTAACCTTGTCTTGTCAATGGTGCCTATCATTTGCTGCTGTCCTTGATTCTGCAAGTCTATACTGACAAGTCTCTGGATAACTGGGTAATAAATGTCATACTTTATTGGCTTTTGCCTTGGTTGTCTAGGATTGTGATTTCAATTACCCTTGTTTAGTAGATATTTATTATATAAATTATGACCAATTTGCAACAGCCTTCACTTATACATTACTTTAAGTTGTTTTATGATTTTAATATCTTCAAAAATTTTACAATCGACTTTTCTTAACTCTGTCTATTTTCTTCATTATATGAGATCACCAGATTTGTAAAATCTCCAGAGTTTTCATTATTTGAGTTTACAATTCATGTTTCCCAACTGAACAGTGTGGAGAGTCCTTTTCTGTAATAGAATATTAAGGTTGTCAATATGAATATGTTTTTAATTTTCTGCTAATGCTATTAAAATGTTAATGCCACTCTTTCAGTGCACACCATCAACTTTAGTTTAGATATGAAAATCTGGATATCTGCTTGATGTTTTGTCCTTCAGTTTTAAGGGGGCGTTCTTGCTATTGCCATGAACTACATCATTTCATGTGATACATTTTATTGAGTGCTCCTGACTTGTCAAAATGTGTATAAAAATAAATCAATTTTGTATACTTTTTAAATTTACAGACACAACATAGGTCACATAACCTGCTCACAGTTCCAACAATGTTTCAAAATTTTGGAGATTCCTGTAAATGAACAAGAGTTACATGCCCTGGAAGCACTGTATAGTAATGATATGGGTGTAAACTATTTGAAGTTCTTAGCAGACCTGGAGCCATCTGAACCTGTACCATTTATGTATATCAAACGCATTGAGGAATTAAGAAAAGTCAATGCTAAAAAGGCTCTGCCAGAACAAAAACCTGTGACAGATCTTGATAGTGTGCTTCTAAAGATCAAAACAAAAGTAAGTGTCTTCAAAATAAAATATGTGTTGTTTACTTATATATTTATATATATATATATCTATATCTATAAAACACAATTTATGTATGTGTGTGTGTATGTATGTATGTCCGTTCTTTATGCGTTCGCGAACGGTCCATCCGATTGAGATGAAATTTTCTACACGTCTTCTTTTCATTCCTGTGCAACCAACTGTAATAGTTTCTTAGTGTACAATCATCTATTTACTTACTAAAATTTAATTTTGTAATTACATGACTCAACATAAGAAAAAATAAAACAAGGGACATAACTTTTAGTAGCATTGCTATATCTTAAGTTAAGTCCCCTGGCTATAGATAGATAGATAGATAGATAGATAGATAGATAGATAGATAGATAGATAGATAGATAGATAGATAGATAGATAGATAGATAGATAAATGATACATAGATAGATAGATAGATAGATAGATAGATAGATAGATAGATAGATAGATAGATAGATAGATAGATAGATAGATAAATGATAGATAGATAGATAGATAGATAGATAGATAGATAGATAGATAGATAGATAGATAGATAGACAGACAGACAGATCCCCGCCAGGGACTAGGCGAAGCCGGGCCGGGTCAGACAGACAGACAGACAGACAGACAGACAGATAGATAGATAGATAGATAGATAGATAGATCCCCGCCAGGGCCTGGGCGAAGCTTTGAACTCAAGGGCAGTCCATACACACTATTGATGGTAGTGATGGACTGAATTTTGCATATTGATTAGCTTTCCCTATGAACAGTGTCCCTTGCCATCAGGCGAACCCACTCTGACTTCAGAGGTACTTGTAATTTACATTCCCCCAAGTCAAGGATGACATGTCAACATTTTAGTCCAACTGTCCGGTGTAGGGGTTGAACTACTTACCTTGGCATCAGCACACCGGATGTTTAAGAACACGCGTTCTTATCCATTCAGCCATGCTGGCCTGCATTTAAATATCTATGCAGATGGATGCCGGTCTCCGTGGCAAAGGGTTTACGAACATGTTTCGTAATCCTGCATACCCACGTTCGAAACACAGCTGTGCGTGATTTGGCAGCAGACCGCATTGTGCTGGTTTTTTAGGAAATGGTATGGGTGCCAGTCGTTCAGAAAGCAATGGCAGACTACTGAACGTAAACTTGCCAAGACATCAACAGCAAAAAATCCTGGTGTTGACTGCAAACGTCCTATGAAGGATCTGCAACTAACTTTTTTAATGCACATGGATAATGTCAGATGGTTGAAAAAAAGGTGTCTGAATGTAAGAGAGTCGACTTCATTGCACTGGGTTTCATCCCATATGATTGAGTCTCTTTTCACAGTACAGCCTCCTAAAAAGCGTTGCACATGGCACAAACTCTGTAGTTCCAGCAATGATACCCATTTCACTCATGAGTCGAATCACAAAAAGTCCAAAGATAAAGACAAAAAACAAACCAATGACCTTTAGAGAGCGAGAGATCATGGCTTGATCATCTCATTATGAGACCCCAAACATTACATTGATTATGTATAACAAAGATTATCAACAGAATAGGACCAGCAAAAACTGCAGTTTACTAAATGAACATCTTATACAATAAATCCCTGTGATTGGAGGTTAGAAAAGGTATTATTGCATGTTGCATAGAATCAGTTTTAATCTATGGCTCTGAATCCTGGTAAGTTATTAAACAAGCAAAAAAACTCCTTGAGGCCTCTGAGATGTGGTTTAACACAAGGATACTCAAAATTCCTTGGACAGTCAAAATAAGTAATCTAAATGTTTTAAAAGAGGCTAATACACAATGACAACGTGTCTCAAGAATCAGAAAGATGCAGAAGTCATTTTTGACCTCATTATGAGAAGATCGGGAGGCTGAGTGGTCTGGAAGTATGGTGTCCACCTTGAGTGCTGGAGGTCCCAGGTTCAAGCCCTCGTGAGGGCCGGGATTTTTTCACGTGGTCTTCTAGTAACAAAATTTCCCCTAGTCTCTGGGTAGTGAGATCGGACACCTGTGTGTATTGTTGCATTTGTAAAAAATCCCTTGGCAGTTGGAAAATGAAAAAGAGTAGCCTAACGTTGTTGCCCAGGCAAAATTTCGAGTTAAAAATCTACCCAAAGTATTTCACGATTCTTGCTGGTGCTACAGAGTTCATGCGCTGAGCTGAGATTCTCCAGACTCAGGCTTGAGTTAAGAGTAGAACGGAGCGCTTATGGATTACACCCGTGTGCCGTGATATTGATCCATCGACTAAACTAAAAACTAAACTAAACATTATAAGAAGAGAAAAGTGGAACATGTTGTGTCAGCTAGACAGATTTGTGAAAAGAAAGATAATGGAAGTTATTAGGAGAAGATTCTTCAGCCTTTTGACATGGCGTGGAAAATTGTCAGCACACGAAACGATATATGTTGCTGGATATCGCAAGATGTGGAGAAGCTTGATCACCTACACTAGTTGGCAAGACACTTTATAATTTTGTAAAATTTTTAGAGATGAAAAGGCACTGATGTGCTAGGGTCAGGGATTGTAGTAACTGAGACCGCTCTTGGCTTGGGACCCCAGTCCAACTCAAAAATGGGGAATCAGTCTCTTCTGCGATAAAGCCTGCTGAGGATTAGACTTTGCAAAACTGCAGGAAAGTCGCAGAAATTCCTGATAATGATGGTATAGAATCAGCACCCAAGTCTTGCACTCACCGCTTCAAGAGCTCATGAGCATGCTATGGTTGGATGTGTTGCTTTCCCCCAAGGAAGAAACAAAGTCATCACCTGTGAGATAGCCATTGTGAATCCTGTTAACAGATAATCTGATTTTTATGACAGCATTAATATAAGATAGTCTGTGAAAGAAAGGAAATAAGTGACTATGCTGGACTGTGTAAAATAAGATGGCCAACTGTCTGTGTATGGTGCTCAATGGCAGAGGTGTCAAATGGTTACGGTGTGATGCCAAAAGCACAAGATCCATGACCTGGTGGTGAGGCCACAGATTGTATGATCTCTAGGAATTAAATGTGAAATATTACCTTTGACTGCTACCATGTGTCATCTTAGTACTGTTGTCAGGTAGAGATCTGTCATTGTGTCAGTCACATTGAAAGTGCATCTGTCAGCGTAACATACCTAAAATCTCAACAGTCCTCAAAATGTCAGTACTTTTACAGACATTGAAATATGCAATAGACACCATCATTACCTTGATAAAGAGGTTTTTCAACAAATACAATAGCAATATATTTTGTATTTTATTTTACTTTTTCACATATTGTCTCAATGACTGTCCTACATATTTTTTTACACCAACAGGTCTGTAAAGAGAGAATTCGAGTTTATGAGTTCATGAAAGATTATGACAAGTTACGATCAGGGCGCATGCAAAAAAATCTCTTCAGAAGGGCACTCAGCCTTGCTCGAATGGATCTGCAGGAGTCAGAAATTGCAATTCTAGAAGACAGGTGTGAATGTGTACTGTTCATTTGGTTTCATAAAATGTTTCAATATTGCTACTAAATTATAAAGTGTGTAAATCACACAAATATTCAAGACTATGGTGATGGTTCACCAATACACGCTGAAGCAGTTGAGCGAGCATTACATTACATCAGTCCGGTGTTCAGTTATCAGTTGGGGTATCTTCATTGCACTCCAGACATGTCCATAGGTGCTCAGATCCTCCCCCCAACATATGCATCAGCGTCCGGTGGCTAATAGTGCCAGTTCTGTGTTGGTTGACGAGGCGCTTTGTTTTCCCGATGTACCTCTCGCGTCTGGCTGTGCCAATTCTTACTCCCAAGTCTTTCATCCTGGGCAGCGATGTGGAATCACTGACGTCAAAGTCCTCTGTTCTCGCCATATCTTTGAGGACGTTAATAACATCGGCACGATCCATGGGCTGGCCATCTACAGGGGGTGCAGAGCCAGCCAGTTTATCAGCTCGTTCATTTCCCTTGACTTTACGGACAACAGACTTCCGCAGTGACTCTGTCCACTGTCTATGTACAGATCCAGCTTCGACCTTCTGAATCATGCTCATTGAATCACTTAGTACACACACGTTGGTATAAAGCTGTGATTCCAGCCATATGAAAGCCTGTGTAACTGCCATCACTTTCATCGTCATGCTGCTCGTGGTCATAGAGTGGGCCCCACTGGATTCTTGAACGGTTCGGTCCGCTGAACAGGCTGTAAATGCCCACGCACTTTTCTGCTGCTTTACAACAGATCCATCTGTATAGATGAGCACTTCGGAGCTATCTGAGTGTTCATAGATGAGCGCGTTAACCTCTGCATTGACAGCGGCAGGGTTCTGCTCTCTGCACCGTCTGTCAAGTGTGATAATGCAGGAGAAAGTGCATTTAAAAGGTGGAGGCACCGGTACCCATTCCTTGCCGGGGTTGATACTGCTAAGACTGCAGACCTGTCGACGACATCTTCCACCCGACCCATCCATGACTTGCATTACATGATGTAGGGAAAGGCATCCACCTCAGACAGTGCTCTTGTCAAGTTGCGAAATTTAAAAATCCCACAGCAATTGAAAATTACAAACAGCAGGCCATACAGTGGCTACCCTGGCAAAATTGTTAGGAAAGAAAACCTATCCATGAGTAGACAGAGCCCATGACCTTGGCTGGAATCGGCCTATGGAAACAAACTTTACATAAATGAATGCTGAAGGCAGACACATTGACTATTAAGGTGCATAAACTAGGTGTGACACATTTCCTATGAAAGAGGAATGAAGAAGCAGAAGAAGATTTCCAGAGAAATTATCTAGTTCCCATTTTACAAAACTGGACTGACCTCATCATAAACAGTTGAAGAAATCTCTCCTTATATGGGAGTTGAGGTGAGTTGAGTTAAGAACCGACTCAGGACATTCCCATATGTGCTCCATCCCCTCGTTCAACAGCCAGTGAAGAGTCATACTACTAATCGTTCCCACCGCTATCTGATTAAAAGTTCTCCTGGTCTTCCCTCTCAGTTTTGAGATTCTTCCAGAACTCCTGCCGATCCCTCGCAATCTCATTCTTTCTTCTTCTTCTTCTTCGTTCATCCGGAGGTTTTTTTCGGACGTGATTGCGTTGTGCCTGTTTACAGCAGAGCTGCGTTCTTGCGCCGTTAGGCCGACACATCCGACTTCTGCGGGCATTTGTTGACCGGGTTAACCTTCCCGGGGGTTTCTTAGGACGTTAGACTCACTGTTGTGGTGTTATCTCCCATCCCATCTTGGCCCATATAGAACAGCCAAAGGCATCCTGGTCAGCCCTCAAGGGAAGGCAGGGGCAGACCATGGGCATTCCCCGCCATCCATGGAGGCTTCCATAATTGCAGAGCCATCACACAGCGCTCTGGTACTGGGCTCACCCAAGGAATCGTCACGTCCTGCACATGGCTGCTTAGCCTCACTTCCGTATATTGGGCCTTCCGTTCACCATAGGCTGTTCTTCCAGAAGCCAGAAGAATGCAGTTTGCAGATGACATCCACACAGTGAGCTTTCGATTCGGACTTTCCACGTAATGGATTTGCTATCCGAGCAATATTCCATTTTGTGCCACAGGGACACTATTTCCACCTTTTATGAAGCCCACACAGTGAGCTTTCGATTTGGACTTTCCACGTAATGGATTTGCTATCCAAGCAATATTCCATTTCATGCCTCTGGGAGGCTTGTGTAACCGACATGCCTGTGGTATGAAGTGTGGCAGTCTAAATACTTCTTCATGTACATTTAAATGTCAACCTGAATACAGTTAAAGTAAGCTGCAGTCGACTTGAGCTTGTTGATATCTCCATAGAGCTTGTCCTCGAATGAAGCAGGTGTGGGCCAAAATATCTTTCTCTGTTCTGCATATATTGGGCACTCTTGCAGCAAATGTTTAGCTGTCATTTTACCAGTTCCACAATTACATTCATCTGTATCTCCTATCTTTAGTTTGTTGAACAAGTGGTATTTAAGCCTGTTATGTCCTGTGCAGAGTCTGAAGATTGTTACTTGTTCTCTTCGGTCGAGTTTGTAATATGCATCATCCTTCTGGTGGCCAGGATGCTCTGATTCCCATTTGGTTCTTCTTCTTCTTCGTTCATCCGGAGTTTTTTTTCGGATGTGATTGCGTTGTGCCTGTTTACAGCAGAGCTGTGTTCTTGCGCCGTTAGGCCTACACATCCGACTTCTGCGGGCATTTGTTGACCGGGTTAACCTTCCCGGGGGTTTCTTAGGACGTTTGACTCTCACTGTTGTGGTGTTATCCCCCATCCCAGCTAGTCCATATAGAACAGCCAAAGATCCTGGTCAGCCCTCAAGGGAAGGCAGGGGCAGACCATGGGCATTCCCCGCCATCCAAGGAGGCTTCCATAATTGCAGAGCCGATACATAGCGCTCTGGTACTGGGCTCACCCAAGGAATCGTCACGTCCTGCACATGGCTGCTTAGCCTCACTTCCGTATATTGGGCCTTCCGTTCACCATAGGCTGTTCTTCCGGAAACCAGAAGTATGCAGTCTGCAGATGACATCCACACAGTGAGCTTTCGATTCGGACTTTCCATGTAATGGATTTGCTATCCAAGCAATATTCCATTTCGTGCCACTAGGACACTTTTCCACCTTTTATGAAGTCCACACAGTGGGCTTTAGATACGGACTTTCCACGTAATGGATTTGCTATCCAAGCAATATTCCATTTCATGCCACTAGGACACTTTTCCACCTTTTATGAAGCCCACACAATGGGCTTTTGATTCGGACTTTCCACGTAATGGATTTGCTATCCAAGCAATATTCCATTTCGTGCCACTAGGACACTTTTCCACCTTTTATGAAGCCCACACAGCGAGCTTTCGATTTGGACTTTCCACATAATGGATTTGCTATCCAAGCAATATTCCATTTCATGCCTCTGGGTCTTCATGCACCTTTAAATGTCAACCTGTATGTAGTTAAAGTAAGCTGCGGTCAACTTGAGCTTGTTGATATCTCCATAGAGCTTGTCCTCAAATGAAGCAGGTGTGGGCCAAAATATCTTTCTCTGTTCTGCATACGTTGGGCAATCCTGCAGCAAATGTTTTGCTGTCATTTTTCCAGTTCTACAATTACATTCATCGGTATCTCCTATCTTTAGTTTATTGAACAAGTGGTATTTCAGCCTGTTATGTCCTGTGCGGAGTCTGAAGATTGCTACTTGTTCTCTTCGGTCGAGTTTGTAATATGCATCATCCTTCTGATGGCCTGGATGCTCAGATTCCCATTTGGTTCTATAAGTGCTTTTTATCAACCTCTTTGCCTCATTATACGTTATGTCTATGTCAGGCTGTGGTAGTCGTCCGCCCTCTTTTGCCAGTCTGTCAGCCTCTTCATTTCCAGGTATACTGCAATGTGATGGGATCCACTGTATTACAACTTTTTTGGATTTCTGGCATAGCCCAAGGAGTGCTGCTCTTAGGTCAGCTATTTCTGTGCTGTTATTGCTCTTCAGTATTGAGACAGCTGACTTTGCATCTGTGAAGATAGCTATTTGCTTCTCTTTATTTTCCTCCATCAAGAGCATTTCTGCTGCAGTTTTCAGAGCCTCTACCTCCGCTTTGAAGTTACTTGAAAACTTTCCAGTTGCCACTGAATTTGTTTTTTTCACTCCATTTTTTAAATTTAGGAGAATTCCTCCTCCTCCATTCTCTACTGAATTTTTGGTTCTTCTTCTTCTTCTTCGTTCATCCGGAGTTTTTTTTCCGGATGTGATTGCGTTGTGCCTGTTTACAGCAGAGCTGCGTTCTTGCGCCGTTAGGCCGACACATCCGACTTCTGCGGGCATTTGTTGACCGGGTTAACCTTCCCGGGGGTTTCTTAGGACGTTAGACTCACTGTTGTGGTGTTATCTCCCATCCCATCTTGGCCCATATAGAACAGCCAAAGGCATCCTGGTCAGCCCTCAAGGGAAGGCAGGGGCAGACCATGGGCATTCCCCGCCATCCAAGGAGGCTTCCATAATTGCAGAGCCATCACACAGCGCTCTGGTACTGGGCTCACCCAAGGAATCGTCACGTCCTGCACATGGCTGCTTAGCCTCACTTCCGTATATTGGGCCTTCCGTTCACCATAGGCTGTTCTTCCAGAAGCCAGAAGAATGCAGTTTGCAGATGACATCCACACAGTGAGCTTTCGATTCGGACTTTCCACGTAATGGATTTGCTATCCGAGCAATATTCCATTTTGTGCCACTAGGACACTTTTTCCACATTTTATGAAGCCCACACAGTGAGCTTTCGATTCGGACTTTCCACGTAATGGATTTGCTATCCGAGCAATATTCAATTTTGTGCCACAGGGACACTATTTCCACCTTTTATGAAGCCCACACAGTGAGCTTTCGATTTGGACTTTCCACGTAATGGATTTGCTATCCAAGCAATATTCCATTTCATGCCTCTGGGAGGCTTGTGTAACCGACATGCCTGTGGTATGAAGTGTGGCAGTCTAAATACTTCTTCATGTACATTTAAATGTCAACCTGAATACAGTTAAAGTAAGCTGCAGTCGACTTGAGCTTGTTGATATCTCCATAGAGCTTGTCCTCGAATGAAGCAGGTGTGGGCCAAAATATCTTTCTCTGTTCTGCATATATTGGGCACTCTTGCAGCAAATGTTTAGCTGTCATTTTACCAGTTCCACAATTACATTCATCTGTATCTCCTATCTTTAGTTTGTTGAACAAGTGGTATTTAAGCCTGTTATGTCCTGTGCGGAGTCTGAAGATTGTTACTTGTTCTCTTCGGTCGAGTTTGTAATATGCATCATCCTTCTGGTGGCCAGGATGCTCTGATTCCCATTTGGTTCTTCTTCTTCTTCGTTCATCCGGAGTTTTTTTTCGGATGTGATTGCGTTGTGCCTGTTTACAGCAGAGCTGCGTTCTTGCGCCGTTAGGCCGACACATCCGACTTCTGCGGGCATTTGTTGACCGGGTTAGCCTTCCCGGGGGTTTCTTATGATGTTTGACTCTCACTGTTGTGGTGTTATCCCCCATCCCAGCTGGTCCATATAGAACAGCCAAAGATCCTGGTCAGCCCTCAAGGGAAGGCAGGGGCAGACCATGGGCATTCCCCGCCGTCCAAGGAGGCTTCCATACTTGCAGAGCCGATACATAGCGCTCTGGTACTGGGCTCACCCAAGGAATCGTCACGTCCTGCACATGGCTGCTTAGCCTCACTTCCGTATATTGGGCCTTCCGTTCAACCTAGGCTGTTCTTCCGGAAACCAGAAGTATGCAGTCTGCAGATGACATCCACACAGTGAGCTTTCGATTCAGACTTTCCACGTAATGGATTTACTATCCAAGCAATATTCCATTTCGTGCCACTAGGACACTTTTCCACCTTTTATGAAGCCCACACAGTGGTCTTTTGATTCGGACTTTCCACATAATGGATTTGCTATCCAAGCAATATTCCATTTCATGCCACTAGGACACTTTTCCACCTTTTATGAAGCCCACACAATGGGCTTTTGATTCGGACTTTCCACGTAATGGATTTGCTATCCAAGCAATATTCCATTTCGTGCCACTAGGACACTTTTCCACCTTTTATGAAGCCCACACAGCGAGCTTTCGATTTGGACTTTCCACATAATGGATTTGCTATCCAAGCAATATTCCATTTCATGCCTCTGGGTCTTCATGCACCTTTAAATGTCAACCTGTATGTAGTTAAAGTAAGCTGCGGTCAACTTTAGCTTGTTGATATCTCCATAGAGCTTGTCCTCAAATGAAGCAGGTGTGGGCCAAAATATCTTTCTCTGTTCTGCATACGTTGGGCAATCCTGCAGCAAATGTTTTGCTGTCATTTTTCCAGTTCTACAATTACATTCATCGGTATCTCCTATCTTTAGTTTATTGAACAAGTGGTATTTCAGCCTGTTATGTCCTGTGCGGAGTCTGAAGATTGCTACTTGTTCTCTTCGGTCGAGTTTGTAATATGCATCATCCTTCTGATGGCCTGGATGCTCTGATTCCCATTTGGTTCTATAAGTGCTTTTTATCAACCTCTTTGCCTCATTATACGTTATGTCTATGTCAGGCTGTGGTAGTCGTCCGCCCTCTTTTGCCAGTCTGTCAGCCTCTTCGTTTCCAGGTATACTGCAATGTGATGGGATCCACTGTATTACAACTTTTTTGGATTTCTGGCATAGACCATGGAGTGCTGCTCTTAGGTCAGTTAGTTCTGTGCTGTTATTGCTCTTCAGTATTGAGACAGCTGACTTTGCATCTGTGAAGATAGCTATTTGCTTCTCTTTATTTTCCTCCATCAGGAGCATTTCTGCTGCAGTTTTCAGAGCCTCTACCTCCGCTTTGAAGTTACTTGAAAATTTTCCAGTTGCCATTGAATGTGTTTTTTTCACTCCATTTTTTAAATTTAGGAGAACTCCTCCTCCTCCATTCTCTATTGAATTTTTGGCTGATACATCTGTATATGGATGGGTCCAATTCCTGCTTGGGTAATGTTCTTTTATGTAGTTTAGGGTTATTTCTCTTCTTTCGGTTTCATTCTGAGTGTTCTTTTTCTCAATACCAGGAATGTTTTCTATCATCTCACGCATGTGGTGCTGTCGTCAAGCTGGGAACTTGTGTGCATTGTGTATGGGCTTGACTGTTGATATGTTAAGAATAGGATCTGCCAGTCCTCTAGCGCTAATAGGGCTTGCTGTAATCTCATTCTTTCCACATATGGGTTCTCAGTCTGTTCCTCTGCCTTCTCCACCTGGTCCCACAAGCGCACGACCACCTACCCCTTGTCCATAGGCAAAATACCACCAAGAGGTGCCTTCCCTGCTAGCCTATCAGCCTATTCATTCCCACGTACATCTGCATGGCCAGGGCAAAATATCCATACAATTCTCACGATCTGTGACCTCTGAAGCAACGAGAGCCATTCCACACAAAACATTCCTTTCTCCACCTTGCTAAGCATACTCTTTGAATCCGTAATGAATACAACGTGTGTTGCAGTAGTTCCTTATATGGGAATTTCACTGAGACTGTTGTACAACTATGTTGGTGCACTATCCACTAAGGCACTGTAGCTCATATTGTATGTGTTCCCAACCTGATGGCTCGCTGGGGTCTCAGTACGAAGACCAGGTCAGCACTGGCCAAGACCTCGAGGATCTCTTTGTGGTATGATCTTTCCACAGCCAAGGACTGCCATGCCTTTTCATGGATGTGATGTTGCAGTACCAGCTTATAACACCCCAATGGTTTCTGAGTTTGGAGAGGTCAAGAAGATCTTTGCAACAGAGCTCCGTGGAGATGGTACTTTGGTTACAGGGGTGTAAGGAAAAACTACACACCAACACTTCGATAGATGCAATGTCTTTTATGGCTCATATGACCTGAATGTCAATGCATTGACTTCAGAGTTACAACTCAAGATCTTTAATAGGATATAAAATGAACCAAAGCAACCAAGAAAGACATTCCTGATTGTAGGAAAGCTGGGTTTTAGCAGCTCCATAGAGCAACATAAATTTATATAGATCTCATTACACAATACAAACACTGTCATGTTAAGAAATATAGATGCTAGCTAGAGGTGTTTGTTTTGTTTTTCGTTCACTCACTACTTTGAAGTCAAGTCAAGTCCATACTAGTCCATAAATGTACTATTACGTCTAGTGCACTGGACGGATTTTTGCTTGTGGATTAGCTTTCCCTATTGCCAGTGTCCCTCACCATCAGGCAAACCCACTCTGACTTCAGAGGTACTTGTAATTTATGTCCTGAAGTCAAGGATGAAAAGTCAGCATTTGAGCCTAACTTACCAGTGTAGGAGTTGAACCCACTACCTGGACATCTGCACACCGGATTATTAAGAACAAGCATTCTTATCTATTTGGCCATACTGACATCCCAGAAGCTGTTGTTTGACAATAGTGATGTTGATTGATTAATACACTTGTTTAACATTCTTCTCCACGAAGGTACCAGTCAGGATGTGATGTCGACTGTGTAGAATACCTGAACTTCTGTAGAGAAATAGAGTCCATATTTACAAAGGACCATCTGGAAAAGTTCCCCCAGGAAGAAATAATGCAATTCAAGCCAAATGAAGAATGGACTGTCAATGAACTGAGTGAGGGAGAAGAGGATTTAGTCAGAAAGTGCATGTTACGCATTGCTGAGAAGGTAAACAATTACAAATATACAGTAGTTAATTTATGATTTTTTACTGATGAATTCTTCTTTTTCTTCTGTGTTTCCTCTTTGCAAGGGAAAACATCATGCCTAGCTATGTATCTCTCAGAGATCAGTGTGTCTGACTTCGTTATACATTTTTGTAAGATTTCCTTTCTCTCTCCAAGATAATAGATCCTGTCTACTCATAGGTAGGTTTATTCCTAAATGTATTTCCCATGGCAGTAACCTAAAGGATTACTCTTTGCAATGTTTTTAACCACCATAACAAAATGAATACATACAGTTTGCACTTTGGACTTCCTGCTTTTGATCCTTATTCTTCTTTGCATTCATCCGGAGTGTTTTTTCAGATGTGATTGCAGTGTGTCCAGTTAGGCACCCTTGGGCCAAAACCCTTAGCCCAACACATCCGACTTTTAGCGTGCAATTTTGACCAGGTTAGCATTCCTGGGAGACCCTCACTTTTCTGGTACTGTCCACATGCCAGCTGGTCAAGTTAGAACAGTCGAAGACTTCACGGTCACCCTCAAGGGAAGGCAGGGACAGTCCATGGCATTTTCCGCCTTCCAAGGTGACTTCTATAGTTGCAGGGCCGACACATAGCACCCTGGTGCTGGGCTCACCGAGGGAATCGTCACGTCCTGCTCATGGCTGCTTTAATTCCTCACTTCAATATATTGGGCGTTTCGTTCATCCCAGTCCATTCCTACACAAACCAGACCGGTCTGCAGATGGTATCCACTCAGCGAGTTTTCGATTCGGACATGTGCCTGTCTTTGTGCCCAGGGACAAATAAGTCAGAGCACGACTCTATAGTTCCGGGCGCAACGGACATTTGGAAAACTATCTAGTCAGAGCTGTTACGGACGTGAACGGCGTTCGGAAACTAGGTAGTCAGTGCTGTTCCTAGCATGAAAGACACTTCACTTGGACGTAATTGCGTAATGCCAATTTTTATTTTGCCACCCATAGGCCGGCACTTCTGACTTCGGCCCTCGGGTTTCAAGGCACGTTAGACTTTTTGTTGTTGTGTCGCCCACATCTCAGCTGGTCAGGGTAGAACGGTCAAAGACATCACGGTCGACCCTCAAGGGAAGGCAGGGGCAGACCATGGGCATTCCCCGCTATCCAAGGAGGCTTCCATAATTGCAAAGCCGCCACATATTGCTCTGAGACTGGGCTCACCCGAGGAATTTCCACGTCCTGCTCATGGCTGCTTTGGTTCCTCACTTCCATGTATTGGGTATTTCGCTTGCCACTGGTCGCTCAAGAACAAACCAGGAATGGACAGACTAGGGTGACATCCACTAGGTAAGCTTTCACTTCGGACTTCGGACCCCGCAATGGATTTGCTAGCCAAGCATTCCATTTTGTGTCATTGAGACGTTTTTCCATCTTTGACAACACTCTCTGTGAGTATAGATACAGACATTTTTCATAACCATTTCATGCGACTGGGGAACTTTTTTTCCCTTGGTTCTCGCTCATGAGGTATGCTACATGTGCTGCTGGCTCAACACCTCACCTCCATGTATCTTAGCGAGAAAACGGCCAGGCCCTCTAATTCGGGGATCCCTCATATCCCCCACGTATCCGAACTAAGCATGTAGCATGCTCAGCATCTCATTTTCGTTTTACAGTAAGTGAGTATCGGCCTGGCTCTCACATCCAAGGGTTAATGGCTTAGAGGCGTTCAGCCATATCCCTCAGGTGGAGCCTTTGAGTATGTGTCTGGACCAAGCATCTGTGGCTTCGTGCGCCTGATTTGATCTTTTGACTGCTAGCCTCAGTCTACCTGCAGAGCAGCAGGTTGTGTCTCTTAGTCTGGTCCCTAATCCAAGGCATGTAGTTTTGCTTCTGTCGACAATGCTCTTGGGGTCACTGGGACATGCAAGCCACCGCGACAAGGTGGAGACACATTGGGGGGGGGGGGGGAGTATCCTTCTTCTTCTTCTTCTTCTTCTTCTGCGTTCATCCGGTTTTTTTTTTTCCGGATGTGACTGTGTTGTGCCTGTTTACAGCAGAGCTGCGTTCTTGCGCTGTTAGGCCGACACATCCGACTTCTGCGGGCATTTGTTGACCGGGTTAACCTTCCCGGGGGATCCTTATTCAAGAAGACTGAGTATCCAATCTCATTATCTAGGAGGAGTTCAAAGCAAAGTGTGATAGCGAACGAAAGAAGAAGCAAAATGTGATCAGTTATCAGTTATTAGTTGGGGTATCTTCATTGCACTCCGGACAGGTTCATAGGTGCTCAGATCCTCCCCCCAGCATATGCATCAGCGTCCGGTGGCTAATAGTGTCAGTTCTGTGTTGGTTGAAGAGGCACCTCGTTTTCCCGATGTACCTCTCGCGTCTGGCCGTGCCAATTCTTACTCCCAAGTCTTTCATCCTGGACAGTGATGTGGATTCACTGACGTCACAAATGTGATATTAAAAACCAACGCATGTGGTAAAAATTCCCTGCCCAATGTGGACAACAAACCTGGTGACTTCTAAGCCAAAGATAGACACTAAAACATCGTAGCAATGCAGCCCCACTGAAAAATCATGTGTTGTTGACATGGCTGGTGTACTGTTGACATGATTGGTGTGCTGTTAAAATGGTTGGTGTGCTGTTGAAATGGTTGATGTGCTGTTGAAATGGTTGTTGTGCTATTGAAATGGTCCGTCTGTTGAAATGGTTGGTGTGCTGTTGAAATGGTTGAGGTGCTGTTGAAATGGTTGGTGTGCTGTTGAAATGGTTGAGGTACTGTTGAAATGGTTGATGTGCTGTTGAAATGGTTGAGGTGTTGTTGAAATTGTTGGTGTGCTGT
This sequence comes from Cepaea nemoralis, assembly GCA_014155875.1. Lineage (NCBI taxonomy): Eukaryota > Metazoa > Mollusca > Gastropoda > Stylommatophora > Helicidae > Cepaea > Cepaea nemoralis. The sequence goes on from JACEFZ010027407.1 coordinate 279,403, forward strand.
TGAAATGGTTGAGGTACTGTTGAAATGGTCGGTGTGCTGTTGAAATGGTTGAGGTACTGTTGAAATGGTTGGTGTGTTTTTGAAATGGTTGAGGTACTGTTGAAATTGGTGGTGTGCTGTTGAAATGGTCAGTGTGCTGTTGAAATGGTTGGTGTGCTGTTGAAATGGTCGAGGTGCTGTTGAAATTGTTGGTGTGCTGTTGAAATGGTTGAGGTACTGTTGAAATGGTCGGTGTGCTGTTGAAATTGTTGAGGTACTGTTGAAATGGTCGGTGTGCTGTTGAAATGGTTGAGGTGCTGTTGAAATGGTTGGTGTGCTGTTGAAATGGTTGAGGTGCTGTTGAAATGATTGAGGTACTGTTGAAATGGTTGGTGTGTTGGTGTGCAGTTGAAATGTTGGTGTGCAGTTGAAATGGTTGATGTGCTGTTGAAATGGTTGGTGTGCTATTGAAATGGTTAGTGTGCTGTTGAAATGGTTGGTGTGCTGTTGAAATGGTTGGGTACTGTTGAAATGGTTGGTGTGCTGTTGAAATGGTTGGTGTGCTGTTGAAATGGTTGGTGTGCTGTTGAAATGGTTGGTGTGCTGTTGAAATGGTTGGTGTGCTGTTGAAATGGTTGGTGTGCTGTTGAAATGGTTGGTGTGCTGTTGAAATGGTTGGTGTGCTGTTGAAATGGTTGAAGTACTGTTGAAATGGTTGGTGTGCTGCTGAAATGGTTGGTGTGCTATTGAAATGGTTGCGGTACTGTTGAAATAGTTGTTGTGCTGTTGAAATGGTTGGTGTGCTGTTGAAATGGTTGGTGTGCTATTGAAATGGTTAGTGTGCTGTTGAAATGGTTGGTGTGCTGTTGAAATGGTTGGGTGTGCTGTTGAAATGGTTGGTGTGCTGTTGAAATGGTTGGTGTGCTGTTGAAATGGTTGGTGTGCCGTTGAAATGGTTGATGTGCTGTTGAAATGGTTGGTGTGCTGTTGAAATGGTTGGTGTGCTGTTGAAATGGTTGAAGTACTGTTGAAATGGTTGGTGTGCTGTTGAAATGGTTGGTGTGCTGTTGAAATGGTTGGTGTGCTGTTGAAATGGTTGAAGTACTGTTGAAATGGTTGGTGTGCTGCTGAAATGGTTGGTGTGCTGTTGAAATGGTTGCGGTACTGTTGAAATAGTTGTTGTGCTGTTGAAATGGTTGGTGTGCAGCTACATACAGAAAGTTCACTTTGGTGCATGTTTAAGCTGCAAAGCATCTCCAGCAGCTACTAAATCACTCCATAGTCTCTGGACTCCAAGGACCTGCACTGTCATAAGAGTGACATCGGGCTGCAAAAAGTAGACATTTCAGCAGCACTGGAATGGACAACAATAAACTGGTACCAGAGTCAACTTTTAAGGCTGGGGTTGTCAGTGTGAAACTGTTTTGCACTATACCCTAAACACATTTTGATTTTTCAGTTAAGCTATGTATACAATTTTTGCAGAAGTTTGTCAAATTTTAACAGCAATTATTCACGTTATATCTGAAAAAATCTGATCAAGTTGAGGCTTATTGTAAGCAATGTTCCTGTTGCACAAAATATGATGCTGTCTATAATGCGTGGTAAAAAAGTAAAGAATCTATTTACACACTTTGAGGCATGCTGGCTATATGGTGCTAATCCCATATTTGTATAGACCAATCTGCACATGATGTGTGATATGGGTTAATATCAAGCCAACCACCTCTACAATGCAGGACATTTATCGATATCCATTTTAGGCTGGGTAACCTAGGGGGCACCATGGTCAATTAACAACAAAATCAGCCTTAATGGATATTTGAGCACATGACTAATGGGCCAAAATTTGCTAGCCTTTGCAATATGGCTCCATAAAGTATGGTAGGTAATAGTTAGTATGCCTAATTGGCATGTGCACTGTGCCATTTTATGCTTTGTTAATTGCTGTATTTAATATATGTTGGTATGTAAATACATACCTTAGGCGCATTGAGCACATATTAATTATAAATGATGTGGTTTGTATCACGCCAGCCATCTTTATTTCTCAAGATACCCATTTTAGGCTGAATCGACCTGGGAGACCAGTTCAATTTTGAAAACTAAAATCCAATCTGATGCGTACTGAACCCACGACCTCCAGGTTGGCTGGCAGGCATCCAGCCACTATGCTACTGTAGCTCCAAAAACCTGTGTTAATCAACCTTTAAACAAGCTTTACAATTTAAACAATACACTGTAATGTGTAATTCAATGATTGTTTCTATGCAGGTGTACAAAGAACGCATCCAACTCTTTCCTCTGTTTGAAGACTATGACACCGTGCACACCGGGGCAGTCTCAAAGTCACAGTTCAGGCGAGTCTTGACAACACTCAGGTTGGCCAATGTGGCCAGTGACACAGATTTTGGACTTCTGGGAAAGAGATTTCAAGCACAAGTTGGAGGTCGTACAGATGTGAACTATATTGCCTTTTGCAAAAGTATCTACGAGTTAGCAGGATTTGAAAATGATAAACCATAATACAATATCTGCAACATTTATTTGAATTTAGGCTTTGAAATGTGTATTATAGTGCATAGTCATAGGCTACTGAGTAAATATTTATTCGCAGACACATATAAGCATAATTTAGACTCGTAAATCCATCCATCATGTGCCAAGCCGATAAGTGTGGGCGGTCATGTTTTGCCATCTCACTCGATCACCAGAGTCATGGATCAGCCCCGTGTTTCTGTCTCTACCATGTCATGTGGCCAGGCCATCCAGGTATTTACTTCTTGGTCTTCCCCTTGGTCTCTTCCCTTCAATCTTGCCAGTTGTCACCAAGTTGTCCAATTAATTTCTTCTCATAACATGCCCAAAAAATGTTGACTGTTTATGTCTAATGTCTCTAATCAGTTTATGATCTTCATTTGTTTCTTGAAAGACTTGTTCATTTGTAGCATTGTAAATAGCTTTCTGTATCACATAATGAAGGAAAGTAAAATCACTCAGTAAACTTTATACAATATGTGTACTTGAAGTCGTCAAGGAACATTTATGTAGATGTCCTGATCAAATTTAATTAAGTGACATTTATGTAAATATACTGATGGAATTCCGTCAAGCGAAAAGTGAATAAAAGAAGAATTCAAGTAACATATACTTAAATGTCCCGATAAATTCATTCAAATAATATTTATGTATTTTATTTTAGTACTTTATTATTAATAAATGTCTAGGGGAATTTATAACATCCAGTGGAAGATGCTTGACAAAGATTAAGAACAGATAGGTCAAGCAAAAGCTGCATTTCAGAAAATGAATAGTATTTCATGCAATAAGTCACTATCACTGAATGCAAGAAAGAGAGTGCTGAAATATTATATGTATACTTTTTTTTGGGCGCTCACTCGCTTTGAACTCAATTGTAGTCCATACACACACTATTTATAGTAGTGATGGGCTGAATTTTGCATGTGGATTAGCTTTCCTTATTAACAGTGCCCCTTGCCATCAGGCGAACCCACTCTGACTTCAGAGGTACTTGTCAAAGACGACAGGTCAACATTTTAGTCCAGCTGTCCAGTGTAGGGGTTGAACCGCTTACCTTGGCATCAGCAGAACGGATATTTAAGAACACACATTCTTACCCATTCGACCATGCTGACCTGCAAAATGTTATATAGAATCCATTTTGCTGTATAGGCAATGAATCTCAAAACATTAATGTAAAAAGTAGAAAGAGCCTGGAGGCAGCAGAGATATGGTTCTTAAGATGAATTTTGTGAATACTTTAGACTGCCAGAGTAACTAACAATGATTGCCTAGAAGAGGTTAATTATAAGAAAAAGAAAAACAGCATTCTTTGGTCATGTTAAGAGAAGGGAGGCACTGGATAAATCATGTTAACTGGAAAGATTAGTGGGAAAAGAGGCAGAGGCAGATTGAGAGAAATGATGCTAGATTGACTGAGATGGTGGCTGAATATCATCAGCAGAGTTGATCCAGAATACCAGGGATTGAGATCTGTGGAGAGACATGAGCGCCTATGCCTGTTGGCAGAACACGTGATGATGAATATTTATGTAGATTCCTGATCAACTTCACTGAAGTAACATTTTTGTGGACATCCTGATAAAATTCATTCAAATAAAATGTGCTGAAATGTCCTGATAAAATTCAGTCACATAACGTGTTGAACATCCTGATCAAATTCAATCCAGCAACATTTATGTACATACAATGATCAAATTGAGGGCACCACAGCTAGCACTGGATAGCAGGCTTGCCTGGCGCTCATGTCTTCAAATCATTCTGGTAGTGGGGATTCTGATTTAAACAGGCATTTCTTCCTTAGCCTTTGATTGTCCCTAGGTTTTGATCTTTTATTTGGCATGCCCCTGCCTATTGACCTGTTCTTGGGGAAACTACCAGTAAATACTACACAATAGGCATAGTTACTGGGGGTCAATAGGACAAACCAGCGCCTATATCCTTACAAAGTAAAAATGGAAGAGATTGGAGGGGGGGGGGGGGTATTAAGTCTTTCTATCCCATAGAGATATTTTAAAATAATACCAGTGAATCAAAAGGACAAATGTTTCCATCTGAAGAATGCTAAAGAAACAACTTGTATATAAACAAGTACCATTCTTGGTCTGGTTTAAAATGCGACCAATTTTCACACCTTGAGGCACACCGAGTATGTAGTACTAGTCCCATTTTTTAGGGTGTCTACTCGCTTTGAACTCAAGCGTAGCCCGTATACACTACTCCCAGTAGTGCTGGACTGAATTTTTCCATGTGGATTCGCTTTTACCTATTTACAGTGTCCCTCACCATCAGGCGAACCCATAGTTTTATAAACCATCAGCACTTGATGGGTGATGGGGTCAAGACCGTATCAGCCACTTTTACTTCCAAGAACATTTCCAGATATCCGTTTTAGGCTGGTCGGCTTGGGAGCCAAGTTCACATTAAATGTTCAGTGCCTCTATGTCTAATTTTTCTAATCAATTCATGGCTTTCATCAGTTTCTCAAAGGACTGCCTCATTTTGTTTCTCTGTCTGCCTATAATATTCTTCTTAAGAAATATGCTATTTTTGAAGATGCTGTGCATAAATTGGATTATCTGTTACATTGTACCATTGAAAACAAAATGTGTGCTCTTCTTTCCTGTCATTACCTTTGAAAAAAAACAACAGTTATAGCTCTTGAGTCTGTGAGAATTTTCACTAAATCCCCAAAAAAATATTTGCTTGCTTGTTTGTGTTCGCTGGCTGTGAACTCCAGTGTGAAGTCCTGTATGTCGGATGAATACATCCTGTTGTCCACCATCAATGTGATGTCATACCGGACCTGAGGTTTGCATGAGTATCCGTTGTCCCATGTCTGGCTTATTGATGTGCAGACTGGTGGTTCCTCGCCATGCAGACAGATACTCTACGGCTTCGGAGGAATCATCGATCCTACTGATGTTAGCCAGGTCCCCGAAGGGACCTTTTGCCCAGGACGCACGGCGTGGACATGTCAGCAGGTCTTGGCCAGTATAGATCCCGGCCCTGGTGCCTTGGAAACACCTTTGTGGCCCAAAAAATATTTGTTATGGATACCACACTGGAGACATAATCAGTTAGTATTAGTATTAGATATTATATTAGATGATTATCAAAATCAACTTGAATGAAGACATTTAGAAAAGCTTATTTATAGTTCTTGAGTCTGTGAGGATTTGCACTAAATCCAGTTGCAAAATATTTGTTGTGGACACCACACTGGAGACGTAATCAGTTAATATTAGATATTATATTAGACGGTTATCAAAATTAACTTCAATGAAGACATTTAGAAAGGCTTACTTTGCAGATAAATTGCTCAGTTTACATACTTGCTCCATTTCCTTTTTCATTACTTTGCACCTATTTTCAATAACACACATATGTTATTTCTTTTCATTGTTATTTTTATTTATAGGAAAAAATGTTAAGTGAATGTATAAAACATTAAATAAAATTAATGAAGCAATTCTATTTTATACCTACACAGCAACAAATTAAAATGTGTTGCAAAAATTAATAAGACGGTTTTTATTTTATTTATTTTTCTTATATAACCAAATAACATAATCAGCTGTGCAAATATTTTGTGATCTTCTAGCATACTCAATAAATATTTGTTTTTACAATTGCAAGAGTTTGTTGTGATAGTTAGTTAGTTAGTCGACAGATCATCCTCGTTGCACATCGGACCATTCAGTCCATAAGTGCTCGGATCCCCTCCTCAGCAAATCCCGCAGCGTGTAGCGGCTAACGACGCCAGTTCTGTGTTGGTTTATCAATCTTCTTTGGCTTCCTGCGTAGTGTTCTTGTTTGGCCACCCCTCTTTTAATTTGCTGCTCTCGCAGTCTGGCCATTGTTGTAGATTCACAGTCATCACTTGGTTCTTGCAAAAGTCTCACTTCTCGTAGAGCATTCAGAATGTCAGCCTGGTCCATGGCGCGTCCGCCCTCAACAGTAGCCTCACCTGCGAGCTTGTCAGCCCGCTCATTTCCTTGTACTCCCGCATGCCCTGGCACGAAGATGAAACTAATCTTTGCCAGCCGAGACCGCTTCAGAGGCAGCAACCATTCTCTTCGGATCGACCCCTCCTCTATCCTCTTGATCATGTTCATTGAGTCGCTAAGGAAACAAGCCCTAGTGAATGTCTGTGTCTCGAGCCATGTTATTGCTTTACTTACTGCCATGACTTCCATGGTCAGGCTACTTGTGGTTTCAGTGAAAGCACCAGAGTCCTCCTTCACAATTCTCCCTCCGGCCCGAGCTGTAAAGGCCCATGAGCTTCTCACATGTCGGACGACCGACCCATCTGTGTAGATGACCGCGTCACTGTCTAGCGAATTCTCGAAAATCAACGCTTGTACTTCAGCCTCAACAGCAGCCGGATTTTCTTGTCTGCATTTTCTATCTAGTTGGATGCAAACTGAAAAGGATGTGCAGAAGTCTGTTGGCACTTGCACCCACTCCTCGCCAGGTTCTAAGTCCTCAAGTGAACACACCTGTTGAAGAATGTCCTCGGCTTGACCCATCCACGACCGTCCTCTTTTTAACCTGCTGCCCTTCACCTTCCTAATTTCACTATGCAGTGGATGCTGTGTGTTTGCGTTAATTCTGAGGTAGGCACGTGCCCTGCAAACTTGCATTCTTTCTTCAATGGTTGGAAAATCAAGAAGGTAGCGCATCGCCCTGCATGCTGTATCTCTTGTACATCCAAGAATAATGCGCATAGCTTCATTCTGTATCCTCTCCATCCTTTCTATCTGCTTATGGCTGACAGTCAGGATTGCCATTGCATACTCCAAAACAGACATGACCAGCCCCTCGTACAGAAGACATAGATGGCGCTGCTCACAGTTTGCTGCCGCCATCACCCGCATCGCTGCCAAACCCCGCTTGGCCTTTGTTATCACCTGGTCTATGTGCACATTATAAGCAAGGCTTCGATCAAACCGTATCCCCAGGTAATTCATTGCCTGCGTTCTTTCCACCGTCTCTGAACACAGCATTACAGTTGGTGTTGGATTGTTGACAATATGATTATTCAACGAGAACCAAGTCACTGTTGCCTTTGTTGGGTTGACCATTGCCCCAGCTTCATCACACCAAGTACTTATGCGATTGAGTTCGGTTTGTAGTTCCACAGCAACCTCCTCTCTATCCTTACCCTGACGATACACTAAAACATCATCGGCATATGACAATGTCCTGCCAGGTCCAGTGATCTGCTCACTGGTGATTCTCACTGTGTAGGCGTTGAACAGTACCGGAGATAATGGTGATCCCTGTGGTAGGCCAGGATATATTGTTGTTGGTTCCGAAGTCCAACTGCCACATCTAAAAACTACTTTCCGTTGGAAGAGAGCTGCAGCGATCCAACTAAGGAGGAATGGACTTACGTTTAGTTCAAGAAGCTGAAACATTAAAAAATCCAGTGGTACTCTGTTGTATGCGTCCTCAAGATCAATCGCTGCAGCAACGGTTTCAGTGCCTGAGTGGAAACCTTCATAGACATCGTGGGCAAAGACTGCTGCATTGGTCCAGGTTTCTCTTTTTGGACGGTACCCACCCAGGGTAGGTGGGAAAACACCTTGCCTCTCTAGTTGGCTTGATATTTTCCTGGCAATTACCTTCTCCAGCAGCTTGCCTATTGTATTCTGCATGGTTATAATTCGATATCCCTGAATTTTCTTGTGGTCTTTGTCAGGCTTCGGCAAGGGAATCAGATAGCTGTGTAACCATTCCTCCTTGATGCTAGCACTCCCTATACTGTTGTTGTACATGTCTGCTAGTTTCTCTAGCTCATTGTCGGTACACCTATTTATGTCGTCGTATCTTATGCCATCAGGACCTGGAGCACTGTTTTTTGATCGTCGAAGCACAGCCTTGATTTCTTTCACTGTCACGGTGTCTTCACCCGAAGTGTTCTGGGCCTTGCATCTGTCTGAGGTGACCTCCTTGGCCAGATTCCGGCCTCCCATGTCTGTCTGGTTGCTCTGCTCAAGGTAGCGTTCAAAGAGGGCTTTGCCCTTGTCCTCGTCAGTCCTCTGCCAGATGAGGTCAGCACCTTGGAAGTCAGAAATGCTCTTATTCTTGACTACACCACTCATGCTTTTATGTAGTCGCCAGAACAATTTCAGTGACTTGTCTGTGCTTACTCTTTGACACACCTCTGCCCATTTTTCGCTTTTAACCACCGTGACCAGTTTTTTGAAATAGCTTACTTTTGTGTGCATCTCTCTTTCTAAGTGCAAGCAGGGACTAGGATGACCAGCTCTGTTCTTCTTGGCATTTTGCCATCTCCTTACAGCACTACGCTTATCCACCCAAGCCTTCTCCACCTCGAAACTCCACCACGGTGGCTGCTCCCAGCTTTTTTTCCTTTTCTTCCTGCCCTGAAACGTTCTGCGCTTGTCACGTCTTATTTTACTCACCACATCTTGCCCTGTACTGTCATACTGGAACGTCTTTACCTTTAGCTTGTGCTGCCTGGTTCTGCCTTTCTCCACCAATATGCTGCATGGGTGGTGGTCGCTGCCATGGTGTCCTAGGACACCCCATCTACATACTGTAGTGAGTGAAGGTGAAACTAGCGCCAGATCAATAGCACTGTCCTCATCGCCTGGACGGCTTGCTGTCCTGGTGACACAGCCACTGTTGATACAAACCAGGTCGATGGTTTCCAGTGCAGTCTCGAGCTCCTCCCCTTGTGTATTGGAGGAAGTGTTTCCCCATGATCTGCCTTTAGCGTTGAAGTCACCACAGAAAATAACATTTCTCTCGTGGCCTAATATGCCACTTAAGCACTGCCACTTCTGGGCGTCCACACTCGCATTGCGGGCATAAACATTAACCAACACGAATGGTATACTGGAATGAACTCTCAACGCCTGTATTTGTATATCGTCACTGTTCCAACTGGACATGTCTAGCTCTGACGCCACCATGCTGTCGCGAACGAGAATCGCCGTTCCTAGATGTCGTCTGTTATAGAAACATTTGAAGCCGGCAATTCGGAGTAGCTGATCGCCCAGTCTCGTCTCCTGGAGTGCTACAATGTCGTTCCTGTAAAGTAGGGTTTCTAAAATAGAGCCCCGTTGTTTTACACTGGCACAGTTCCAATATAGAATACGGATGTTCCTGAGTCCTAGACGGTGACACTTGAGTCTAAAACGCCTCAAGCCACCGCGCTTACCTGGCTTCTTTTTCCCTGCGCGGCTACCACGCCGCTTCGGTATGTTGACTGCTGATCGTTCGGAAAACACACGTTGTTCCGCCATGTTGAAAAAACGTAAACACAGACTTTTGATTGAGAACCACACACGCTGATGAAAATTCACTCAAGGATGGCTTCGCTCGATGCACGAACTCCGTAGCACCCGCGCAGATCTTGAGTAGAAACTCCTGGTTTTACATCCTGGCACACCAATTACACGCAAGAAATGAATAAATCCATCCCTTACGCGAAAAAGTTGTTGTGATCATAATCGTTATGTGAAGACTGTCATGTCAGGTCTTTAGTTTGGTATGAAGTTTATGAAAATGTCACGTCTTCATTCCAGACTTGGAATATGCTCATAAACACTTTCTTTGAAATTTACGTGGTGGTTTTTCCCCCTACTTTCCACATTCACATGGGTGGTTTTTAACTTCCAGCTACGATTCTGACTGGCAGGACAAAGGTTTTAAGGTTAAAAAGGCATGAGAGTCGACTTTATTACATTACACCATGTTTTATCCCATATTTTGCCAATCTAGGAGGGTGCACATTCGAAGGGAATCGTTTACCCATGATTTGTGGGTAAGCTGATGAGTGTCGGAAGCATTTTTTTATAATTGCATCTCTAGAGACCACCAACTCCAAGATCCCTGCCAGTTTGGATTAGGCCAATGATCGCCGTTTCTTCTTCTTCTTCTTCTGCGTTAATCCGGAGTTTTTTTTTTTGTGTGTGTGGATGTGATTGCGTTGTGCCTGTTTACAGCAGATCTGCGTTCTTGCGCCGTTAGGCCGACACATCCGACTTCTGCGGGCATTTGTTGACCGTGTTAACCTTCCCGGGATGATGGCCGTTTTATCCGTGGAGGATGTATGGCAGAAGTCTGGCAAGGGGTTCTGTAATAGTTGTAAAACCAGTATAGAGCTCGCTCTATTTATACACATCACAACGGCCTTAACTTTCCCCATGCTTGTGACAGACATCACCACACCACAGTTGTTTATATCGCAGCAGATCACCTTGCGTTGGTTTTCAACGAAATGGTATGGGTGTCGGTCGTTCAAAAAGCAATGGCAAACTATTTTTTAAAGTTGTGTATCCCTTACGGGACGTTGCAGTCAACACCAGCATTTTTCAGCTGCCGTTGATGTACTAGGCAAGTGTTACGTTCAGTAGTTTGCCATTGATTTCTGAACGACCGGCTCCCATACCAGCACGTTATAACACGACACGGTCTGCTGCACAAATCGGTCGCAGCTGAGCTTCGAACGCCTGGTACCCGGCTCACGAACCGCGTTCGCAAGCCTTTAACCACGGAGCCGGCAAACTACTGAACGTAAATTTGCCAAGAGATCACAACAGCAAAAAAAAAAAAAAAAAAAAACAATGCTGGTGTTGACTGCGACGTCCTGTTAAGGATATGCAACTTACTTTTTAACGAAGAATACATTAGACAACACAAAAATGTAAAGCTAAATCTAAGCAATTTTACGTTAAAATAATAAATGACCACCTGAAATGCACAACAAATGTCGGGGGAACGTGGGATGTATCAGTCGAAAGGTGCAAATTTGGCAACTCTATTACGTCCAAAATTTCGGGAGTGCGAAAAAAAAAAGAATATAAATTTGCAAAAAAGATACAATAGAAACTAAAACTATAAGATAGAATGCCGGCTCCATGGCGGAGGTGTTACAGACGCAGTTTGTAATCCCACATACCGCGTTCGAAACACAGCTGTGGGCGATTTGAAAGCTGACCTTAAACTTGCCAAGAGATCATAAACAGCATACAAATGTTGGGGTTGACTTGGACATTCTGTAAAGGAAATGAGACTCATATTTTTTTCTTCTAAATAGGACAGAATGAGTTAAAGTAACGATTGATGTAGAGTGGTTAATGTAATAGCTGGATGGAACGGCAGTCATGAACAGGATAATTAATTTCTTTTTGCACTCGCTCGCTTTGAACTCAAGTGTAGTCCAGACACACTATTTACAGTAGCGATGGACTGAATTTTGCGTTTGGATTAGCTTTCCTTAGACTAGCAGTGTCCCTTGCCATCAGGTGAACCTACTCCGACTTCAGAGGTACTTGTAATTTACGTCCCCAAGTCAAATAGGACAGTTCAACATTTTAGTCCAACTGAGAAAGAGTATATGGCTAATGAAACATCGATGGTAAAACACTTGCTCACCACCACGGAACACAGATTCAGTTCGCCAGTAACTGCAGAATTAGATTCTTGTGAAATCTGGATGACTTTGAGGTCGACCTTCATCTTCTTCTAACTGTTCTACCAGACGAGACCACACGCAGCAGATCGTGAAAGTACCTCCATATATGTGTGTGTGAGTGTGTGTGTGCGTGCGTGTGAAAGAAGAAGACAAAGAATATATTTATTCAGCTCAGATATACCCTATAATTCTCCTGGCCGACTGGATTGGCACGAGGCAGACTGTGGTGCAAGATTGTGCAGAATAGCAGGTGGGACTGCTACTCCCTTGAGTTGTACCATAGGTCCTACGATAGAAGCATCTCGCGAACAGTCTCTATAAGTTCAAGGCACAGGGAAAGGATACCGAGGACCCAGGAAGCTTAACTCCGTCAACAAATGGCCGCAGAAGTCGGATGTCTTGGCCTAGCGGAGCAAGAACGCAACTCTGTTGTTAACAGGCACAACGCAATCACGTCTGAAAAAACTCCGGGTGACCGCAAAAGAAGAATACCGAGGGAAACAACTCATACAGGTGTTATATAGGTGCCATCGGGAGATGGAAAGTCTTTAGGAGACCACCCAGACAGAAAAAGCAACCCAGCATGCAGAAGACAGGGTATCAGCTATAGTGCAGACAATATAAAACATAAGGACACATAGGCATCTACAGGACTGGTCGTTCGTGGCGTTCCCATCAGCTCCAACAGGGAAGGAGTGGTGCCGGCATTCTAGCTTCAACAGAGTCCACTAAGTAACCGGTGGCTCTACTAACCTAACGTGCGTGAGGGGGAGGGTAAAGGGGGATACAAATATAACAGTTTGGCCTTACAATGACCCGTTTGACCCAGGAGTGAAGAGTTATACGCTAGAGCTTCGAATTTTGATGTCTTCCGTGTCCAAGAAACCCCATCTTAATGATACCCAGAGATTCTTCGTCCCTGGATACAAAGACAAGGAAGAAAGATCAAAAGGAGGAATGCTCATACTGGTCAAAACTTTACCCCAAAGGATGATTTGAGTTGAGTTGAGACAAGAATCGATATCACAGCACTCGGAACATTCACGTACGCGCTCCGCTCTCATGTTCAACAGTCAGCGAAGAGTCCCAATACTAATGGTACCCCAGAGGTGAGTAGATCCAATCAAAAGTAAAGTAAAAAAAAAACAAACGGATCCTTTCACACGCCATACAGTATTGAGCCATACAGACATTGAGTATATGGGGGATAGACATATTTGTAAAGACTAATCGGCACTTAGTGGCTGATGTGGTCAGTATCACAGCAGTGACTTCTATTTTTCAAGACATTTGCTGGTACCTAATCATTTCAAGCTCCAACCTGACATCTCCAAATGACGACAGCGCCTCGCTGCAGAAACAAATCTACTCTCTACTTCTTTCATAAATTGATATACACTTGTAAAACTTCGACATTTAACACACCAGATTCTTCTTTTTCTCCTACTTTCGTTCGCTTGAAATGTGTCTATAACTGCAATGTTGTCTCGTGTATTAACTGTCTCTTCCAGTTCACTCAATGATCCACGAATACAAATCAGCAGAAAAGCACACTCGCGCGTTAGAATATAAGTATTAGCCTACAGAAGAGTATTAGCAGATGTAGTCATTTAGAGCCAAACAAAAAGTAGGCTATGACCTAAAAAAAACGGATGGCGGAATAAGAGAAGCAGACTTGTATGACAGTAATGACCTAAAAGTAGTTAATATAGCAGACATGTATTATATTTCAAATTAAAATGAGTTGCCTAAGTAAAACTACTGTATATAAGCCCATGTCAGATACGGGAAGTCGCTTAAGTTGATTAATCATCCTATGGCATTTAATCCGTTAACAACTGACTGGACAAAAACAAAAAAGGAAAAAAAAATTAGATCTATCCACTAGTAAGTCAATATAGAAGAGGACTGGTTTGTCAGACAAAGAACATATTTTGGGGATGTAAAAAGACATCAATGTCTGGTAAAGATAACTACAGAGGGAGATGTTTTGGGAGAAGAGGGAGATCACAATATAGATGGATTCAAGAGATGATAGATAATTTACGCATGACAGCAACAGAGATAGAGAGGAATGGTGAAACACGGTGTGGGAACAGTTATGCACAGGACAGGCCACTAGAGAATGATGATGATGATGATGATGATGATGATGCTGTTGATGTTGATAATGATCTTGTTGATGCTGATGATGATGATGATGACGATGTTGATGATGATGTTAATGATGGTGTTGATGATGATGATGATGGCGATATTGATGACGATGTTGATGCTGATGATGATGATGACGATGTTGATGATAATGATGATGTTGATGATGATGATGGTGATAATGATGGCGTTGATGATGATGATGGCGATGTTGATGACGACGATGGTGATGAATATGATGATGATGATGATGATGATGATGTTGATGATGATGATGTTGTTGACGATAATGATGATATTGATAATGATGATGATGATGAACTGCTGGGAAACAAGAACACATTATTATGGGATATCTTAACAGCCACACTTACAACCCGTTTTTTTCGAGACAACGGATCACAGAGGAGAGGATTTGGAAGATTGAATGCTTGAAATTTAAGCCAGCCAGATTAAACAACAACAACAACAACAACAACAACAACAACAACAACAACAACAACAACAACAACACAGCTTCATAAAATATAAAAGAACACCAAGTAATGCAGCTTTACAGAACAAAATTACTGATAACAAAGGACGTTGCAGCAACCAGCCATGATACTCTAACTCCACACAACTGTTGTAACATTAACAATTATTATTATATTATGCGCTCCTGTCTATTCAATTTTTCACATAGGGCAGTGAGGAGCATTTCGTGTGATATTCACTGGGACATGAACGGAGCATAATGTGTGGGGGGGGGGGGCGACCCGTTACCGTGAAGTTGGAACGGCGACCAACCAACCAATCAACTAACTAACTAACTAACTAACTAACTAACTAACTAACTAACTAACTAACTAACTAACTAATAAGTAATTTGTTTTATTCATGCCCCGCTCTCCTCTTCTCTATCTTCACCTCCTTTTATCTAGTTCTCCCACCCGCATTTACAGCAGTAGGTTGTCTTTTAAATTTTTTATTATGTCTACATCATTCTATTATATTCGTGATTGTTATTAAACTATAAAATAATTGTTAATAGTATCATCAATTCGCTTTTTCGCGTACAAAGGTTTTCTTGTGCTGAAACATATTCCAATTTATTGTCATTTTGTTTTAGTTTAGCCACCTTTAGTCGATGTCTCAGTTATGACCATTAATGTAGACCGAAGAAGGATCAATTAAATAATAGACAGAAAAGATAGTTTAGTTTGTTCTATGTTATTGATAATCATCATCATCTTCCACTTCTGCCGTCAAGCGTCGTGGGGGGGGGGGGGGGGATAATTTGCGTTCCAGCGTACGATGGGCGGCACTGGATGGTGTCATTCCGTGTGATTGTACAATGTCTTTGATATCGTCAATCCATTTTCTTGTTGTACGTCCTCTTGGTCTCGTCGCAGATGATCTTTGATGTAAGGCCAGTGATGGTAGTTGTTGGTGTTGTATTCTAACTACATGACTAAACCACTTAATCATCTGTCTTTCAATAAATGTGGCACAAGGTGTTGATCCCACTAGTCTGTCTGATAACAGCATTTCTTACTCGGTCTCGGATTGTTATGATGGCAGCTCTCCTCAGGCATCTCATCTCGCAGGTGTTGATTTTTGCGAAAGTGTGATTTGGATAAAGCCTAAGTTTGAGATTGGTAGCACAGGGTTGGTGTGAATATGCTGTTTATTTTCTGTTGTTTTGCGGTTCTGGGTATATTTGGATGTTTCAGTAAGGGTGATATTTGATATGTAAGTGCACTAGCTTTTTGACATCTGATTTCAATTTCTCTGTCCAGTCTGCCATCTTCTGTGATCATACTTCCAAGACATTTGAATTCTTTAACTTGTTTCAGAGTTGTGCTATTTATCTGTATACTTAGTTATTGATAATGCGAGTGTCTCATCTCATCTCATCATGTTCCTCTTGTACCTTGCGGTGTCGAGGTGAAGTATAAACTTCGTGAGAGTGCCCGATTATGGGCTTCATATATCGATATTCCCATGGACTCTGCTATTCCCTCCGTCCAACGTTTACGTGGTCGGCCTCTTCCTCTGATTCCATCTGGTCTGTACATCATTGCCTGTTGTGGTATGCTGTTGACTGGTAACCTACTTGCATGGCCAAACCATTTGACTTGCTGCTTTCTGATAAAATCTAGTGCTGCTTGAACCCCCACTTTAGTCCTGATTTCTTCATTTCTGATCTTATCTCTTCTTGACACGTTGAGTATTCTTCTCAGGAACCTCATTTCTGTTGTGATTTTTCTTTTCTCTTTTTCTGTCATTGTCCAGGTTTGGCATTGGTAGCATGAAGCTGGCAGGAAGATTGTGTTGTAAAGTGCTTTCTTAGTAGTTATTGATACATGTGTGTTCTTTAGTATTGGTGCCATTTGTCCAATGAGTTTTGCCTTATTGCACCTATCTTCGATCTCGTCTTCTGATCTGCCATTTGATATTATACTTCATAGGTACTTGAAACTCTTTACTTGTTTCAAGGGGTGTTTGTTTAGGTGAATTGTTGGTGTTTGTTCTTCTTTAGTCATTATAGTCACTACCTCTGTTTTGCTTGTGCTAATTTTCATGTTACGTTTCCTACACATTTCGTTTAGATTATTCACGTGGTCTTGTAATTCAGCTTCTGATTTTGTTATTAGTGCTTGGACATCCGCAAACAGGAGTTCTCTAATGGTTAGATTTGCAGATGGTTCTTCTTCTGTGTTCTCGTCATGCGGTATTCTTGCTGTCTCTGCTTGGCTGGTTTCTTTACATATGTTGTCTATATGTGTTATGAACAAGAGAGGGGACAGGACACAACCTTGTCGTACTCCAGATCTTATGGTGAAGGGGTCTGAGTGTCCTCCAGTTGCTCTCACTATGCATTCACTGTTGTTGTATAAACTTCTACATAGGTTTGTTAGATGTGTACTCACTCCATATTGTTTAAGGATTTCCCACAGCTTGTTTCTATCTACTCTATCGAATGCCTTTTCTTGGTCGACAAAGGCTAAGTAGAGTGTTTCAATGAATTCGATTGATATTTCTATAAGTTGTCTAAGAGCAAAAATGGCATCTGTGCATTCTTTGTTTTTCCTAAATCCAAGCTGTGTTTCGCTTAGCTGGGGTGTATGTGAGTGTGTAATACATAACTCAGGACCGGAACAGTCAACGGAAATAACCCGCCAGCCATTCGGCGCAGTGATAAACACGCTCATTTGATTTCACCCACTACACTTCCTTTTTCCGTTGTACCGCAAAGCGTAAACATGGTAAGTGAAACCACTGTAGCATAATCTAGTTAGAATCTCTACATCTGAGGCATTTTATACTGAAATGGTACGTGTGTTTGATTATATTATTAGCAAGTGCAAACATTTAATGTGGATTTATAATCTATACGATGGTAGCGTTCTATTTTAATGAAATAATAATGTCATATCGACAATAGGTTTTACAATAAATTTCCTTGAAAAAGTTGTATGTAAAATGTGTGCGCCAGTAATATTATTTTGTAAAGCACAAAGTAGCTTATGGTAAAAACAACAAACGTTATTTCATAGTTCGTAAGCAAAAGTTTTCCAAACTAAACCAAATCAGCTTTGGTGTAACATATCTTAACAGTAATTTAATCTGCGTTTTGTATACATTTCAACGGATTTCGGATGCTCTGCGAATAAAACGTGGGCTTGATCGTAAACTGTTACTCCTCGACGTTTCACTTAAGTGTTCTTAGTGAATTGTTATAATTGAAAATACCAGAATTACTGGCTAACGACATTGTTATTCAACCACATTTATTGAAGTGTCAGTGTTATTGTTAACAGGTTACAAATAAAAAATAAACTATTCATACTGCTGCATATTGGACATGTGTGTATATGGTGCTGGGCGCATATTCTTGATCGCAGTGTGACTATTTAGCTGGCCGACATTGCCACCGACTTTTCTACCATGAGCCATGTGGGTACAAACCCTCACACCTAAGACCGACAGGTCCCCACACTGCATCTCCTGATAAAGACAATTCTGTAACATGAACACACGGAGAAACAAGTACTAGTGTGGTGTAGTTTGAAAATGAGCCAGGATTATCATCCAGAGGCTTGTTCCAAGTCTGCCAACCCACGTAGTCGGGTTTTATAGCACGCAGGAAACCTATGTAAAGTAAATAAATAATTGGGGGTTTGCCGTTGCATATCGTGCTAGGCACATATTCTCGATCGGACACTTCATGGTGATATTCACCAAGGAGTAGGAAGGAGAAGGCTAGCTGAGATAGATTTTTAAGTCTAAATTTAAGAGTAATTGACAACTATCCCAGTACAGGTTTTTCTCCCTGACTGCTCCCTTCCTTGGTGTGTAAGTAACCCCCACCAATGTACACAACATGTATGCACAATTGGAACGACTGAACTATGGGTTAAAATACTACATCATTTATTTACTAATCATATTATTAGACATCTGATGTTTTTCAATTGATGATAATGATGAATGTGTATAAGGTATGCACTACAGTAATCATGAAAGTGAAATGATTAATATAAAATACATAACTCCTGATGAGTCCTGTCTGGATCAGTGAGAGGTCCGCTAACAGCAGTTATGCTCCGATCAGCAAACAGCAGTGGTCAGATCAGCGAACTCTTCAGTAGAACCGGGCCGTGCCACCAAATTTACTGATACTCATACCATTGTTACGGGTCAGATTGTGGTCACAGAATACCCCCACACAGGGTGTTCTAATCCAAGTCTTTCCCACTCGTATGTTGCCACAATTTAGGCTACTAGATGGGTACTGTATTGAAAATGGCCGGGAAGGTTAACCTGGTTAACAAATGCCCACAAGTCAGAGGTGTCAACCTAACAACGCAAGAACACAGCTCTTCTGTGAACAGGCACAACACAATCATGTCACAAAAAGCTTTCCGGATGAACGCAGAAGTATTGAAAATGGTAAATAAACAAAATAACCTTCTTGGGAGTATTCTTTAATATACTATTTCAAACATTTTCCTGCTTAAGCCCATAATCGGGCACTCTCACGAAGTTTATACTTCACCTCGATACCGCAAGGTACAAGAGGAACATGAGATGAGATTATCTTTTATAGAATGGTTTGAGCAGAGGTCAGCATGGCAGAATGGATAAGGTGTGTACATCTGGTGTGCTGATGCCGAAGTAAGGGGTTCAGTTCAAACCCATCACCGGACAGCTGCACTAAAATGTTTACTGCTCATCCTTGACTTGGGGACATAAATTACAAGTACCTCCGATGGCTGAGGGACCCTGTTAATTGAATAGGGAAAACTAATCCACATGCCAAGTTAAGTCCATCACTACTAAAAGTGTTGTGTATGGGACAACACTTGCGTTAAAAGCGAGCGGGTGCAAAAAAAATAATTCAGCAGGATTGTTCTTTGTACCAGTGATTAGTCTATTTTGTAAAACTACCACCTAGCCTACTTATGTATATTGTATATAGTATTGTATCGTATTTCTATGGCTGACATAGGTTAATTTACATGTTAACATGTTAATTTCAGGCTGACAGCGTAGCTACTGTTAGAACTAGGAAGTACATGACCAACAGGCTGCTTAGCAGAAAGCAGATGGTAAGTATATTTTTGACATGTCACTTTGTTGCAAAAGTATTATTTTGCATTATGTTGTTCATGTTTTATTTATTTGAAAGCTGATCTGAATGTATAAATTTTCAGACTGGTCGTACTCGTAGTGCAATGGGTGCGTAAATAATATAATACTGTCATACCCTACCTCTGAAGTCTGAGTGGGTTTGCCTGATGGCAAGGGACACTGTTAATAGGGAAAGTTAATCCACTCGCAAAATTCAGTCCACACACTATAGTGTGTATGGTGTGACTTTGGTGTGTTCTTAAACATCCGATGTGCTGATGCCGAAGTAAGTCAACCCCTACACCTGATAGCTGGACTAAAATGTTGACTGCTCGTCCTTGACTCGGGGACGTAAATTATAAGTACCTGTGGGTACTGATGGTTTGTCTGATGGCTGAGGGACACTGTTAATCCAGACACTACTATAGTGTGTATGAACTACACTTCAAAGCGAGCGCAAAAAAACTCATACCCTCATGTTAACCGCATCACCTATTGGCTTATTGGTCTATAAGTCTTAGCACTATGTACCAAAGTTGTCCCAAGGCATTATTTACATACCTAGAAGCAAATTATTTTCAACTGCCAAAATAAATTGGAAGATTGATCGATTTAGGAACCGACATCACAGCAATCGGGGCATTCTCATAAGCACTCCGTCCCCATCCTCAGCAGCCAATGAAGAGTTCCAACACTAATAGTACCAGTAGCAATCTGATTATATGTCCATCTCGCCTTTCCTCTGAGCGTCTATTGTCGGCCAAATCCCCCCTATCACTGCTCGCTGTCGCATTCTTGCCAGACCATGGTGATCCATTTGCTCCTCCTGGGTGTACATGTGCTCCTGCAAGGCCGCAACCATGTCTTCCTTATCATGCATCACTACTGCACCAAGTAATGCAGAGCTAGCCAGTCTGTCCGCCTGTTCATTCACCAGCATGCCCTGGATGCTTGCCACCCGTGACTTCCGAAGCGAAGCAAGCCACTCTGCACAAAGCTTGCCAGTCCTCACCCTACTCAGCATGCTTTCTGAGTCCGTTACAATCACGATGTGTGTGTGTGTATCGTATTCTCCATCCAGCGGAAAGCCGCACTGATCGCCTCCACCTCCATTCTTAAGCTAGATGTTGTGGCCAGGCTCTCTTGCACCAAACGGCGACCATTAGCTTTTGCTAAGAACCCCCAGGCACTTCTCCTGCCTCTTAACACCGAACCATCTGTGTATATAATCACATCACCCGGGCAAGCATTATCCTGAATTAGTTGCTGGATTTCCACTTCTGTGGCCTCTGGACAACAGACCTGACTTATGCCAACTCCCATCTTTCACCTAAGAGCTAACAGTTACAAACATTGCCATGTATGCAAGTTACTTGTGAAACTCAATAGTTCAGTCCCATATGATATACTACTTGTATATAAACTGTTACCCGCAGAAGTCAGATGTGTCGGCCTAACGGCGCAAGAACGCAGCTCTGCTGTAAACATGCACAACACAATCACACCCGAAAAAAAAATCAGGATAAATGCAGAAGAAGAAGAAGAAGAACTGTTAGACCATCACATTCTCTGCTACGACATGAAATGGGACGGCCAATTCCCATAGCCTTTTATTCCATAAATATTGTCAAGTATTTTTATGAGTCTGGGTGTGGTCTCCGATCCATACTAGTTGACAAACCATTCCTTATTGGACAATGGGGAGCAGTTTGGTGATAGTCACTGGCACAGGATCGGAGCATAATGGGGATGACCCGTTGCCGTGAAGTTGGAACCTCGACTAACCAACTCCTGTCTAGGAATTGAACCAGGACAACGCTAGGCAGCTATTCCTCTGAAAATATTGCTTTGTACGTTCATAATGTAACTTTTTTTCATTTTACCATTACCCCATCTTCGATTACCTCAAAAGTTATATTAGGGTCCATCTCTGGCTCAAATTAATAATCTTGTGACCGGGCCAGCAACAAATAAAATTAACCCTTTTAGGACGGAACAACATTGGGCCAAATTTAGGTTTCCCTCTGAAGAAGACGGAGCCATTTTTTTGGAGTACAGAAATGACTGAAGTGAAAATTTTATAAATTCAAAAAAAAATATTAGAACCCTATATAGATATATACAAGTATATATATTCTTAAAGAGGATATAGTAAAGTTTATTTCTGTGTATGATTGAAGTTGTTTTGTTCATGTTTATGCAAATTTGATAACCTCATTTGTATTTTGTGAAAAATAAAATATTTCATACCACTATGTATGAATTGGTACTAAATATTAAAAAAAATGGTACTCACCTAAAATTTCCTCATTGAATACCTACACCACTTTAGAATAATTTTAAACACCTATGAAGTCCCTATTGACATTTGTAATAGCTTGGCTATCAACTGGTGACATGTTTTTTGGTCTGGCCATTGCCATGAAAGGGTATAGATAAAACGATCTTTTTTATTCCCAACACGCAAATGAACGGGGACACGAGGTTGAAATCCTCATGGGCACTTTCTGTATCACTAAAGTCATTATCTGACAGTCCTGAACTGACAAAAACGCTACAATCAGAACTAGTCAATGCTAGTACGTCTTTGGGTTCAAAGCTGGCCATTTTAGAACTCAAAAATCCACAAAAAATGGGTTACTTCGGAAAAAACTGCACAAAATAATCTCCACTTGTCTGAATCACGCTAGAAATGCCAATGTGGCGGCAAAAATGGCTGACGATTGCAAGGAAGCATTTGATTGGTCTGTACTATTAAAAGCAAACCAATCAAAGCAGTTCTTACAAACAAGGCCGATCATCAGCCTCGCCGTCAGTTTGAATAGAGCAACATGGCGGCTCAAGGGCCGACTTATCGGCCGGGCAGGGTTTTAAGGGGTAAATTGGTGATTGTTGTCCAAATAGGGTAATGGTGTGTTACTTGGAAATTATGTATATATATGAATGTCCATAGCAGGTTTCGCTCAACTCAGGTTGATTTTCTATGTAATCTTACGTTGAGTTGTCCGACTGACTAGTACAGATGATGAAAGACCCTACCCTTACAAGAAAGTAATGGGCCCTCGCATTGTCCTGGGAAAGACTACACAACTGACCTGAGGACAAATTATACAGGTCTGGTTGTCTCTGAGGACATTTGCAATGTCACACACCTAGTGGAATTTACAAACCTTTTCAACAAATCTCTCACATTGAAAGTTTTTAACATTACCTTTAATTTGTGTTGTAGTAGTGTTATAGTGTGATACATAATGCAGTTATATGACCTAGTGTTTACGGTTTGAATCTTTCATTTTAGGTGGTTGATGTACTTCATCCAGGCAGAGCCACTCTTCCCAAAACAGAAATCAGAGAAAAGCTTGCCAAGATGTACAAAGTCACACCAGATGTTGTCTTTTGCTTTGGGTTCAAGACAAACTTTGGCGGTGGTAAAACTACTGGATTTGCCTTGGTTTATGACACCTTGGACAAGGCCAAGAAATTTGAGCCTAAATACAGACTAGCACGAGTAAGTTCAGTAATGCCATGTGTTGTATATACAGATTAAAAAATACTGTATTGTGTTTAGTCTTTCTGATTGGTGGCCATGCTTTTTTTTTCAGTCTTTGATTTATAGTTATGATGATTGCACCTTGAATGTTTTCCTGTTCAGTTGGCTAATCATCATAATTTTAGAATTTTGCTAATAACGAAATATTACAATCTTCTAATTAACTGTCCTTTTACTTATGCAAGTCTGCTTCGTGATCATGTCATGTCGATATGCATGGGTAATCATAGTGTGCCATCTCACGATCACCAGTCTTGCATCAGATCTGTTCCTATTATGGTTAAGTGACTTAGTCATCCAGATATCTCCACCTTTCTGCTCATTTCTAGTTTAATTCCTCATTTGTCCAAAACACGTCTAATGTTCTTTTTCTTGTTGACACCTTATTTCCATGCCTGTCTGTCAAACCTTCAGATGGTAATTAAATTTTGTCTATGTTTTACTTCTCACACTTGTAATGGGAGACTATGGAATCCAGTCATTTGAGTGTACACACTGCCATAAAATGCACAGATGTGACTAAAGACTGCCACAGTGGCTAATAGGGAATTCCTTGGCAAGTGAAGTTATTCAGCGTTACATTGACATAACTCAGTGGAGTGCCAGTTAGCGGTTGAAAATATGGGCTTAGCACCATACGCCCAATACACTTTAAGGTGTGCAAAGGGGTACATAACTACTAATGAGGTTCATGGGTTTTCCCCCCGTTGACAGGACCTCAAATGTTAAATCACTTGTAGATCAGGGCTTGTGGCAGGAAGTCAAGGCATACAATTTCCGTAAGTAAATCTCTTGTATGAATGGTGCAAATTTGGTCTAAATTATGCATTTATTTTTTTACAGCATGGATTGCTAGAAATAAAGAGAACAGGCAGAAAGCAGAGGAAGGAAAGAAAGAACAGACAGAAGAAAGTGAGAGGTACCGCAAAGACCAAAGTTGGTGCCGGCAAGGAGAAGAAGGTAATTGCCTGGGAGTTTTTTCTTCTTCTGTTTGTGTGTTTATTAAACCGGTTGACTAGACATTCTTAAATGACCTGAAAAACTTTACTTCCTGGTTGGCAAGCAACACATACTAAGATGCTTGGGACAACTCTAAAGAATGCAAGATGTGTGCGTTCGCTTGCATGCCAGTCCTGGCGAGCAAAGTTTTGGATTCATCACATTGGAGATCAAGTGTTCGCACAGAATGCCAGTACTGAAGTGAAGAGGTGCATAAAGCACAACCCAGGCATATGATCACCCTTACATGTTTCTATCAGGGTAGACTAGTATGTGTTTGTTGCTCCTTTCACTGAGGATTGAGAGAAACATAAGTCTGACTTATTTGGCAGACATACTGTGATGCCTTTATTGGCTTTGATCAACATCTCTGCTGTCATATACCAGCTCTGATTGATGTGGGACAATCTACACATGCCTAAAATATTTTGATGTGACTTGGTGATAAATCTTATTTTATTTAGCAGACCTCAGAACAGTAGTACTAAATTAGACTTAGTAACTGATTTAGTCTCATCAGTGATTATCCAATTGTCTACATATCATCATAATTAGTAATCACTTAAATCTATATTGCGTATTTAAATTGCATGTTTGTCCATTATCTCTCTCCATTTAACACAACCATTCTTTATAAGAAAAATATAATGGATACTTCATTTAATGCACATAGACATGTAATAGGCAGCAATACATTTTCACAAGAAAGGCTGCAAATATAATTGAAATTTAAGTTTCAAAGTTAACTGACCTCGTGGTCATGTGTTGGAATCTCCATCGAAGTTGATGTTTAGTTTAGTTTAGTCGTTGGATCAATATCACGGCACACAGTTTAACCCATAAGTGCTCCGTTTTCCTCCTAACTCAACCTGAGTCTGGAGAAACTCAGCTCAATGCACGAACTCCGTTGCATCAGCGAGGATCCTGAAATACTTTGAAATACGAGTAGATTTTTAACTCAAAATTTTGCCCGGGCAGTGCTGCTAGGCTACTCTTTGTCGATTTCCAACTGCCAAGGGACTTTTTACGTGCGCAACAATACACACGGGCGTCCGATCTCACTACCCAGAGACCAGGGGAAATTTTATTACTGGAAGTCCAAGTGGATGTTGTAAAATAAATCGCGGTCCTCACCGGGGCCTGAACCCGGGACCTCCCGCAGCACTCAAGGCGGACATCATACCTCGTGACCACTCAGCCCCCCCATAAGCCCCCGAAGTTGATGTTAAAGCTGTCATGGATTCACATTCCCACTTGGCCTACACTGGGGGGATGGGAAATGTCCTGGAAGTAAAGACAACCAGCATGTTATTGGCCATATTACCAAAAATACTTGGTACACCATGTACTTAATGTCTCTCAAATAGGTCCAGTAGTAGTATGTTATAATTTGACAGCTAGGCAAAGCTGTGATGAAATATTTTTCTAGTGTCATCAGTCACAATTGTAGACACCAACAGAACAAAAGTTCCCAGAATATCGTGGACTATGAAGACTATGAAAAAGAAAGATACTGAAATTGTCTGAATCTGAGCATCGAAGAAAACATGCTGAACGAGTCTTGGAAACTGAAGTACCTTATATTAAATGTCAGTGGCTTGGAAGGAACAGTACTGAAAACGTGAGGAGTGACATACTGCAATGAACCAGCTGCATGACAATGATTCTGTTATTACTTGCATTAAGCACCTTTGGTAAGGATGGCTCTCATGTCCTTTCAGGACCCATCCCCCACTGGTCCAAGTCTGACACCCAGCTCGTGCCTGTGGCTCCTAGTAGCTGTCAGCATGCGACAGCGGCCACCCCCGGGCAACAGCTGTGAGAGGCTGGCTAAACCAGGCATGGGTATCCGATTTGGTGTCAACCCAAGAGGTAAACTAGGGTATGCCTACCCAGCATGTGAAGACAGGATTCGGCAGACTGCGCGGAAGAAATCATTCCTGATTCAACGGGCAAGACGGCGTTTACCTGCAAAGCGTTGTGGAACGTAATGAGCACGGCAAGGCACGTAGAGCGCCCTGGTCATCCACTGCACCTGTATTCGTCTCCAATCGTCTCGACTTGTCTTGCCACTGGACTCAGATGGACTCAGGCGAGAGAGTGAGGTCGACGAATTGCGCAACTCTTCCTCACTTTAATCCAAGTCATCGCGCAAGTCATTCTTCATCCAACGTCACATATCACCTTCAAGCCCTGTGGCGATGGGCGAGCGGCAAAGCGGCAGGCGTGGGTACGCTGGCAGCCGTAGTCGCAGACCTGCACACAGGCGGCTCAGGCCATATGGTCGTCTTCTACTGACCGGAGCAGCAGTGGGATTCGGCAGCCCCCTGAGCGACTGAGCAGCCCTCTATAGGAACACACTGCTCACCTCCATAGCATGAGGAAGGGGCTAGAAAAGGTGCCCTAAACATTGTCTGCTTCATCACTACCTAACCAGCTAGCCGCGGTTGGTGGGTACCCTAAACTGCGGTCGACATACAAAGAAAGATAAAACAAGCAAAGCTAAAAGAGTAAACCATATTCCCTTAACAATTGGAACTTGGAATGTACGCACCCTACTTGACAGAGACGGCGCGTCAGGTCCAGAGAGACGAATCAGCACTGATTGGGAGAGAGCTGGGCAGGTACAACATCGACATTGCAGCCTTCAGCGAGACACGACTTGCAGAAGAAGGCCAAATCTGTGAAATTGGTGCCGGCTACACATTTTTCTGGAGTGGAAGGAAAAGCGAGGAAAGACGCCAATCCGGTGTGGGATTTGCCATTAAGTCGGCCCTGGTCGGCAAATTAGCTGGATTTCCAAAGGCTGTAAACGACAGGCTCATGACCATGAAGTTGCCTCTGCTGAATGGAAGGAAGCACGCAACCATTGTGAGTGTCTGTCTACGCACCAACTATGACCAACGAAGATGATGTCAAGAATAAGTTCTATGAGGACCTGCACAATGTATTAACATCTGTTCCCAAAGGAGACAAACTTATACTCCTTGGGGATTTCAATGCCAGAGTAGGCACGGACACCACCTCTTGGAGTGGCATTATTGGAAAGCATGGAGTCGGAAATTGTAACACCAATGGACTCCGCCTCCTTCAGACATGTGCCGAACATGATCTCCTGATTACGAACACAATTTTCCGTCTCCCCATGAGAAATAGGACATCGTGGATGCACCCTCGCTCGAAACACTGGCACCTCATTGACTATGTAATCGTCAGGAGGAGTGACAGACAAGACGTTCGAGTGACAAAATCCATGTGTGGTGCCGAATGTTGGACAGACCATCGTCTCATTGTCTCGAAAATGAACATCCACATCAGGCCACCACGGCGTCCTCAAGGGGCAAAAATGCAAACAAAGCTAAATGTCACCCGCCTAAACAGCAAGAAAATGCAGCAGTCGTTTGAAAATATGCTGGAAGACAGCCTCAAGCCCAATGCTGAAGCAAAACAGGATACAGAAACAGAATGGAGAGCCCTAAAGGACACGATTTACAACACTGCTATGGAAATCCTGGGTCCAGCCCCCCGAAAGCATAAAGACTGGTTTGATGAAAATTCCGAAGACATCAACCAATTGCTGGCCGAGAAACATCTTCTCCTCAAGGCACATTTGAATGACCCAAAGTCAACATAAAAAAAAGATGCTTTCAAGAACATTCAGAGAGTAGTGCAGCAGAAACTTCGGCACATGCGGGACTCCTGGCTGAGCAGCAAAGCTGATGAAATTCAGGGCTTTGCTGACAGACACGATATGAAAAACTTCTACGACTCACTGAAAGCGGTCTATGGTCCTTCATCACCAGGCATAGTTCCCCTCCTCAGTGCAGATGGGGGAACATTGGTCACCGATAAGAAAGAAATCCTCCAACGCTGGGCAGAGCATTTCAGCAAAATCTTAAATGCAACTTCCTTCTTCGATGATGAAACCATCAATTGCCTTCCTCAAGTTCCCACCAATGAGACTCTTGATGACCTGCCAACCATAGTGGAAATAAACAAAGCCATCCAGCAACTCTCCAGCGGCAAGGCACCTGGTCCTGACTCCATCCCAGCAGAGATATACAAGGCAGGTGGGCCGGTCCTAACAGAACAGCTTCACCGAGTCTTCACAAACATATGGATGAACGAGACCATGCCACAAGATTTTAAGGACGCGTCAATAGTCCACCTTTACAAACGTAAAGGAAACCGCCAATCCTGTGACAACCACCGAGGCATCTCCTTGCTTTCAATTGCAGGGAAGATACTCGCCAGAATTCTTCTCAATCGCCTCACAGCCCATCTCGATCAAGGTCTTCTTCCTGAGAGTCAATGTGGCTTCAGAAAAGAACGTGGAACTGTTGACATGATTTTCGCTGCGAGGCAGCTGCAAGAGAAATGTCAGGAACAGAACTGTGAAATGTTCTCCACTTTCATTGACCTTACCAAGGCTTTTGATACAGTCAGCAGAGAAGGACTGTGGAAGATTATGGCAAAATATGGCTGTCCACGAAAGTTTGTCCAAATAGTGCGGCTATTTCATGACGGCATGCAGGCAAGAGTACAGGAAAATGGTGAGCTGTCTGAACCCTTTCCTGTCACCAATGGAGTGAAGCAAGGATGTGTCCTGGCACCAACACTGTTCAGCCTCATGTTTTCAGCCATGTTGATGAATGCCTTCGAGAACGACGACATTGGAATAGACATCAACTACCGTATGGATGGAAAGTTATTCAATCTCAGAAGGCTGAAAGCTAAAACCAAAATTAACAGTGGCACAGTCAGAGAGCTCCTGTTTGCTGATGATTGCGCTCTATACGCCAACTCAGAGGCGGACATGCAACATAACGTTTCAGCTTTCTCACATGCCTGTGCCAACTTTGGGCTCAACATCAACTTGGAGAAGACTGTAGTTATGTACCAGCCAGCTCCAGGGAATAATCACACTGTGCCGAATATCAAAGTGAATGATCATAGACTAAGTGTTGTGGACAAATTTACCTATCTTGGCAGCACCGTGTCACAAGCTGCCACAATTGATGACGAAGTGAATGCAAGAATCTCCAAGGCCAGTGCAGCCTTTGGCAGACTGTACAAGAATGTATGGGACAGAACTGGAATAAGCCTGCAAACAAAGCTAAAAGTCTACAAAGCAGTTGTATTATCCACACTGCTATATGCTTGTGAAACCTGGACTGTTTATCAGCGACACGCTAGGAAATTAAACCACTTCCACACAGTCTGCCTTAGGAAGCTACTGAAGATTAAATGGCAAGACAAGATTCCAGATACTGAAGTCCTAGAAAGAGCATCCATGCCCAGTATCCACACTCTACTGATGAAGAATCAGATTCGCTGGGCTGGTCACTTGACTCGCATGCCAGATCACAGGCTCCCTAAACGAATTTTTTACAGCGAACTGCGTTGTACAACGAAAGGAGACGAAGCCTTGTTACAAACCTTTGAGAACAAAATTTTAAGACGCATCTTTGGACCCATTAGGGATACACAAAGTGGAGAGTGGAAAAGAAGAAGTAACAAAGACATTTATGATTTGTTTAAGTCCCCGCTAATCACTGGTATCATGAAGGCTAATAGACTACAATGGCTGGGGCATATAGAAAGAATGGAAGATAATAGGGAAACAAAACTCGCTTACACTCAGGAAATAAATGACCGTAGACCCCGAGGTAGACCAAGAAGGCGGTGGAGAGATAATATACATACAGACCTACAAGCACTTGGAATCAACGACTGGCAAGAGAAGGTCCACCAGAGAGACGAATGGAGACAGATTGTATTTGCAGCAAAGAACCTCAATGGCTCGGAATGCTGAAGAAGAAGAAGAAGAAGAACTGCGTTGTGGTAAACGCTCCCAAGGTGGCCAGAGGAAACGTTTTAAAGACACTCTGAAAATTTCACTGAATGCTTTTGGAATTCATCATGCCACCTGGGAGGCTGCAGCCAGAGACCGAAATTCGTGGCGTGCATCATTGCGCAAAGGTGCAGTTATATGTGAGGCAACCAGGACTGCAAGAGCTGTGAAGAAAAGGCAGGACAGAAAAACCACTGCAGGAAATCCTCCTCCAGAGACGTCAAGCATTCTTTGTCCACATTGTCAAAGAACATTTCGAGCCAAAATAGGCCTTATCAGCCATCTTAGAACCCACGGCTCCACACCTTCAACCCCACTGGATAAAATGAATGGTCATCATCATTCTTGATGGACAAACAACATAACACTTGCATTAACACTTATTATAGTAAAACATCTAAATTTGATATTGGTTAAATTGTCCCACATTGTCATTTTATGCATTATACAAATCAGTTACGACATTGTACAATTATTTCTCCATATGTGATGTGTGTCACACTTTGTGAATTGTTTTTCTATCTTATTTCACTAGTAATGACATTAACACTGAATTATTAACTTGTTGATTTTAAGCTGTGATTGAATATTTTATAATTTCTTAATTTCTTTTTATTTTTCAGTAATCTGCGGTTCTATTACATCAAGCTATGGTGTATTATTTTTCATGTGAGGAATAAACTAATTGAATTGATATGTGTCTTGTGTAGTATGTCTTGTTCGTTTGTATACGTCCCCATAAATTGGGGACCAATCTTGTTTGACTAGTTAATATGCAAGTTAAAGCAAATAAAGAAGTAAAGAAATGAATTAACAATTTAAATAAATAGAACCATTTGAGTACTTCTTTAAACAGAAGGTAAAACAGGTTTGATACAATAAGAAAATTTAGCAAATAAAAACACCATGGGTACATATGGACTGTCTACTAAAGATATGGAGGCATGCAGGGAAAGCACAGAAGAGTAAGAGATTGTAAATAGGTTGTGATAGGCAATTTACGCATACTATATGTGCCATGCAAACATTTTGCAGGACACATTTAGCATATGTAAATTGTCTACTACAACCTATTCATGCCACTCCGCATTTCTATCCTTGGTACTCCGGATAAAACATGCTATTCCCGCATGGCACTGCTTCACCAGATAGAGCATTTTGTTTAAGATAGGGAGTTTAAAAGTATTATGGGACAAGACAAGTTGGTGGGTGACTGGAGACCTGAATCTTTAGTCTGAAACTTAAACATTGAAACTTGAATGACTGTTTAGAGCAGTGGTTCTCAACCTTTTTTGGCCTGTGCCCCCTTCACATTTTTAGAACCTCATTCCCCGCCTTTCATATTTCCTACCTAAAAATAGCAGCGCCCCTACACAGTATACGTAATAATTGAAGCTAAATTTAATAGCACATACCAAAAAAAAGTCTAGATGTCCACATAAAACATGATTTGTAGGTCTACTTTTTAAAATGAATTTTAGAAGGGTGAGACGTACAGAACCATGCAGTATGAACGGAAAAACATCAAAAGTTCTTGTATTAACGCAATTTTGCAATAATCAGTCTTTCCTCCCCCCCCCCGTGGGGAATTCCCCACCGGTTGAGAGCCACTGGTTTAGAGAATTAGGACAGGCAATCTGTTAGTGTCACACAAATTAAACACATTGAATATTCAGTTAGCACATCAAGTCATTTTTCATTTGGTTGCAAAGCCTGTGGGCAGTGACTTCCTGTTTAAAATACAGTTCAAATGAATGCACAGAGTTAACTGAATATTATGAATACTGTTATCAACTAGGATAATGATATTCCCATTTGAAACACTGTTCAAGTGATGAAATTAATTAGTAAAGGGGTTAAATGATTAATCGGTGAATGTGAAGTACATCAATGATCTATTGAATAACTAGCCGTTCAGAAATTAAGCATAAAACGTGGGGCGTAAAGTTTGTTCACAACAGATTTCATTTATATGAAAATTGACGCAGAACATGAGGTATTCAAATATTCTATTGCATGAAATATTGCCTTTGAGGAAAGAAAAATTAAACCTGCATACACTTGTTAGGGGAAAGGTTCATATCAAATTGGGGAAGGGCTGAATGGATAAAAGCGCTCGTGAAGCCTGATGCGAAGGACATTAGTAAAAAGGAAAGCTAATCCACATGAAAAAAATCAGAAGTAGCGTGTATAGACCACACTTGTGGAGAATCTGAATCTTCTGATTGGGGCTTTCACATATGCAAACCGGAACAAAAAAATGGTGACTCAAGGCATGTTAGATTATCAGTAGAATAATTGTACTAAACTTAATAAATGACGAAAGCTTAGAAAAATTATCAAGACAATGCAGAAGTTACTTGGTCATAATGAATAGCATGTAGCAGAGCACATTGTCCATCATATGTTGTCCCATTGCTCTATCCTTTGATTGCACTCATCCAGTGGTATTTCATGCTTATCAACCATGTCTATATCTCAATACAACAAAGCCAAATAAGAGAACTGGTTTTAAACAAATGTCACCAGATGTAATCAGTGGATAGAAATACACAGAAAGTGAGCTGTTTTGAATGTCTAGGTTTGCAGATGGTTGAAATGGCAGAAATTGTGTGAAAAAACACGTTTTATGAAAATTAAGTCATGTGTACTGTTGCGCACATAAAAAATCCCGTGGCAGTTGGAAATCAAAAAAGAGTAGCCTAACAGCGATGTCCAGGCAAAATTTTGAGTTAAAAATCTACCCTAAGTATATCCGGATCCTCGCCTGTGCTACGGAGTTCTGTGCACTGAGTTGAGTTTCTCCAGACTCAGGTTTGAGTTAGGAGAGCAGAGCACTTAAGGGTTGCACCAGTGTGCCGTGATGTTGATCCATCAACTAAGCGAAAGGCATTCAAAAATAGTGAAATAAACTTGAGGAAAATTATTCTGCGGATTAAAACGACATTAATGCATGGAGAAAGTTTAAAGTGGCTGGTAATGTAGATTTCAAGAATTTCTCTTTCTACCCATTATAACTCCATTGGGATTCAAGATGCCATGAACATGAAAATGACCTAGGACATTGGCTTATGATAGAGAGAGATGAAGAAACACTTGTGGTGAATAAGTTATCCACAGGACAAGCAAGTGTATAGTTGATGTTATTAATACACACAATGATGTTCAGTATTCTCAAACATCTCATCTGAGTTGTAGTTTTATGTAAAGGTTGTTTTCTGTACAACCTCTGATTAGTATTCCTGGCTTCTCTTTGATCTATTATTTAGCCATAGAGAGAGGAGATCCAGTGACAAAACACATTCATGACCTACTAGCTTTTTTGTTCATAATTTCCCTCTTTTTTTTGCGCTCGCTCGCTTTGAACTTAGTCTTCACCATAAGTACTTGCAATTAACGCCCCAAGTCGAGGACTCTTACCATGCGTGCGAAACACAGCGGTGACTGATTTGGAAGCAGTGTCGCACTGGGATTTTGCATGTGTTTCAGCATAATACTGGATAAATATCCCTCAACTGCCACTCTCATTTACTGCCAATATAGTACCTTGCGGTGTATGGCAGGGGGTGGGGGTGTCTTTGAGCCTGAAGAATTAAGCCCCTGGCTAGTGCAGTCGCTACAAACTGCAGGTTAGGATTTTCTTTTTCTCCACGGACAGAAAAAAATCCCACACCTTACCGAGTATTCGAACCCGAGTCTCCTGAAGGAAAATCCGATGTTCTAGCCACTTGGCCAGATGCTCCTCAGTATCCCACAACATTTTGGTTAATATTTCTACTCCAAATTCTCAAAATATAGTGATTCCATCTTCTCAGCTTTGTTTTCTTTCATGATGGTGTCGGCGACTTCTTTTAAAATAGGACCATATGTTACTTTCTTCTGTTAATTCTCCATCACATTCCACCTCTTCATTATGTCACTTTCCTCAAAATATCTTTCCTATTTTTTATTTCAAACACCTTTTTACTCTTATTTTTCTTATTGTGAGCTCACTGATTTGTTTGTGCATATTGATTTTGTATCTTAGAATTTAATTCAATTTTCTTGCACTGCTCGTTTAATCTAGAATCACCTGCACCTGGACTATTCTCGTGAACACATGTTTATCTATCTAGGCTGCAAATAAGCTAAACAAAATGTCCAACCCTCCTCTAGTAGATAGGTTATACAGTGAACAACCAGGGTTAGAATTGTAAGAAGACTGAGAATATGGTCGTCTCTAAGAAGAAAAAAATACCACAATGTAATATACGTATATCCTGCTCCGTGGCGGTTTGTGAGCCGGTACCAGGCGTTCAAAGCTCAGCTGCAACCGATTTGTGCAGCAGAGCGTGTCGCCTTGTTATAACGTGCTGGTATGGGAGACGGTCGTTCAGAAATCAATGGCAAACTACTGAACGTAACATTTGAGCTTAGTACATCAACAGCAGCTGAAAAATGCTGATGTTGACTGCAACGTCCCCTAAGGGATACGCAACAATAAAAAAAAATATACATATAAATGGGAATATTCTTAAGTGAATCGGTATAACATTCTCGGAACAGTAATATCTGATGGGAGGTGCCATTGATAGATATTAGAACAAGAATCACTATGGCGAAGGTAGCCTGTTACAAGATGGAAAGCATTCTAACCAATAAAAAGATGCCAATTGCCTAAGGAGAAAAAGAGTTGAAGTGCTACATAAACATGAGATCAATGGGGTGGGGGGGGGGGGGGGGGGGGGGGGAATAAGACAATTACATAAACACACAAAGTATTATTTGGCGCTCACAGAAGGCGAAGAAGGAAGTAGAGACTAGAAGACACACTAGTCAATATAAAATTTGAAAGCTATAGTTACCGACCGGGATCGAACCTGTCGCCTCCAAATGACGACGGCGCCTCGTTTATTTACATAAAACCTGTACTTTTGTGTGGAACGTGGGAACGCAGTAGACAAGCTGAAAAAGATCTAATGGCAGTGGAAATGTAATTTCTGCGGAAAATGCAAAGAATACCATGGATATATAGAAATACCAATGAGCAATTCCTACAAGAGGCAAATGAAAATCGTAAGCTGATTAGAGAAATTATAAGTAGTAAAGAAATTATAAGTTCCACATTGACGTGGATAGGCCTTAGGTTCATACCAGAATACGATCAGCGTTGCCAGTAGTGGGTTGTGCTTAATATATAAATCTCAAATCCCGAAACAACCAAATAAATCAAATTATAAGTAGATAGTCAGACGTCTTTGGGCACATGAAAACCGTAAACTGATTAGAGAAATTATAAGTATACAATCAGACGTTTTTGGGCACATGAAAAGAAATAAACTAGACAGCTTGGTGATAAATAAATGGCACGATTGAGGGGAAAGAACAAAGATAAGGCAGAGAAGTAAATATCTAGATGGCATGGTAGGGACAAGAACATAGAGCTGATCCATGACTGGTGATCGTGTAAGATGGCGAATCGTGACTGCCTACGCTTACCGGCGTGGTACACGTTGATGAACCCTCCTTGCGTACATCGTCACCCAGAAATATGCACAGCAGTGAAGAGACTAAGCTTCAAAATCATAAACAAAGGGCTGACAACTATTATTTTTTAATAACCACTAGAATAATGTATTTACATCCCCTGGAGTTAAAACAATATCCCGCCATCACTACAATGATTTTGTTGCAATAATAATCTGACATCAATGCAACAAAGAAATATACTGGTTAATTTTCTGTTTGCATTGGTGTGATGAAACAATGCTACGTAATCACAGTTATCCGTTTTCTAACTACCGAGGGATTGCTCACGAGCTCAACGTAAACACAAATTTTCTGAATTTTCCGCACTGTCCTTAAAGGCTAACTGCCCTATCCACTACCAGGGATCTGTGGAGTCCACTATATCCTTAAAAAGAAAAGGAAATTATAATTGTCAATGGAACCACGTGTGCACAAGCGAGAGGAGGGAGTCCTAACTTCTTTAGCTAGTTCCCACTTTTGTGGGGAGTTATCAATCAAAGTCACGGAGAGGTCTCAGACAGCATCTGATTAGTCCTGTCCTAATAGTATAAAGCTTCGTGAACTAGGGAATCTATACAAGGATGTTAGGCAAAGCAGTCTTGTGCGAGACGTGATGATTCTTTGGTTGGACCCAGAATGAGTTCAAACTTCCCGGAATGACCAGAAATGTCCATGTATCTCCCTTGCCTTCTTGTGAGCGCTGAACACTGTGCACGTGGCTGTACGGAATGGGGTAGATGGATAAAGAAGACGCTAGTGGCGGCTCTATATTGAAACCGAGGAACGTAATAATATACTTAAGTGTGGCACCTTGCCGTCTTTACAAACGAAAGTATGTGGATTGGAACTAAAGCTAGAATTCCATCGCACAATGCCTGGGCATGGATTCAGAGAACACAAAAGCGTCCCAGAGGCATGAAATGGAATATTGCTTGGATAGCAAATCCATTACGTGGAAAGTCCGAATCGGAAGCTCATTGTGTGGGCTTCATAAAGGGAAAAGTGTCCTATTGGCACGAAATGGATTATTGCTTGGATAGCAAATCCATTACGTGGAAAGTCCGAATCTAAAGCTCACTGTGTGGATGTCATCTGCAGACTGCATTCTTCTGGTTTCCGGAAGAACAGCCTATGGTGAACGGAAGGCCCAATATACGGAAGTGAGGCTAAGCAGCCATGTGCAGGACGTGACGATTCCTTGGGTGAGCCGAATACCAGAGTGCTATTTGTCGGCTCTGCAATTATGGACGCCTCCTTGGATGGCGGAGAATGCCCATGGTCTGCCCCTGCCTTCCATTGAGGGCTTACCAGGATGCCTTTGGCTGTTCTATATGGGCCAGATGGGATGAGGGATAACACCACAACAGTGAGAGTCAAACGTCCTAAGAAACCCCCGGGAAGGTTAACCCGGTCAACAAATGCCCGCAGAAGTCGGATGTGTCGGCTTAACGGCGCAAGAACGCAGCTCTGCTGTAAACAGGCACCACGCAATCACAGCCGAAAAAAAAACAACAACTCCAGATGAACGCAGAAGAAGAAGAAGAAGAAGAAGGATTCAGAGAACATATGTTGCCCATGCAGCATGTTCCCTCTTTCCAACTTGCCTTGTTTTCTCCAGATGAAAGGATAACCAGTACGTCTGGAACAAAGTAGGCTGCAGATGCTGCCAGCTCAGCATAAAACCTCCAAGAGCAGGAGGTGAGTAGCAGCCAGGCTCTCACATCCGGGGGATTTGACTTATAGGCGTTCAGCCATATCCCTCAGCTGAGTGCTTCAAATCAAGTGTCTGGACCCGTATGTGCGTGTACATCTGTCAATCGTAAGTGGCTGGACCTACGTCGCAGCTCCGCTGTAGACAGACGTAACGCGATTCGAAAGTTTACTTTCAAAGAGCACAAAAGATCGTATATGGAGTGCAATCAAAACACGCAGTTCTACAGTTTTCTTCTTTTTAGCAGGAGTTGCAGTTAAGGTATTCTTATCTAAGCAAGGTCTCCACATGGACATTGAGTTTGCGTGTCTTGACAATAGAATACTCACACTCTATTGACAATAATTAACCAACTTAGGGATTATCCCAGCCAATTTAATCCTAATACGTATTTCTGCAGATGAGACGTTCCAGAACCCGTCTCACACACCCCACCAGTTGTTGGGTTGCAGAGGGGAAGGAGAACCCTGCAATACGGCTCCGCAGAGATGGTACTTTGGTACAGAGTATAGAGAACATTCTCTACAAAACCCTGACTCCGACAGATGCAGTCCCTATTCAGTGTTCAGACAACCGGAACTTCAGTGCAGTCGACTTAAGAGTTAACAGCCATTCTTTCTGAGGATTCACAGCCAACAAAATAAGGCATACTAATATTACTGGTTCAGACATTCTTAAAATATCCAAATATCATCATGCATACAAAAAAAAAAGAAGCTGACAGACGCTTTATTCGTCCCAACTCTGTGTTAGCAACGCCAGACATGGACAGTTCTAGAAACACACAGGTGTAAAATCACATCATGTGAGTTGGCATGCATAAGAAACGTAGCTGGAAAAACAAGGAAGACACTGAGCGACAAATGAGAAACTAAGAACGAGCTGGGGGGGGGGGGGGGGGGGGGGGGGCACGGACTCTTTTTTTTTCTTTTGTTTTTAAAACCGACTTTATAGAACAAAAAGAATTAAATAGTTAGGACATTTAGTTAGAATGGAACAAGATCAACCAACGGCTAGAGTGTTCTATTTGAGAACATCGAGATACAAGGCGAGAGGAAAACCCAGAAAGAGTTGGCTAGATGGAGTAAAAGAGACATTGAAGAAATCATATATGACGTTAGTACAATCAACAAGACAAGCCAAACACAAGTTACATCTCCCAACTCTTTGCAACGTTTGAACGCCTAACATTGTAGGACAAAGGAAGAAAAAAGAAGAAGGAAATTCTACTCACTTACAATTACATAAACGATATTCTCATCCAGAAGAGAAACAATATTACCTGCATCTTGTTTATCGTGTGCACATTCAAGACCGCTTCACGTCTATAGTGTGCTCCTTCATGACAGTTTCATTACATTGGCTTGATTAGACTGGCAGAAGTCGGTTACGATTACACGACAGGAATAATTATTAACATAATTGTCTTAGTTGCCCCAGTCTCAGTTAGTTGCCCCAGCCTCAGTCAGTTGCCAAATGCATGAGTTTCCAGGAGAGTTTATTTCGGTAAGTGCTTTCTTTTACTTTAAATTTACTGGTTTGTTTTAGTTAATTTTTGTTTGCCTTATAAAGGGCAACGTCTTCTTGTTAAAGGATATGCTGGATGGAAAAGGTGAGAGCAAATGGTGAGCGTTTGTGCTTGCATGACAAAGCTTAAATTGTTCATTGAAGCTGCAGATTAGCTAACATATGATGTGTTGTTATGAGTTATATATCTTCTTCTTCTTCTGCGTTCATCCGGAATGTTTTTTTCAGATGTAATTGCGGTGTGTCCGGTTAGGCACCCTTGTGCTGAAACTCCTAAACCAACAAATCCGACTTTATCGTGCATTTTTGACCAGGTTAGCATTCCCGAGGGACTCTCACAGTTGTCGTCCACATCTTAGCTGGTCAAGTTAAAACGGTCGAATACGTCACGATCATCCCTCAATGGAAGGCAGGGACAGTCCATGGCATTCTCCGCCATCCAGGGTTGCTTCCAAAGTTGCAGAGCCGACACATAGTGCTCTGGTGCTGGGCTCACCGAGGGAATCTTCACGTCCTGCTCATGGCTGCTTTAATTCCTCACTTCTATATATTGGGCATTTCGTTCGCTACGGGCCGCTCCCCGCACAAACCAGGCCGGTCTGCAGCCAATATCCACTCGGCGAGTTTTCGATTCGGACATGTGCTGTTCGTTGTGCTCGGAAGACATATATAATCAGAGCTGTTCAGGGCACAACGGACATTCGGAAATCTAGCTAGTCAGAGCTGTTGCGGACACAAGAACATTCGGAAAACTAGATAAGCAGAGCTGTTCCAGGCACGAAAAGACATCGGAAAACTAGCTAGTCAGAGCTGTTCCGGTCACAAGGACATTCGGAAAACTAGGTAGTCAGAGCTGTTCCATGCCGGCTCTGCGAGCCCAGGGAACAAACACTTACTTACCTAACGAATGAATAAGTTTCCATTATGGTCACAGTTTATGACACACCAGCCACAATTTTGTTACTCTTTGTGTCGAAAGCTCATGAAGTTGCATGGAATGAGAATGTTTCTTGTCTTTCAGATGGAAGGAACCAAGTCGTTACTTCGTGTCGTATAGAGTGAACACTAACGCATATATATGAACTTTATAGAAGCAACATCGTGGTGCTGCAGATGTTTACATTTTAGTCCACTTTCTACCACCTTTTTGCGTTGTTCGCTTTGAGCATACCTCTAAGAGCGCAAAGAATACGTGAGTACTTATGTATTAACTGTCTGGACTAAAAGTGTGTAGCCATACACGTGCTACTACTTCTAGTCACTGGGTCTAAACTGTCGGTGCGGAGTAGCTTTCCCTATTACCAGTGTCCCTCTCCATCCATCGATGCAACTCCGACTTCTGAGGTACTTGTAATTCATGTTCCCAAGTCAGGGACGAGAAGTCAACATTTTTGTCAAACTGATAGTGTAGGGGTTGACCCACAACCTCAGTATAGCACACAGAAGTTTAAGAGCGAGCGCTGTTATCTATTCGAGAGACGGAGCATTTACAGATTTGCCCGGCGTGCTACTATATCGACTATGAAAACAATCCATCAAACCACTTGAAATGTTGCACAGTACATTGCCGCTTGATGGCCATTGTTTCTTCAAAATGATACGTCTCTATGTCTTGGAAGAGTTAACACAGAAACAAGAAAACAGTTCACAGAAAAGTTTTAATAAGATTGCATTTTTATGCCCAGCACGCCTTTCATGGCATATGCCTGTCTTGGTTTTGGTCTCCCCATGTCTCATTTTCCAGTGACGGTGTCTAGGATTAATGTTCTAATTAAGCATCCGAGCACCAGAAATATGATGCGTTTTACCAACATCGTGACAACTGTAAGGATCAGTGGGAAAAGAGGGAGAGGCGGGACCAAGAGAAATGATGCTGAATGGATTTAGACGTTGGCAAGGAGCAATATCATCAGCCCAGTTGACCAGACCAACAAAGACCGATATCAGTGGAGAGACATGAACGCCAGAGCCAGTTGTTAGGGCACATGATGATAATGATGACCACCAACTTCACATAGATGAACAAGAAACATTAATACAGGGCATAACAGGTTGAAATATCACTTGTTCAATGAACTAAAGATAAGAAATACTAATAAATTTACGAGGGGAGCTTCAAATATGTTTATGTGTGTGAATATATTCTGAAAGAGTAAAGAACACATGTATCATATTTCGATGTAGTCACCACTGCGTTCAATGCAAACCCTCCAGCGCCGATAAAGTGCTTGGATTCCTGTAGAAAAAAATTATCTTGGTCGCGGGTGTAACCACTCATGCACCACCTGTGTAGCTCTTCATCGGACGGAAAAGTTTTAAAACTTCCTACTCCACTCATACACTTGCTGGACTGACAGGCGGGCATCACCATACTGGACCTTCATTCGCCGATGAATTTATATAGGTTTCACCCCTTCACTGATAAAAAAAAAACGGACTTCAGAACGCCGCTCCCCTTTGGTGCAAGTCACATGTGGGGCGGCCATCTTTAAACTGTCCTTATGAAGCCACGAGTTCGTCTGCACCGGCATGTCACGTGATTAACACTCTTGATATCATTAACAACATTATTGACAGGTTGCAAGACAATGACATAGTTATTGTAATTTCTATCACACTTGTAAGGTTTTAACTTGAAGCCCATCGAGAGGGGTGTGTGTGCAACTTGCACACGGTACCCCCCCCCCCCCCCCCCCCCCCCCATATTCTTCGTCCTTATCTGAGAAGGCTTGAAATCCGATCTCACTGTCTAAGAGATTAGAGAGATATGTGATATCATTAGATACCAAACATTTTTGGAAAAATCCCCAGCTGTATGCAGGAATCGAATCTGGTACCCTCTGAACATTTCATCCACGGCGTCCTCGTTTTGACACGGTGATAGTATAAGGGAATATACTGTAGAAACAGCTCCTCCACAATAAAATATAAGGACAGACGAACAATTTATTGCTGTTTTGTCGTCTGGAAGAAGCCATCAAAGGCACCTGTTTGAAAGGCATATTGATTATTTCAGATATAAGAGAGAAACAGTCAAGGCGTTAAACAGACATTACATGGCATTCGCAATAACACCCTAGCCAGAAAATTGCTTCCGACAACACCTGACAGATGAAATAATAATAACCATACGTAATATACTCGGATGGACATAAATGTAGATATAACACTCAGTCCTCCCCACGCCCCTCTACACACCCAAAGTAAATTGGTAACATGTTCCTGATAAACTAAACTCCGATAGGCTGTCAAGAAAAGACAACTCGGCTGCATTTGGATTAACTCTTCAAGTCGGTTGTGGTTCGTTTTATGCACACATAGATACATTACTTTCATGAGTGCCCCAGCCTCTTCCCATACATCACTTAAAGTACAAAAGGTAAAGGAAAATTTCCCTCTTGCAGAGATATGTTGAGTATATGGTGCTAACTCCATATCTGTATTGTCCAATCGGCACTCGATGGTTGATATGGTCATACAATATGCCGGCCGCCTAACTCCCATAAATATTTCCTGGTACTCGTACTGGTACTTAACACCGAGTCAAATTAGGAGGCTTGCTCAAATATAAAAAAAAGTCCCTGCCTCAATGATGGATTCCAAGCACATGGCCACCAGTGGCCGGCAGGCGAACGCACCAGCCACTGCGCCACCACGGACCCTTAGATCACATGACGATAACGGACCAACTACTTTTTTGACAGTTATTGTATTTGTTATTTACAAACCTCAACGCCAAGCGCAAATTCTCAGTCAGAGCATATCAGGCCACACATTTCCACTGCGAAGGACACAACGGAGGAGTTCTAATACTTACACGAAACACAATACCTTGCAGTGAAGTATCTGTGACTTTTGACAACCAAACGGAAATTATAGGTGTTGATATAATGATAAAGGACGTGAAAATAAGAATTTAAAATCTGTATAGACCATTAGATAAGGACCTTGCACTTTCAAACATGAAAATAACTGACACAAACTGCATTATTGTCGGAGACTTTAATAGCCGTTCAGAAAGATGGGGATACCAAGATACTGACAACAGAGGAGATAAAGTGGAGGACTGCGAAATAGACTAAAGTCTTCATCTACTCAACAAAGCGGATGACACACTTCTACTCTAGAAGTTGAGTTGAGTTGAGTTAAGAACCGACATCACTGCACTCAGGACATTCCCATACGTGCTCCGTCCCCTCGTTCAACAGCCAGCGAAGATGGTTTACCACTTCTACTCCAGACTTAGTTTTCTGCATAGGAGGCATCCTCCACAAAATCGATCGATGAATATGGAGTATGTCCCACATGAGCAAAAGCCTTTGCCTCGCTGGAATTACAAACGAAATGATTGGGACAGATTTGCCATACTTACAAACACATATTGTGAAAACATAAATACATAACACGGCAACATGAAACAAATGGTGGACAGTCTAAACAAAGCAATAATACAGGCGGCCAATGCGTCCATTCCAAGAAGAGCGAGGAAAAATTACAAACCGTACTTCACTGAAGAACTACAAAGTTTGGAGGACAAAGTTGAAGATGCCAGGAAGACAGCAGAGTGAGAACAAACAACTGAAGCGAACATCTCTCTCAAAGCCATCTCAACAAAATATGAAAGAACAATTAATCAAACACCAAGAGATTGTTGGAGGGAAAAAACAGAAAACCTGAATTTTGACAGGGATGGAAACAAACTATGGAAACTATTGAAAGCCATGAACAATGAAGGACCCAGAAACAAACAAACAACAATTAAACAAGGCAATGCCATGCTCACAGGAAAAAAGGCTGCGAATGCACTAATGGAAAACTATGCCAGTGCAATCCACATTGATATTACAACTGAACAGAAGAAAGCAATCATAGATAA
Organism: Cepaea nemoralis; assembly: GCA_014155875.1. Lineage (NCBI taxonomy): Eukaryota > Metazoa > Mollusca > Gastropoda > Stylommatophora > Helicidae > Cepaea > Cepaea nemoralis. Next base: position 323,175 of record JACEFZ010027407.1, read on the forward strand.
ACAGACACACCATACTAATACAGAGACAGCAGCAGAATATATTATGGCAAATCTAAAAATTGAAGAAATTGAACAGGCAATGAATACCCTAAAAAAAGAAGAAATCAACAGGAAAGGATGGAATCACAAATGAAATGCTAGTAGGACTAGATACTAAAGCAAAAAATAAACCACTAGCAGTCCTAAATTACAGCTGGAAGAGAGGAATAGCCCCACAGGCATGGAAGGAAGCTATACTAATACCAATCCCAAAGAAAGGAAAAGACCTGGAAGAACCAAATGGCTATCGACCTATCAGTCTACTTAGCTGTGTAGGAAAATTAATGGAACGCATTATGAATAGCAGGCTAACATCGCATCTGGGAGAAAACCAACTCTTAACACCACATCAAGCAGGATTCAGAAAGTACAGATCCACTATATAACCTATCCATCCATCCATCATGTGCCATGCCGGTAAGCGTGGGCGGTCATGTTCTGCCATCTCACTCGATCAACAGAGTCATGGATCAGTTCCGTGTTTCTGTCTCGACCATGCCACAAGGCCAAGCCATCCAGATACTTGTTTCTAGGTCTTCCCCTTGGTCTGTTCCCATCGATCTTACCAGTTGTCACCAAGTTCTCCAAATCATTTCTTCTCATAACATGCCCAAAAAATTGTGACTGTCTACGTCTAATGTCTCTGATCAGTTTACGATCTTCATTTGTTTCTTGAAGGACTTGTTCATTGGTCTTTCTGGCTGTCCATGGTATTCTTTGCATTTTCCTCAGAAACCACATTTCTACAGCCATCAGATGTTTTTCAGCCTGGCTGCTCATTGTCCAAGCTTCACATCCATATAAAAGTACAGGTTCTATGTAGCATCTCAACACTCTTTTTCTCGTTTCAATTGACATCTTTTTATTGGTCAGTATGTTTTTCATCTTAGCTAAAGGCTACTTTTGCCATGGCGATTCTTGTTCTAATCTCTTCAAGACATCTCCCATCAGATGTTATTACTGTTCCGAGATAATTGTACCTATTCACTTGTTGAAGAATATTCCCATTTACTTGTATATTACACTGTGGATATTTCGTTCTTCCTAGTGACGACCATAATCTGTGTCTTTTTACAATTTAATTCTAACCCTTGTTGTTCACTGTGTGTAACAACCGCATCTACTAAATTTTGCAGGTCCTGTTCATTGTCTGCAATCAAGACTGTATCATCTGCATATCTAATGTTATTGATGCATCGTCCCCCAATGTTGATTCCTTCCATATTTTCAATATTTCTGAAAATATTTTCACTGTACAGGGAAAACAGATCTGGAGACATTACACATCCCTGTCTCACACCTCTCTTATAGGCTGATATTGGCTTACTTCATTATCAACTCTTATGGCAGCTTGTTGTTTCCAATATATGTTTTTTACAAGTCTAAGGTCTTTCCCATCAATTTGTAGATCTTCAAGCATCCTTATCATGTTGACATGTCTCACTTTATCAAAAGCCTTTGTGTAGTCAATAAAGCAAAGGTGTAGATCTTTGTTTACTTCTATAGAACGTTCGATTAACCTACGGGGGTACGGGGTGTCAGGCATTGGTAGCACCTTTGGTAAGGATGGCTCTCATGTCCTTTCAGGACCCATCCCCCACTGGTCCAAGTCTGACACCCAGCTCGTGCCTGTGGCTCCTAGTAGCTGTCAGCATGCGACAGCGGCCACCCCCCGGGCAACAGCTGTGAGAGGCTGGCTAAACCAGGCATGGGTATCCGATTTGGTGTCAAACCAAGAGGTAAACTAGGGTATGCCTACCCAGCATGTGAAGACAGGATTCGGCAGACTGCGAGGAAGAAATCATTCCTGATTCAACGGGCAAGACGGCGTTTACCTGCAAAGCGTTGTGGAACGTAATGAGCACGGCAAGGCACGTAGAGCGCCCTGGTCATCCACTGCACCTGTATTCGTCTCCAATCGTCTGACTTGTCTTGCCACTGGACTCAGATGGACTCAGGCGAGAGAGTGAGGTCGACGAATTGCGCAACTCTTCCTCACTTTAATCCAAGTCATCGCGCAAGTCATTCTTCATCCAACGTCACATATCACCTTCAAGCCCTGAGGCGATGGGCGAGCGGCAAAGCGGCAGGCGTGGGTACGCTGGCAGCCGTAGTCGCAGACCTGCACACAGGCGGCTCAGGCCATATGGTCGTCTTCTACTGACCGGAGCAGCAGTGGGATTCGGCAGCCCCCTGAGCGACTGAGCAGCCCTCTATAGGAACACACTGCTCACCTCCATAGCATGAGGAAGGGGCTAGAAAAGGTGCCCTAAACATTGTCTGCTTCATCACTACCTAACCAGCTAGCCGCGGTTGGTGGGTACCCTAAACTGCGGTCGACATACAAAGAAAGATAAAACAAGCAAAGCTAAAAGAGTAAACCATATTCCCTTAACAATTGGAACTTGGAATGTACGCACCCTACTTGACAGAGACGGCGCGTCAGGTCCAGAGAGACGAACAGCACTGATTGGGAGAGAGCTGGGCAGGTACAACATCGACATTGCAGCCTTGAGCGAGACACGACTTGCAGAAGAAGGCCAAATCTGTGAAATTGGTGCCGGCTACACATTTTTCTGGAGTGGAAGGAAAAGCGAGGAAAGACGCCAATCCGGTGTGGGATTTGCCATTAAGTCGGCCCTGGTAGACAAATTAGCTGGATTTCCAAAGGCTGTAAACGACAGGCTCATGACCATGAAGTTGCCTCTGCTGAATGGAAGGAAGCACGCAACCATTGTGAGTGTCTACGCACCAACTATGACCAACGAAGATGATGTCAAGAATAAGTTCTATGAGGACCTGCACAATGTATTAAAATCTGTTCCCAAAGGAGACAAACTTATACTCCTTTTGGATTTCAATGCCAGAGTAGGCACGGACACCACCTCTTGGAGTGGCATTATTGGAAAGCATGGAGTCGGAAATTGTAACACCAATGGACTCCGCCTCCTTCAGACATGTGCCGAACATGATCTCCTGATTACGAACACAATTTTCCGTCTCCCCATGAGAAATAGGACATCGTGGATGCACCCTCGCTCGAAACACTGGCACCTCATTGACTATGTAATCGTCAGGAGGAGTGACAGACAAGACGTTCGAGTGACAAAATCCATGTGTGGTGCCGAATGTTGGACAGACCATCGTCTCATTGTCTCGAAAATGAACATCCACATCAGGCCACCACGGCGTCCTCAAGGGGCAAAAATGCAAACAAAGCTAAATGTCACCCGCCTAAACAGCAAGAAAATGCAGCAGTCGTTTGAAAATATGCTGGAAGACCGCCTCAAGCCCAATGCTGAAGCAAAACAGGATACAGAAACAGAATGGAGAGCCCTAAAGGACACGATTTACAACACTGCTATGGAAATCCTGGGTCCAGCCCCCCGAAAGCATAAAGACTGGTTTGATGAAAATTCCGAAGACATCAACCAATTGCTGGCCGAGAAACATCTTCTCCTCAAGGCACATTTGAATGACCCAAAGTCAACATCAAAAAAAAGATGCTTTCAAGAACATTCAGAGAGTAGTGCAGCAGAAACTTCGGCACATGCGGGACTCCTGGCTGAGCAGCAAAGCTGATGAAATTCAGGGCTTTGCTGACAGACACGATATGAAAAACTTCTACGACTCACTGAAAGCGGTCTATGGTCCTTCATCACCAGGCATAGTTCCCCTCCTCAGTGCAGACGGGGGAACATTGGTCACCGATAAGAAAGAAATCCTCCAACGCTGGGCAGAGCATTTCAGCAAAATCTTAAATGCAACTTCCTTCTTCGATGATGAAACCATCAATTGCCTTCCTCAAGTTCCCACCAATGAGACTCTTGATGACCTGCCAACCATAGTGGAAATAAACAAAGCCATCCAGCAACTCTCCAGCGGCAAGGCACCTGGTCCTGACTCCATCCCAGCAGAGATATACAAGGCAGGTGGGCCGGTACTAACAGAGCAGCTTCACCGAGTCTTCACAAACATATGGATGAACGAGACCATGCCACAAGATTTTAAGGACGCGTCAATAGTCCACCTTTACAAACGTAAAGGAAACCGCCAATCCTGTGACAACCACCGAGGCATCTCCTTGCTTTCAATTGCAGGGAAGATACTCGCCAGAATTCTTCTCAATCGCCTCACAGCCCATCTCGATCAAGGTCTTCTTCCTGAGAGTCAATGTGGCTTCAGAAAAGAACGTGGAACTGTTGACATGATTTTCGCTGCAAGGCAGCTGCAAGAGAAATGTCAGGAACAGAACTGCGAAATGTTCTCCACTTTCATTGACCTTACCAAGGCTTTTGATACAGTCAGCAGAGAAGGACTGTGGAAGATTATGGCAAAATATGGCTGTCCACGAAAGTTTGTCCAAATAGTGCGGCTATTTCATGACGGCATGCAGGCAAGAGTACAGGAAAATGGTGAGCTGTCTGAACCCTTTCCTGTCACCAATGGAGTGAAGCAAGGATGTGTCCTGGCACCAACACTGTTCAGCCTCATGTTTTCAGCCATGTTGATGAATGCCTTCGAGAACGACGACATTGGAATAGACATCAACTACCGTATGGATGGAAAGTTATTCAATCTCAGAAGGCTGAAAGCTAAAACCAAAATTAACAGTGGCACCGCCAGAGAGCTCCTGTTTGCTGATGATTGCGCTCTATACGCCAACTCAGAGGCAGACATGCAACATAATGTTTCAGCTTTCTCACATGCCTGTGCCAACTTTGGGCTCAATATCAACTTGGAGAAGACTGTAGTTATGTACCAGCCAGCTCCAGGGAATAATCACACTGTGCCGAATATCAAAGTGAATGATCATAGACTAAGTGTTGTGGACAAATTTACCTATCTTGGCAGCACCGTGTCACAAGCTGCCACAATCTATGACGAAGTGAATGCAAGAATCTCCAAGGCCAGTGCAGCCTTTGGCAGACTGTACAAGAATGTATGGGACAGAACTGGAATAAGCCTGCAAACAAAGCTAAAAGTCTACAAAGCAGTTGTATTATCCACACTGCTATATGCTTGTGAAACCTGGACTGTTTATCAGCGACACGCTAGGAAATTAAACCACTTCCACACAGTCTGCCTAAGGAAGCTACTGAAGATTAAATGGCAAGACAAGATTCCAGACACTGAAGTCCTAGAAAGAGCATCCATGCCCAGTATCCACACTCTACTGATGAAGAATCAGATTCGCTGGGCTGGTCACTTGACTCGCATGCCAGATCACAGGCTCCCTAAACGAATTTTTTACAGCGAACTGCGTTGTGGTAAACGCTCCCAAGGTGGCCAGAGGAAACGTTTTAAAGACACTCTGAAAATTTCACTGAATGCTTTTGGAATTCATCATGACACCTGGGAGGCTGCAGCCAGAGACCGAAATTCGTGGCGTGCATCATTGCGCAAAGGTGCAGTTATATGTGAGGCAACCAGGACTGCAAGAGCTGTGAAGAAAAGGCAGGACAGAAAAACCACTGCAGGAAATTCTCCTCCAGAGACGTCAAGCATTCTTTGTCCACATTGTCAAAGAACATTTCGAGCCAAAATAGGCCTTATCAGCCATCTTAGAACCCACGGCTCCACACCTTCAACCCCACTGGATGAAATGAATGGTCATCATCATTCTTGATGGACAAACAACAACACATATAGCTCAGGAAATAGAGGATACCTTCCAAGAGAAAAAGCACCCACTAGCGGTCCGGATAAAATTAGAAAAAGCATTTGATAAAGTAGGAAGGACTGAAACACAAGTAAGGACTGAAAGTAAAACTGCAAAAAAAAAAAATGCATGTTTGTGGAAACATGTTTAAATATATCAGCCACTACCTTGAGAACAGAACTGCCAGGAGGAGTTCTTTCACCAACATTATTCCTAGCATACATAAATGACATCACGGAAATATTAGCTAGAGTACACACATCCTCCTTTGCAGATGACCTAGCCATATGGACATCTGAAGAATATATTAGTACAGCTAACAGCAGAATACAGCAAGCCTTATTAGCGCTAGAGGACTGGTCAAAATCATGGCTAGCGAAGATAAGTGAGGAGAAAACAACATGCACAATGTTCTCCCTCTCAAATAAAACATAGCTCCCTTAGCTGGTATTGAATGGAAAAATATTGCGCCATGAAAAATATCCAAACTATCTAGGAGTCACCTTTGATCGTCACCTGACTTGGAAGACACAGGTTGAGAAAAATCGAACAAGAGCAAGGCAAAGAATGGCAATCCCGAAAAAGCTTGCTGGTACAACGTGGGGAGCAGATGAGAAAGTTCTCAAGAAGTTATACACTGGACGGGTGAGGCCAGTACTGGAATATGGCATCACAGCTTGAGCAACAGCAGCTAAATCAAACTTTAACAAAAATCAAGGAATGCGGATCATAATTGGTAGCCTGAAGACAACGCCTATTAACGAACTAGAAAAGATCACTTGTTTACAACCAGTGCAGGATAGAAGAGATAGTAGAGCCCAGCAACAAGCAGAAAAATTTATAACATTGACAAGACGAAAACGACAGAACGAAAGATTAGGGCAGATCCTATTCTTAACATATCAACAGTCAAAGCAATTTACAATACACACAAGTTCCCAGCTTGGAGACACCAGCAACTGCCTGAGATGATAGAAAACATTCCTGGTATTGAGAAAAAGAACACTCAGAATGAAACAGAAAGAAGAAAAATCGACCTAAACTACATAAAAGAACATTACTCACGTAGCAATTGGACCCATGCATATACAGATGGATCAGCCAACAATTCAATAGAAAATAGAGGAGGAGGATTTAAAAAATGGTGTGAAAAGAAAGTAAAAACCGCAGTAAGTGGCAACTAGACATTTTTCAAGTAACCTCAAAGCAGAGGTAGAAGCTTTGAAAACTGCAGTAGAGATGCTCTTGATGGAGGAAAATAAAGAGTAGCAAATAGCTATCTTCACAGATGCAAAATCAGCTGTCTCAATACTGAAGAGCACACACAGCACAGAACTAGCAGAGATAAGAGCAGCACTCCATGATCTATGCCAGAAATCCAAAAAAAAAATAAATATAATTGTAATACATCACATTGCAGTATACCTGGAAACGAAGAGGCTGACAAACTGGCAAAAGAGGGTGGACAACTACCTCACCCTGACATAAACGTTACCTATTGTGATATACAAAAACGTCTCTACTAACATCTGTCTAGAGACGCTTTAAAAATACCAATTCCTAATAATTACTGTTTAAATACCTTAATTTAGGAGAATAAAACAGTGATAGACTGACCGTGGCACAGCCAAATTTAATTGGCCTTAGTTTGGTTCACGTACCTGGCAAGACCGGGACTGATTGTAAAACAAAGGGTTCTTTGTAGCCATTTTTGGTCAGTGCAATACCAAGAGCGGACACGTAAAAGCCTCCCTTATGGGGAGGCATTTTAGCCTTAAAATATATCATTCTCTGCAACAATGGTACGTTTAACCTACATTATTAATATGTATTCATGTATTTTGATAAGATACATATACCATTGTGTTTAATTAAGAATTAGTTAGAATGATAAATCAACAATTCTTGTAAACTATAGTCTGATTGATTTTTAGTACTGAGCACATATGTGTGCCACGTTGTAATTTTTCCTATGCTTGTACAATTTCATATTCCTATGTTAATACCTTTTTATAGGCATTGTTAACCTATATCTCATTTATTTTTTTTTTAGCATATCCTTTACTTAGCTGTCAACACCAGCATCTTTCAGCTGTATGTTGATCTCTTGGCAAGATTACGCTCAGTAGTTTGCCATTGCTTTCTGAGCGGCCGGCTCAGTATCCCGCAAGTCACGAGCGGGGGTCGAACCGCCTCATCTCTCGCTCCACTACGAGACTCTGCGTGATAAACGGGATTACAGAGAGAAAGTGTTGTAACCCCACAGCCAGAGAGATTGGCTATATCAAACTAATGTCAGAAACACATTCAGAAACTCTTCTCAATGGGGGAGCAGACTCCTGATTCATACTTCACAGTAGAGAACTCATTTCTGTCAATTTCATATTCCTATGAATAAAAACTTCTTTGCATTGTGAACTATATCACACTATCTATGTTTAGACATCTGCAAATAATCTATGTACAATAGAGGATACAACTCTAAAGAACATTTTCAAAGAAGCAATTTCTCCATGTGGAAGCAGACTTTTGATTGCACATTGTATGAACATACTTCATAGTAGAGAACTTGTTTCTGCTAAATTGCTGATCTGTAACTCAAGCTATCGTGCCAAATGTTGGTACAATCTTTTTGTTAACAGATTAGTAACCACACCATAGTTGTGAGGGACATGTAATCATTTAATAACATATTGCTAGGGAAATGCCATGTTTGATCAAGAACAAAGAAAGAAAACGCATAATATAAATAAATGTTCGGATAGGATGTGCCTTCAATCCGCATCACCTCACTGTGGTAGGAACAGAAGCGAAGATTGATGTTTCTAAATTGCCTGCAATATTCAGAAGACTGGACCATGCGGCATAAGTTATTCTGATAAAGAACACTCCGAATACTAGCAGCACTTGGCAAAATATATCACAGCGTTCACTATCCTCATGTTGCTGTAAGCAGTGGGGGGAAAACAATGTATGTTTTAGTTTATGGATTAACCCCTGAGGAAATCCAAAAACATAGGCTCCTTGCATCATCATTATGATTAATTATTATGTATGATTATCATGTACTTAATATCAGAGAAATGTATGTTTTCTCTGTTATGAGAATTTTTCTCTGTCCTGATTGTTACTCTTTACTGTGGGAATATACATTTTAAAGTTACCCTGGGGACATGAGGATGTTGATGTAAGAATCCTTGAGTATGTTAGTACACAAGAAGCCTTGGCCTAATGCTGATTATAATGAAGGAAAGGAAACATGGGTTATTCTCTTCAAGAATGAGAGATACAATATCTACATGTTTGGACGAAAAGAATGGCTTCACTCATCTAATAGTCACAGTAACAATATCAGATCGAAACATGGAGTGAAAAGATACCTCACTCACTATCATAGCTAGGAAAGCTCTACAACAAGCGAGAAGGGACAGGGAACTTGGAAACCCACTCCTAACTCCTTCCCCTTTTTTGTTTGTAATTGTGTTGTGAAATGTTAACACATCACAGTAGTTAATGCTCGGTTGTATTCTTTGTCATCCCTTTTCTATAGCGAGTGGTGGATTTGGTGGGCCTGCATTGCATCCCTATCAACTGGAAACAGGGTCAACAGCCAGTAAATGATAAATGACAACCTGTCCTAAAACAAAGTCTGGGCCAACACAACAATGTTTACTGCTGCATGTATTAGCTGTCATAGCCAGCAACAGATCAATTCGAAGACAACTGACAACATTGCTGATGAAGTCCTACTTCAGTAGGAATATCCAGGATGGACTTCTGGATCTAATAATCTACAAAGATGAAGATCAACAGAGTAACTGACAACAGTGTATCGTCTGCTTTACTTCTGAGAAGTACCACCTGAAGCCTCGTCACTCAGCAACATCAGTGAAACTATAGGCAAATCCTACCAGTTACTAAACTAGCAACAGCGAGAACCCTTCAACTGTTGGTTGGATTACCAAGTTAATATTCAACATTGGATGAGTCTTTGAAAGAACGTCTCACAGCAGCAAAAGTCAAACATAAGGTTCCAGACACTCAACACCAAGTTCTAGAATACATACACCAACTCAAACAAATGGGAAGAGACACCGAATCAACAAAAGCCAAAACAACTAAGGTACAAACTTAAGATCCTCTGAAACATAACTACACCAGATTACCTCAAGGTTCCAAAATCGGAAACACCTGAAATAAGCCAGATAAACTCCAGATCTCAGACCTAAACACCATTGAAAACCATATGAAAGCAGCGAGCGGAGTAAATGCCTTTACGCCTGCAACAAGAGGAATCGTCTGATTGTTTGCAACCCTGTTTATGTGTTGCAAGTAATATTCTTCACTTCCATGCCTGCAGCAGAAAACTCCTGGAAATATTTCCAGATGTAACAAATGAATGACTCGCAGCCTTGTATGTCTACACTGAAATGAAAATACTGAATCAGAACTCTATGCTGGTCCCATGTCAGGTCTAAATGCCAACAACGGTGGAATAGGTTATAGACTGATGACTAGGTGGGTGAAAAATCTGTGGGAACCTCATTGGTATTCGGATATTATAAGCCGAGAAGCTGAAAGGATCGGCATCCTTTTCATTGGATATGGTGATATAGGGAAGACCCTTGGTCCAAGACTCAAGATGCATCTCCTGAAGGTATGACCAACCCAGGCCTCAATTTCCCACTGGCACCGAGCCATTTGCAACAGAAGATTCGTGAATTCAGCCCCAATGGAGGGGATAGGTGGTGAATTATTCCTAATATGGATTATAATTAGTCAGCAGCTAACTTCAGTGGACATTAGAACATGACTGTGAGTACTATTATTTCTGTCTCGGATAATTATGGACATTAACTGCTTCGCACTGGAGAAGAATACTCACCCGCAACGCCTAAAGGAATACTATAATTAATTAGTTTAATTATTAGTATCAACTGCTTTTTATATGTTTTTTTTACTATGCCATGGATTCATAAGGTCAGAAGTGTTTTTTTTTTGATAATGAGGTATAACCAAAGGGATGGTTATGGTATAGTGAGTATTTTGACACCATCTCATTATTTTTAAATATGAGAATTGTAAAGGATGTCAGAAACACCTGTTTTATATGTTGGGTTCTATGTACTTAGATCATTATTTGCCTTAATTATGTAAGGTGGGTCAAGGATAGTAGACCCAATTTGTGGTTGTTGTGGTGTTTGTAATAACATTGTTGTTTTTTTTTCTGGGGACAATGGGGTTAATATGTTTTGATAATGCAAATCATTCCCATGCCTGTTCATGAAATTCAATGTGACCATTACACTTTCATGTATGTTACTACAGATCTTGATATAATGCCTGAACTGTTTGTCCAAAAATTGTTGATGTGTACATCAAGTAAATGTGATGTCTGTTCAACAGTGGTTGTTTATATGTTGTGAGCAATCAATATCCTCTTACACTATAGAAAAATTAAAGGGTGATGAAGTGGGAAGGGAAACCTACATACATATGACATTGTTTCAAGGATTGAAGTGTTTTCTCCTGGTGTTTGTGGTAAATATCCCTGATCATCTTGCATTCTAACAGTGACCAGAGAATCATTAACTCCCCTAGACACTTTTAACAAAATATTCTCTTAGATTAAAACCCACATCCCACACCTATAATGAGGCAAAGAGGTTTAAAAAAGTACTTAGGGAACCAAATGGGAATCAGAGCATCCAGGCCACCAGAAAAATTATGCATATACAAACTCGACCGAGAGAAACAGTAGCAATCTTCAGACTCCGCACAGGACATAACAGGCGGAAATACCACTTGTATAATAAACTAAAGATAGGAGATACCGATGAATGTAATTGTGGAACTGGTAAAATGACAGCTAAACATTTGCTGCAGGAGTGCCCAATATATGCAGAACAGAGAAATATATTTTGGCCCACACCTGCTTCATTTGAGGACAAGCTCTATGGAGATATCAACAAGCTCAAGTTAACTGCAGCTTACTTCAACTACAATTCAGGTGACATCTAAAGGTTCATGAAGAATTACTTAGATTGCCACACTTCATACCATAGGTATGTCAGTTACAAAATCGTCCAAGAGGCATGAAATGAAATATTGCTTGGCTTACAAATCCATTACATGGAAAGTCCGAATCAAGAGCTCATTGTATTGGTTCATAAAAGGTGGAAAAAGCGTTCCAGTGGCACGAAATTGAATATTCCTTTGATAGCAAATCCATTACGTGGAAAGTCCGAATCGAAAGCTCATTGTGTGTGCGTCATAAAAAGTGGAAAAAGTGTCCTGGAGGCACGAAATGGGATATTACTTGGATAGCAAATCCATTAGGTGGAGAGTCCGAATCGAAAGCTCACTGTGTGGATGCCATCTGAAGACTGCATTCTTCTGGTTTCCGGAGTTACAGCCTGTGGTGAACGGAAGGCCCAATATACGTAAGTGAGGCTAAGCAGCCATGTGCAGGACGTGACGATTCCTTAGGTGAACCCATTACCAGAGCGCTATGTGTCGTCTCTGCAATTATGGAAGCCTCCTTGGATGGCGGGGAATGCCCATGGTCTGCCCCTGCCTTCCCTTTAGGGCTGACCGGGATGTCTTCGGCTGTTCTAAATGGGCCAGCTGAGATCGGGGATAACACCACAACAGTGAGAGTCAAACGTCATATGAAACCCCCGGGAAGGTTAACCCGATCAACAAATGACCACATAATTCGGATGTGTCGGCCTAACGGCGCAAGAACGCAGTTCTGCTGTAAGCAGGCACAACGCAATCATGTCTGGAAAAAAAAAAACTCTCCAGATGAACGCAGAAGAAGAAGTATTTGTTATTTATTCAACCATCACCATAGTGTGATCGACCTCCCCTTCTTGTTTGTCTTCTGCTGCCATTTATCTCCAATAAAAGGATAGGACCTCATAACTGAGAGCAAGGTATTCTATCCTTTATCCCCCGCATCTCCTTCCATATCTTCCCTATATTATTCATCTCTGCCGCTAATTCTTTTCTCTAGCTATGTTTAAGACTCTCTCTATTTCATGTGCCCTGTATGTTCGTGAAACTTGAATTATGTTGAATCAAGAACCGACGTCACACCACTCGGGCATTCCCTTACGTGCTCCGTCCTCACCTGCAACAGCCAGAGAAGAGTCCCAGTACTAATGGTACTAGCAGGTTGATTATATGTCCGTCTGGCCTTTCCTCGGAGTTTTGAGCTCCATAAGGTTTTCTAGTTATGTTGATATCACACTTTCTCAATATGTATTTTGCCCAACGCCATATGCTGACATCAAATTTTCTCAATATGTATTTTGCCCAACGCCACATGCTGACATCAAATTTTCTCAATATGTATTTTGTCCAACGCCATATGCTGACATCAAATTTTCTCAATATGTATTTTGTCCAACGCCATATGCTGACATCAAATTTTCTCAATATGTATTTTGTCCAACGCCATATGCTGACATCAAATTTTCTCAATATGTATTTTGTCCAACGCCATATGCTGACATAACATTTTCTCACTATGTATTTTGCCCAACGCCACATGCTGACATCAAATTTTCTCAATATGTATTTTGCCCAACGCCACATGCTGACATCAAATTTTCTCAATATGTATTTTGCCCAACGCCACATGCTGACATCAAATTTTCTCAATATGTATTTAGTCCAACGCCACATGCTGACATCAAATTTTCTCAATATGTATTTTGCCCAACGCCACATGCTGACATCAAATTTTCTCAATATGTATTTTGTCCAACGCCATATGCTGACATCAAATTTTCTCAATATGTATTTTGTCCAACGGCACATGCTGGTATCAAATTTTCTCAATATGCGTTTTGTCCAATACCACATGCTGGTATCAAATTGTCTTTATGTGTATTTTGTCTAACGCCACATGCTGTCATCAAATTTTCTCAGTATATGTTCTGTCCAACGTCATATTTAAAAAAAAAATGTTGCATATCCCTTACAGGACGTTGCAGTCAACACCAGCATTTTCAGCTGCTGTTGATGTACTAGGCAAGATTACGCTCAGTAGTTTGCCATTGCTTTCTGAGCGACCGGCTCACATACCCCCGTAAGTTACCAGCGCGGCGCGAACCGCTGCCGATTCTCGCGCAGCTGCGTTACTCACGAGAATATACGGGATTACGGAGAAAGACGTTAACACCTACGCCAGGGAGACCGGCCCAACGTCAAATGCTGTTATCAAATTTTCCCAATATGTGTCTTGTCTAACGCCAGAGATATTCCTCATCTCTTGATTCGCTGGACTTCATTAAATTCTCTCTCTTCGTTTTTCCACATTAGTGATTCTCTTACACTACTTTTTTTTCACGCTCCGTGGCAAAAGCGTTACGGACGCAGTTCGTGATCCCCACATACCAGGTTCGAAACACAGCTGCGGGCCATTTGGTAGCAGACCGCCTTGCGTTGGGGTTTTCATAAAATGATATGGGTGTTGGTCGTTCAGAAAGCAAAAGCACACTTTTTTTTCCCCGCATATCCTATTACAGGACGTTGCTGTCAACATCAGCATTTTACCGCTGTTGGTGATTTCTTGGCAAGATTAAGCTCAGTAGTTTGTCATTGCTTTCTGAGCGGCCGGCCCACTTATCCCGTAAGTCACCAATGCGGCGAGAACCGCTACCAATTCTCGCCCGCTGCGTTACCCTACTTGGATAAACGGGATTACGGAGAAAGTCTAACCTAATCTTGCCAAGAGATCACAAACAGCCAAAATATGCTGGAGTTGACTGCGACGTCCTGAAAGGATGTGCAACTAACTTTATAATATTTTAGTCCTTCTATTCATCGCAGACGACGGTTAATGCAAGTTTTTTCCCCTGTAGTTGTAAACATTTCTCTGTGTTTCTGATGATCCAAACAGCAGATATTTGACATTGAGAGTTAAATATTGTAAGTTTGGTACTAGTTTTAATGTCTTTTGACTGAAACAAATTTCCTAGTTCGTGAGAGGCTCTCTTTCATTTGTATTCTAAGTTTGATATCTCCATACTCCCCAATGTTTTATACCAGTGGTTCTCAACCTTTTTTGGCCCGTGCCCCCCTTCACCATATTTTCAGAACGTCATTCCCCCCCTTCCTATCAAAAATTTGGGCCGTGCCTCCCTTCACCGTATTTTCAGAACGTCAGTCCCCCCCTTCCTATCAAGAATTTGGGCCGTGCCCCCCCCCCCCCACCTTTCACCGTATTTTCAGAACGTCAGTCCACCCTTTCATATTTCCTATCTAAAAATCCCCCCCCCCCCCCCCCCTACTCCTGCACAGTATACGTAAAAATGGAAGGTAAATTTAACAGCATATACTAAAACAAGTCTAGACATCCACATACAATATATAATAAAATATGATTTGTGGGTTTACTTACTTTATAAAATGAATTTTAGATGGATGAGACGTACATAACTGTAAAGTGTGAAGGGAAAAACAATATCAAGTAATCTTCTTCTTCTTGTATTAACGCGATCTTGAAATGGTCTTCATCCCCCCCCCCTCCTGGAAACCCTAAAAATTCCCCCCCCCCCCCCTGGGGGGGGGATTTCCCACCGGCTGAGAACCACTGTTTTATACAGAATAGAAAATCTACATGATAGTGAAAGAGTCTCAAATCAGGCACATGTGATATGCACACAAAATCTATTTTTTCCCCAATAGTATTAATATTTCTTGGGCGCAATCTCTTCGAAGAAAGATGGATGTGCAAACTCGATTTTCTCATATAGAATAACACTCAGACTTGTCTTCTATAAATAAGCACTCGGTGATACATTCGACTTAAAGTCTGGAATATTGGCTAGTATGGGATTGTTGCCAGGCTGTCTACAGACAGACAGAACATACAGACAGACAGACAGACAGACAGACAGACAGACGGACGGACGGACAGACGGACGGACGGACGGACAGACAGACAGACAGACATATATATAGATAGGTGGATAGATAGATTAATAGATAGATAGATTGTCTGTCGGTCTCTCTCTCTCTCTCTCTCTCTCTCTCTCTCTCTCTCTCTCTCTCTCTCTCTCTCTCTCTCTCTCTCTCTCTCTCTCTCGAAGTCTATTTCTATATATCCATATATGCATCCATCCATTCCCCCCTCTTTCCCTCCGTCCGTCGATCCATCCATCCTTCTCCTGTCTGTCTGACTATCTCTTTCTTTCGGACAGTCTATTTCCATCCATCCATCCATCCATCCATCCATCCATCCATCCATCCATCCATCCATCCGTCCATCCATCCATCCATCCATCCATCCATCTATCCATCCGTCCATCCACCAGTCCATCCATCCATCCATCCATCTATCCATCCATCCATCCATCCATCCATCTATCGTTTGTTTCTTTGTCCATCCATAATACATGCATTCACCCTTCCTTCCGCATCTTTTTGTTTGTCTGTCTACCTTAATTCTTTTCGCTCTGCCTTCAAGACACCCTGTCTGTCTAACAGTAAAACATGGTCATCATCATGTGCCTTGGCAAACGACGTAGACGTTCATATCTGTCCCCAGATGTCGTCCTTTATGTTGTGGAACAAAATCTATTGATTATATATATCCACACCATTACGATGAGACCATTCAGCACACTTTCTTTCAGTCTGACTGTCGTTTCTATCGCTAATCTCTTCAATCGCCACGATGTTATTGAATGCCTTTCCCCCCCCCCCCCCCCCCCCCCCCCAATTAAATGGCCAAAGAATATCGTGTTTTACTATCATTAGAATATTCCAGGCATTCATTGTTAGTTGTTCTGGCAGGTCAACTGTCATTAGATTATTCCAGGCACTAGTTGTTAGTTATTATGGCCGGTCAGCTATTATGAGACTATTCCAGACATTCGTTGTTAGTTATTTTGGCAGTCCGACTATCATTAGAACAGGGGTCACCAAACTTTTTTCATTGTAAGCTGGATAACTGACAAAATGACGTACGCGGGCCGCATAATCATTCTGTACAATACTTGCAAGCCAGAACGAAAGCTCTAAAAAAAAAAGACGAAATACTAAATTTATAAGGCGGCGTTCATTTGAAATCCGTTCGTGGCGGTGTAATTGCGTTCGTTGAACATGATCATGTCATAGTCATGTGATAAGTACTGACCAATGAATAACAGAGCACGTGCTTATTGTCCCATGATGCATAGGTTATGTTTCTGACCGTTGAGAAAATGGCCAGGTTGATCCAAAATCCGTCCAAAGAAGCTCAAATAGCGGTGATTCATTTTTTTTTTTTCATTTGAAGGATGTCGACCAGTGGACATTCATCGAAGAATGCAGGCAGCGTACGGTAACAAATGCGTGTCGAAGACAACAGTGATAGACTGGGCACGAATGTTTCGGAAAGGACGTCAGTTCACGACAGATCTTCGACGTCTGGGTCAAGCGCATATTGTTGCAACAGAAAAAACCATCGCCAAAATTGATGAAGCAGTACAGATGAACCGTTGTCGAAGCATACGTTCGCTAGCGAAAGAATTTGATGTGTCAGTTGGGACAATTCAAAACGTCGAAAAGTCGTTCGTAAGAAACTGCAATATCGGAAGGTGTGTTCATAGTGGGTACCATGGATGTTGATCAACCACCAAAAAGAGGAACGCATGGGATGGTGTTTGAACCACTTGCTGCGTTACAGAGTGGAGGGTGGTGAATTTCTCTTCCGCATAGTGGCAGGCGATGAATCATGGTCTCACCACTTTGAGCCAAGCAGCAAAAGAGAGAGCATGCAATGGAAGCATGCTGGATCACCAAAAGCCAAAAAATTCAAGTTACAGGTTTCCGCTGGTAAGGTTATGCTGAGCGCATTTTTTGTTTACCATGAAGGGCTTAATTGTTAGGCCGACTTTAAAGAACCTGGTTTCAACATCAACTCTATCCACTACTTGCAAACACTAGACAAGCTGCAAAAAGCCACCAAGAATAAGCGACCCGGCATGTTTTCCCGCGGTGTCATTTTGTTGTACGATAATGCTCGTCCGCATGTAGCAAAGATTGTGCAGGAAGCATTAGCAAGGAAGAAGTCGGAAATTCTGCAACATCCAGCCTATAGTCCTGATTTGTCACCATGTGATTTTCATTTGTTCGGATCTCTAAAAAATGCTATCAAGGGGCAACGATTTCACATAGATGCAGACGTAATGAACGTGGTAAACACTTAGTTCAGCGAGCAACCACAATCCTCTTTTGCGGACGGCATTCGCCGCCTACCTAAGCAATGGGATGCTTGCCTGAATGCCTACGGCGACTACTTCTGACCAACCCATGGTGCATAATTCATTCAAAATGAATGTGTTGTTTAATTCTGCCACACCTGTTAATGTTTCTTTCATGCTTTTGTAATAAAGCCATTGGAACGGGTTTAAATTGAGCGTCCCTAATAGCATTCCATGTTAATCATGGGTGAGTGGCGTGCTAATGCACAAAAATCAAAGACAAACAGAATATTTATTTCCTAATAAAAGTTATCAAAGAAGCAAAAAGATAGTTACATCAGACCTAGTGTGCACATATCCGAATCTCACAAACCAAGCAGCAAAAAATGTTAGTGAGATTTGTGAAACTGACGTTTGGCTTTCCAGACATCATCAATGCTTTGGTTTGGAATTGCTGCATCCGATCAAGAGAATTGTTTTCAAATGTTCATCAGTCAATCTCGTTCGATGTGTTGACTTCACATACTTCATTTTTGAAAATGTTTGCTCACAGAGATATGTTACTCCAAACACTGAAGCCATACCAGGGGCAAATTTCTTCAATTTCGCAAACTCAACATCAGGTAAGCAGCGGTAAAATTCAAAAAAGTTTTCCTTCACTGTGCTTCTCTTTTAACAGGTCATTTGCCTGCAAATCAATGAGATCCAACTGTAGTTCAACTGGCATATCATCAAGGTTACAATCAAACGTATTCTGGAACAGAAGAATGTCACTCTCAATTCTGTCAAGATCTGAAAATCTTCCCACAAAATGCTTCTTCAAGCCACGAATATTTTATTTTCCGGAGAATCGAGGCTGACAGTTTCGGCGATTGTAGGGCAAAACACACACACTTTGAAACAGTGAAAATAAGAACAGTTTTCTGCTTCCAATTGTGCTTGAAACAATGACAGCTTTCTCCGAAATCCTTTGATGATTCTGTAGACATTACAGAGAGTTTATCCTTTCTTTGAAGTTTTAAGTTCCGTTCATTCATGTGGGATGTGATGTCGACCAAAAATGACAACTTTGACAGTCAGGTATGACCTGACAGCTGTGGATCAACTCTTTTTCAGTAAGGAAAACATCTATTTCGTTTCGGAGCTTGTGAAAACGAAACAGGGACGTTATCGCAGCTGAACCACCTCACTGATGTGTGATACGGCAAGTCACATAATTCAGCATATATTCCTTGAAGAAAACCCTTGAACTGCGGTGATTGAGTGCATGTCCCCGAATGAAGTTCACAGCAGAAACGATGTGTTTCAGTACACAAGAAATATCTAAGTCTTTCGGACAGAGTGCTTGCTAATGTATGATGCAGTGTATGAACAGAGCGCCCAAAATTTGCAAATCTTCCAACTTAGTCCTGACGTACCCCACCA
>JACEFZ010027407.1:347500-356840 GCA_014155875.1 Cepaea nemoralis
ATCTTAGCTGTCAAACCAGATTGCATTCTAATTTTCCAACAACTGACGACTAACTATCATCCTATCCGTCATTCTGGAATTTATATTCAGTTAATGATCCCTACAAACGAACTTACGCCACTTTGTGTGCGAGCAGATCTCATGACTTTCGGCCGACATTCAACTGACGCATTATGATGCCATCCACTGTCTCCTTTCCTTGGCTTAAACCTGCTTCTGCCAATCGTCCTCCTTACTGCGGATTGTGTCTTTGTTTCCTCCACTTGCTGTATTCACAGATGTAATGCCCCAAAGACATTTCAGTTGCCTATTCATGTTGATAACTCCCTGTTGTCATTTCGTGTCGCCTTCCTTCTTGATGTTTCCAAACTCCACTACCCATGGTAACCTAATGTAGTCCCCGTGACGCCATGTAGTAACTATTGTATTCTTGCGCGTAATGATTACTTCTCTCCATTTCTGTGCCACGATTTTTTTTATCAAATTCTAAATCATTGACTCATGCCTCCGACACTACATGGCAGTCGTCTCTGGAGCTACGGAGTTCGATCTTGGTGCGACGCTTTCAGTAGGACACCCTGCGTAATGAGACCGAGCCATATGGGATAAAACCCGTTGCAATGAAGTCTATCCTCTTGCTTTTTAAACCCCTTGTATTTAAATTGAGCTGAGTTGAGTTAAGAACCGACGTCACTGCACTCAGGAATTCCCATACGTGCTCCGTCCCCTCGTTCAAAGCCAGCGAAGAGTCATACTACTAATCATTCTCACCGCTATCTGATGTAAAGTTTTGCTGGTCTCCACTCTCAGTTTTGAGATTCTTCCAGAACCCTTGCCGATCTCCCGCAATATCATTCTTTCCACATACGGGTTCTCAATCTGTTCCCTTGCCTTCTCCAACTGGTCTCACGGGCGCTTGACCACCTCTTCCTTGTCTATAGGTAATCTACAAACAAGTTGCTCATTCCCCCAGACGGCCCCCTTTTATTTAAACACCAACCTTTCTTAGTCTCCTCCTACGGCATGGATGTTGGGTTACAGTATTGCTATTATTTGCTTCATCCATGGGCTCCGGTAACACAAGGGCAATGTAGTAACACTGAGAGCTTAAATACATATATAGGTTCGTTTCCTCCCGTGTGTTGCCGGGGCCCATAAGGGAAGCAAAGAATAGCAACACTGTAGCCTACCACGCATGTCGTAAGAGGCGACTAAGGAGGCTTGATGGTTCCGTCGCCCTGCTATTGAGTGAGTGCGTGGCGCGACACTGTGAGCTGTGAGTTTCGTGTGAAATGCTTTTGAATCTGCCTGAGGTTTTTTTGGGAACGTGACTGCATATTCGGAGTGATGGCAGGTGGTTATGTCCCAGAGTTGACCGGTTTTTGCCTTATGCAGAAATGCGTGGCTGCTGGGCTTCTGGTTGACTGCCATTGCCATCAGCGATGAACTGTATTTTCGTGGACTGTGTGGGTGAACATCTAGGAAACATTCAGATGGGAAAATGACAGCCGATTCCATCAGAGATGAACTGGGTGTTTCGTGGGGGACTGGTGTATTGACATTCTGGTGGCGGCATTATGCACAGTGTATTTGTACGGGCTGTTGTTTGTCGAGACTCCTATCTTTTCCACTGTTCACATTGGGCAGTGGGGAGCGTTTAGTGTGATATTCACTGGCACAGGAACGGAGCATAACGGGGACGACCCGTTGCTGTGAAGTTGGAACTGCGACTAACTAACTAACTAAATAGGTTCGTCTCGAGAGATTACGTATTCCCATCTCCAGGCGCCTGAGTTGTATACTTTGTTCAGGGGTATAGTATGAGTGAAACGTCGTACGTGTAGACCGACGTAATCCGCATACCTCAGGTGGTATATAACTGGCACTTCCCCCCTCTCTCTCTCTCTCTCTCTCTTTCTCTCTCTCTCTCTCTCGCTCGCTCTCTCTCTCCCCTCTCTCTCTTCTTACAATACCTTGCACATGCTCACATACACTAGCATTTTGTCTGTTGAGATGTGTCTATGTATGTATGCATGTTCACGTATATCAGTCCACCCAGACTTTAAGACTCGCCCCTATAATAACATAATGGGGTTTGGGTTAGTACCACCTTCTATCTTGCGCGCCTCATACTCCACTAGTACATCAACTGTGATTGCTCAGATACCCTTACCAGACCAGTTACCGTCCTCCTACCCCGCCCCCTTCCTTCTATGTGCTCACTGAACCGTAACACTCAGCACCAGGCATCAGAATACATCGGAGATTTTCTAAGTCACTTATAGATCCGAACGGTGAGGTGAGTGTGAACGTTGTCTCTATTAACATTTTCTTCAATTAAACATTTTTCTTCAACTAACATTCTTTTCAAGTAACATTTTTTTCAATTCTCATTTTCTCTTCATTGCTTCCATTTTTCCATGCTTTTGTTCTTCTCGTCCTGTCGTCACCTTCTGATGTAGTCACAGGAGATCTCCTCGACTGTATGTTGTGTTTGTGAATGTGTTTGTTTGCTGATGAAGGCTAATCGCCGCAACGTTCTGTATGTGTCTTAACTCTGTTATGTAAAGCTGCACTACTTTGTGTCATTTTATATTGTTTATGATTTACTAGGCACATTTACGTTCAATATTTTGCTATTGCTTTCTGAAGGAGAAGTCATCATTTAGACCAACTGACTAGTGCAGGGGTTGAACCCGCTACCTCGGTATTAGCACACCGAAAGTTTAAGAGCGAGCGCCCTTATTCATTCAGCTATGCTGATCTCCTGATTTCCCTGTGAAGTATAGGCACTCAACCAACTCACACGAAGCCGTCCCATCTGTTGCTTGTGCTATCTCCCGTAGCCCATTCCATGTCCTCCCAAGATTATTCAGCTCTATCTCTAATTCTCTCGCCCATTTTTTCGTGGATCTCCCTCTATGTCCTCCCAGTATTATTAATCTCTGTCACTAATACTCTCCTCCATGTTTTATTAAACTTCCCTCTATTTCCTCCCAATATTATTCATCTCTATCTCTAATTATCCCCTCCATGTTTTATTAGATTTTCCCCTATTTCTTCCCAGTATTATTCATCTCTATCTCTAATTCACTCTCTCATGTTTCCGTGGATCTCCCTCTATTTCCACCAAATATTACCATCTCTTTCAGCAGGCCACCCTGCAGAAAGAGACCTAGCCATATGGAATAAAACCCGGTGCAACGTAATCGATCCTCTTGTATTTAAAACCCGTTTTATATAAACAATTCTTCCTCTATTTGGTATTCCTCTATTTGGTCTTCCTCTATTTGTTTTCCTCGATTTCGTCTTCCTCTACTTCATCTCCCTTTTTTTCGCCCTCCTCTACTTTGTCTTCCTCTATTTCGCCCTCCTCTACTTTGTCTCCTCGATTTCGTCTTCCTCTACTTCATCTCCCCTTTTTTTCGCCCTCCTCTACTTTGTCTTCCTCTATTTCGCCCTCCTCTACTTTGTCTTCCTCTATTTCGCCCTCCTCTACTTCGTCTTCCTCTACTTCGTCTTCCTCTACTTCGTCTTCCTCTACTTCGTCTTCCTCTACTTCGTCTTCCTCTACTTCGTCTTCCTCTACTTCGTCTTCCTCTACTTCGTCTTCCTCTACTTCGTCTTCCGATACTTCATTGCGCCATGTATTTTCAAGAAGGATCGCCTCCCTTCTCCCTTTTGTTTTTGTTTTTGCACACACTAGCTTTGAACTCAGGCGTGGTCCAGACATGTGCAGCAACTTCTAGTGCACTGGACTGATTTTTGCGCGCAGATTAGCTTTCCATATTACCAGTGTTCCTCGACATCAGGCGAACCAACTCCAACTTCAGAGGTATCCATTCTCCTTGATTGGCTGCTGTTTGTTTCCCATGTAGACCTGTTCATGGTTGGTTGGGTATTGAAGCTAAAGTTTTCTAGCGCACCGAGCCTGACCCTCCTAAGTCGCCTCTTAAGACATGAATAGCAGGTTACAGCGTTGCTTCCTTCGCTTTTGTTTTCTTTGGCGCTGTGACAAAGGGGTTGCGAACGCAGTTCATAATCCCGCATACCTCGTTCGAAACACCCCTAGCGGCGATTCGGAAGCAGACAGCCGTGCGCTGGTTTGTATACAATGGTATAAGTGTCGGTCGTCCAGAAAGCAAAAGCAAACTACTGAACATAAACTTGCGTAGAAATCACAGCTATAAAATGCTGAGGTTGACTGCGACGTTCTGTAAAGGATATGCAACTAACGTTTTAAAGTACACCAGCAACACAGATACGACTTCCGACTTTATTGCGGTTTCACATTGATTTTTAATGTGATGCCACTTTTGAATTACTAGTGATTTTTCTGCTCTCAGCTTCTAACTCGGTTGTTATTGTTCGGTGAAGAAAACTGGTAGGAACATTCGCTTTTGTTTGCGTGTTGTTTCCTGTTTTCGTGTTTTTCTGGCCATACTTTATGTGCGCTCGCTGTCTACAAATGGTGTCCTGTTTTTGTTTCTCGCTTTCAGTTGTCTATTGTGTATTCTTATTTCTACTACTTTCCTTTGACTTCGTGTTTGTGGGATGATTGAGCAGGCGGCTTGTAGTTCTGCGGAGAGAGACCGAGCCAGATGGAGTAACACTTTATTAGCTGAAGTAGACTTCCTCACCTTTAACCTGTACCTTCAGTATGTGAGGATACAAGAAGCGTACGAATGCAGAACATAGATTGCTTTTAGTCTGGCCTTGCCAGTATCATCACAACATACATTCCGGTCCAATATGTTGAATAGGCTGTTGACCTGTTAAGTCCTCTGGAGTGTTTTTGCTTCTGGCTACGGTTTGCTTACGCATTTCCCGCATGTTGGACTGGTAGTATTTGGTTCCATAGCCCAGCTAAGTGTGTGGAGCGACACTGTGAGCTGTGGATTTCACGTGGAATGCTTTTACATCTTTCCGCGGTTGTTTGTAGTGTGAACTGCATGTCCAGAAAAATGGCGGACGGTCGCTTGCTGAATTAGCTGGTTATGTTTTATGCAATAATGTGTGTGCAATTGCTGGTTTTCTGGTGACTCGACGAATAACTGTAATTTTAGTGGCGGACTATTGTGTTGACATTCTGGCAGCGACCTTATGCATGTATGTCTGCGCATGCTGTTGGTTTGTCGGAACTCCTGTTTGTTCCGTCATTCACATGGGGCTGTTAGGAGCATTATGTGTGATATTCACTGACACAGGAACGGGACATTATAGGGCGGCAGTGAACCCGTGGGCATGGGTTCAAATGCGCATCTGGACGGATTTGTAAAATCGATCTGCGCTCCCAAATCCACCCGGCCTAAACTGACCAGGAGGAAACGTCTTGGAAAGTACAAATTACCAGAGTGATACTGCCCACACCATCCTCGACTACTGATTGGTCTATAGAATATGGACCTGGCTTTACACGCCCAATGCGCTGTAAGCACGCGTAAAAGGGTAATTTACTGTCCTTGTCATCATTGCATGCATATTTACCTTCATGTTCTTTCAATGACACCATACCACACAACAACAAATACCCCCCCCCCCCCCCCCCCCCCCCCCCCCCAGCGTTCGGCATCATCATTATCAATCATGATTAAGTGACTTGCTGAGTGGCCTGGGCGATCGTGTGTCTCAATTTCTCGTTATCAGATGGAATCTTTTCGTGTGCTGACATTTTTCCATGCTATGGTGAAAGGCTGTCAAGGATCTTCTTAAGTTTCACTGTCCATAAATCTTTCCATTTAATTCAAGGTTCCAGTTGTTCTCTCCTCGTCATGTGGCCTCGCAATGTCGACTGTCTATTTATGATGCTTGTGACGTGTTGTCTTTCGTATCTGTTACTTATTTGCAAATCTAGACAGAGAATCGTTAATGGAGTGATGAAATTAACACTCATAAGTGAAATGGGTGTAACAATAATCCATGGCTGACAGAAGAGATTACGAATTCTTTCCATTTGATTCAATGTTCCAGTTTTTCTCATCTCATAAAGTGGCCACACAATGTCGACTGCCTGTTTCTGATATTTGTGGAATGTTGTCTTTTCTTTCTCTGAGGTACTTATTTTAGTTGTCCAAGGTATGTTCGCCGGTCTCCCTGGCGAAGAATTTAAGGACACTTTTCGTAATGCCGTATACCCACGTACGAAACACAGCTGCGCGAGATTCGACATCGGATCGCGTCACGTTGGTTTCTTACAGAAAGGTATGTGAGCCGGTCGTCCAGAAAGCAATGGCAAACTACTGAACGTAAAACTTGTCAAGACATCAACAGCAGCAGAAAAATACTGGTGTTGACTGCAATGTCCTGTAAATAGGATATGCAAAAAAAAAAAAACGGTGTGTTTACATTCTGAAGAGGGAAAGATAGAGATGAATAGTATGGGGATAACCGGGACAGAAGAGCGGGAAGTAGCAGAAGATAGGACGGTTTGACCAGTGTGGTTGAGGCCTATGCTCATATGGGGAATTACAAATAAAAGAAGAAAATGTTTTAAGCATTATTCTCTGAAAGTCCATTTCCATGTCTTGGTATGATGTGCGTGCGTGTGAGTGTGTGAGTGTGTGTGTGTGTGTGTGTGTGTGTGTGTGTGTTTGCTCGCTCGCGTTGAACCCAAGCGTAGTACATACCGTGCTACCACGTATTTTGCAATTGGTCATTTCTCGGAGAGAGTGAGTTCCCTTGAGCAAGATGGCGGGACATTTTTTCGTCCCGTAAAATGGAACGTGTTTTTTCTGAAATGTGTTTGGATTGATTAAGTGTGTTTTTCGTGGTGGAATGGAGTTCGGACCGTGAAACGGAGTTCGTGCACGCGCGCCCGGACTCCCTTCGGCGTATCATCGGCGCCCGGTGGCGATAGTTAAGCCTAACATGACGACCAGACGACCGACAAGAACACGGTGTGGTAAGAGGGCGGGCACACGCAAAAGGCGCTTGAAATGTGACAGATTGGACATCGGACACGTTCGATTACTGTACTGGAACTGTGCATCATTTAGTCAACGCCGACCCATTCTTGAAAAACTACTGTACGGAAACGATATTGTGGTCTTACAAGAAACACAGCTCGGCGACGGAACAGTCAATGTAATGGGATTTCAGGGATTCTTTAACAGGCGGCACCTCGGACAGGCCATTCTGGTCCGCGACAACATACTAGTGTCTGAGATCGACATGTCTTCCTGGAACAGTGATGCCCTGCAAGTGCAGGCATTAAGAATAATGACACCAGTGCAGCTTGTAATCGTGAACGTGTATGCGCGAAATGGGAAGGTCGACGTGCGACAATGGCAGAGTTTGTTCGATATGGATGAAAGGCATATCAATCTACTGTGGGGACTTCAATGCCAGAGGCAGTCAATGGGGGAATAGCATCACCAATAGACAGGGAGTAGATCTGGAGGACGCCCTGGTATCTGCTGCCCTAATCTGTCTGAATGATGGGAAGGTCACTAGAATAGCCACTCGACCAGGTGACTCTGACAGCGTCATTGACCTGGCTCTGGTGTCGCCCACCATCGCACCAAGGTGCCGGTGGGGCACACTGGGATACCACGATAGTGACCACTACCCTTGTGTCATCCTGATCAAGAAAGACGGGGCCATGAGTCAAAGAAACAAGACAAATGCCTTCCCGTACGACAACACTGGTCAAGACGCCATAAGCAAGATCAGAAGAAGGAAACTAACTTCCTCCCGCAGGAGACCAGAAAGATGGTTGCAGCCACCATGGTGGAATGGAGAGGTCGAGAAGGCATGGCTGGGAAAGAGGCAGGCTGTCAAGGACTGGCAAAAGGCCAGAAAGGCTAACATGCCACAGGTTGAACTGGCGAACCTGAAGACTGAGGTCGATAGGACGACGACTTTTTTCAAATCCTGCGCCAAACAGGCCAAGGCCGAGAAATGGGACGAGTTCTGCAGGAAGGTGTGCTCCGAGCGATCTCTTACGACATTCTGGCGCCTCCACAAGAGCATGAACGGTGCTGCACAACGTATGGGTATTCCAGACTTTCAAGGCACAGACCTCGCATGGAAAAAGTCGGATGCGGATAAAGGTAAGGCCCTTCTTGCACGTTACATAGAACAGACTGACCAGAAAGACGAGCCCGCCAGACAGAGGACCACGATGACACTCTCTCAGTTGTGCGAGGGGGTCGGGACAGACGAAAAATGGACAATCACAGCTGAGATATTGCGTGCGATGCTCAAGAAATCACCTAACACCGCCCAGGCCCAGACGGCATCCGATATGGTGACCTACTGGTGATATCAGATGATGACATGGAAGAACTGGCCAGAGAATTCAACACCAGTATCCAGAGGGGTCAGGTCAAAGAAGAATGGCTACACAGCTACTTGCTGCCGCTGCCAAAACCGAACAAAGACCACTTCAAGATAAGCGGCTACAGAATCATTACGATGCAGAATACTGCTGGCAAGCTACTGGAGAAAATTGTAGCACACAGACTTGCTTGGGACTTGGAACAACTCGGCTGCTTCCCGCCCACACTTGGAGGATACAGACGCAACAAAGAGTCATGGCTGAATGCGGCTGTCTTTGCTCAAGATGCTTACGAAGGATTTCAGGTCAGAGAAGAGACATGTGCGGCCGCCATAGACTTAGAGGACGCATATAACAGAGTATCTTTCGAGCACTTGACGCAAACCCTCCTCAGACTGAAAGTGCACCCTCATCTTGTACGATGGATAGCTGCAGTTCTGCTCCAAAGGAAGGTGGTGCTAAGATGCGGGAGTTGGTCTTCTGAGCCGATAACGATATGTCCAGGATTGCCGCAGGGATCACCACTGTCACCAGTACTATTCAACGTGTATACGGTGCCGATCACTGAACAACAGTTGGACGGGAGGGGTAGGACTCTGTCATTCGTTGACGACATCCTCGTGTATCGACAGGGTCGAGATAGACAGGCGGTTGCCAATGATATGCAGGGCGAACTAGATCGAATTTCCTCATGGTGTGCTGATGCCGATGCCCTTGTCAACCCTGCAAAGGCAACGGTTACATGGTTCTCACTAAACAACCATATTGTGAAAGCAGACCTGCCGGCAGTAAGAATGGATGGGAGCAGTTTGAGTAGAACCCAGTCAATGACATATCTTGGCGTGAGGCTTGATCGTAGCCTGTTCTTCAGAGATCATGTCGATTATGTCATAACGAAGGCTCGAAAAGGTTTGTCTGCAATGAGAGTCATGGCGACTGCCAATATCGAGCAAAGACTGCTAATACTTCTGTTCAAGGACTTGTACTATGTCACGCAGTCGGCGTGAGTCATGCCCTGGCCATCTCACTGTCGCGCCCTACACAGCTTGGAAGACTCGAAAA